>KZ452001.1:8363929-8472871 GCA_002786265.1 Apostasia shenzhenica
TTCAAGAAGAGAGAGGAGTATGTTATCACGTACAAGAATGAAACTTCAAGGACTCAGATTGATTATTTTCTTATAAGAAAACGATATCGCTTGGATTGTAAAGATTGTAAAGTCATTCCAAGTGAATGTTTGATTACCCAACATCGATTAATGGTTTTACATTCCGAGATAAAGTATTGGAGAAAAAATAATAAGTCAAAATCCTATCTTTGAACTCGATGGTAGAATCTAAAGAATGAGAACAGATATATATTTAAGAAAAAAGGTTCTAGAACTTGGGCAATGGAATATTAATGGGGAAACTGATCTTATGTGTTTGACAGTTGCTAACTGTATCCGTAAGGTGGTGAAGGATGTGCTGGGAGAATCCAAAGGAATGATTCCAAATAATAAAGATACTTGGCGGTGGAAAGATGATGTACAAGAAAAAATTAAGGAGAAGAAGATTTGTTATAGAGTTTAGTTTAAAAACAAAAATAAGGATAAGTAATAGAAATATAAGGTGGCTCGACGAGAATCTAAAAAATAGCAAGCAATGCAAAGAACATGGCTCTTGAGGATTTATATAAGAAACTAGACACTAAAGAAGGAGAAAGACAATTATATAGGATTGTCAAGATGAGACAGAAAAATTAAAGATTTAATTGAAATAAAACGTATTAAAGATGAAGATCAAAAAGTAATTTTCATGAAAGAAGATGTCAAAGATAGATGGATGAGTTACTTTTAACAGCTTTTTAATGAAGGTTGTGAAAATTCAATTGATCTTACGGAATTCCTTTTTAAGTTCTTAGGAGTTAGAAATATAGATTCGATTTTGAAATCGAAGGATACCATCAGATCCTATCATAAATTCTAGGTTATTTTCTTTCATTACGCTCTGAGTTATCTTAGAAATCTCTGAATCTTCTTGCTGGGCTTTCTTGATCTTTTCATGTAGATTTGATTGTATACAAAGATGAGCTACCATTTTTTTATCATCACATATTCGAGTCTTTAATTGTAGTTGCTCTATTTCTTTAATAAGCTCCACTTGATTAGTAAGAGTATTACTTGCAGATTTTCGATTGAGCGCATCCGCAACTACATTAGCTTTTTTCGGATGATATTGAATATTTACATCATAATCTTTCAATAACTCTAACCACCTTCTTTATCTTAGATTTAGTTCCTTCTGAGTAAAAATATACTTTAGACTTTTATGATTTGTGAATATTTCACATTTTGCTCCATATAAATAATACCTCCAGATTTAATTGCAAAGATAATTGCAGCTAACTCCAGATCATGCGTGGGATAATTGACTTCGTGTTAAGGCAGGAGCTATAATAAGTCGTCTTTTTAATTTCCGAAAACTTTCATCACAGGCTTTTGACCACTCAAATCTTGCAGTCTTCTTAGTTAATTGAGTGAGTGGTAGGGTGATCTTCGAAAATTCTTTTACGAATCTTCGATAATATCCGGCTAAACCAAGAAAACTTCTTACTTCAGTTACATTTGTAGGCCTTGGCCAATCAGTGATAGCATCAACTTTAGATGGATTTACAGTTATGCCAGACGAACTAATTATGTGCCTTAGAAATACCACTTGTTGTAGCGAAAATTCACATTGAGCTTGACATATAACTTCTTATCTCTTAGTGTGTTCAGCGTAATTCGTAGATGCTCTTCATGTTCTTTTTTGCTTGAGGAATATATAAGTATGTCATCGATAAACACAATAATAAATTTATCCAGATAAGATTAGAATATTCGCCCATGAACACTATCGGAGCATTAGTTAATCCAAAAGGCATGACCACGAACTTATAATGGCCATACCTTGTTCGAAAGGCAAATTTTGAAATATCTTGTACTCGAATGCGTAGTAGATGATAGCCAGATCGTAAGTCGATCTTCAAAAATACTTTAGCATTCTTCAATTGATCAAAGAGATTGTCTATTCTAGGTAATGTGTATTTATTTTTAATAATGATCTTATTCAGCTCTCGATAATCGATACATAGTCTTAAGGTGTCATCTTTCTTCTTAGCAAATAATACAGGAGCACCCCAAGGAGACACGCTAGGTTGGATAAATCCTAGATTAAGCATCTCTTGTAGTTGTCCCTTCAGTTCCTTTAGCTCTTTAGGTGTCATTCGGTAGGGAGCTTTTGATATAAGAGCAGATCCAGGGATAATATCTTTTTCTCATGGATCAGCGACTTGATGACGTGCATAATCAGAAAAACCAGTAAATGCATCTTTGTACTCCATGACAGACATGGAACCTTGCTTCAAATGAATGAAATTACGTAATTGTTTTTCTTTGATGGCAGGGAGAAAATACTATTGAAGAAAATTTTCACGAAATCTTTCCCAAGGAACATGTTTAAGATATTTAAATTCAGTATTAAGTTGGGACTTCCACCACTTACGACCTTCACTGGTCAGCATATACGAAACAAAGTCAGTCTTTCTATCATCAGGGCACTCAATAAAATCAAAGATTGTTTCCAATCGATCGATCCATTCCTCTACAGCCAGAGGATCTGGACCTCCAGCAAAATGATGTGGTTTTTTCCTTTCAGAAATGCGTATACAAAGCATCTTTGGAGATCATTATATTATTCTCCTGATTTTCTTTAGTTTGATTTTGTAGTGAATCAGCTTGAGATTTTATTTTCACCTAGTAAGCAATATTTGTGAGTACGTAAATAAATAAAAATAACACTTTATTTAGATAATACTATTACATGCCAGAGAAGTAGATTGCAAATTTCACAATTGGGTTTGGGTACATTAGGGTTTTGAAGATGAAGCAGGGCTTGGTTCGAGATTCTCTTTCGATTGGGTAAAAGGAACTCTTAATAGGAGCTAACGTCTCCTTAGTTTCTTTGCGGGGAGTTAGAGTTGCAAGGGCTAATTCGAGGTTTGTTGGCTTTGAGAAGCTGCTTGAAGGTTTGGGGATGAGCAACAATAGGTTTATATCCATCTGGATTTTTCTTGGTTCTAGTTCCACTGAATCGTTTGGTGGCTCATTGTGGCGGAATATAGACCAATTGTCTCGGTAATAGGCTTCCATGACAACTAAGGCAGTGAGTAGGTGATCCAGTCGAGGAATCTCGATCATTGAGTTCTAGTATCTAATTCATTCAAAAAGGAACTAGAGTTGGTCTAGGTTGACCGCCATAGGGATTTTGGGTTCATTTTAAACTCAATGAGGCGGGTGACCCAGTCTTTCCTTAAATCAAAGGCATAAGGTCAATAGGTAAGGTAAAAATTTTAAAGTAGGTTTAAGGTTACATATAACCTATACTGTGATAAACTCAATGAGGCGGGTGATCGGGTCTTTCCTGAAATGCATAAGGTCAATAGGTAAGGTAAAAGTTTTAAAGTAGGTCTAAGGTTACTTATAATCTATGCTGTGATACTAACCTGTCACGCCTTCATTTTCAAAATCCAATTATTCATAAAATAAGGGACGACT
The DNA here is from genome assembly GCA_002786265.1 of Apostasia shenzhenica. Classification (NCBI taxonomy): domain Eukaryota; kingdom Viridiplantae; phylum Streptophyta; class Magnoliopsida; order Asparagales; family Orchidaceae; genus Apostasia; species Apostasia shenzhenica. The sequence goes on from KZ452001.1 coordinate 8,367,398, forward strand.
TACAGTCAGAATCACAGAACAGATTATAAGAAGATATCTTTACTAATCTCATTACAGAATTACATAAGTTTAAACACCAGACAGGTCACCCACGGTAACCTTGGACTAGAACACGGAGAGATAAAGTAATTAAACTAGGTGATAAGGGTAAATATCGGTGGGAGCATATAGGATGTAGGGAAACATCGTTCTTGGGAATTTTGCAGTCTTCTCATGACAGTAGATTTATTTACCTGAAAAACAAATAATCATCAGTCACACAGACCGAGTAAACGATATCCACCTTACAATAGGCCAGGTGAGATTTTATAGCTCAATTTACCAACAGATTAGGATATCAGAATACCATGTAGTATCATCTTGTCATCTTATAATATTGTCATGTATCATACCTTGCAAATATATTAATATGTATAGATTTTATATCGATGAATAATCAGAATCAGCAAATATACGTCACTAGTGTGACAACAGAAGTAGCAGATACATCACTATTGTGACAACAGGTTTGACAGATACGTCACTATTGTGACAACAGGTTTGATAGATACATCACCAATGTCACAACAGAATAATAGGATGCTGGTACGTCCCCAACACAACGCCACGCATCCAGAAGGTGGTTCGTCAACCACGGGGATACCAGCGCATTATATCATCATATATCTCCGGATACATGAGTCCAATATAACCCAGTATAATATCTCGGCATAAAGCCCAACAGAATATCAGCATCAAACCATACAGAATATGTAGAATGTGGTTCAAGAAAGAACCAGAAGGAAGCTGGTGGACCTCTGACGCTCATGGCCTAAGAGAGCGCGGAGTAATTGATTGAGGGGTAATACAAAAAATTACGGCCCCCCTGTGATGCCTGTGGCCGAAGATGGCGGGTAGTGACCATCGAGCGATATCTTAAGAGGAAGGAGTTACTGAGATAAAATGCAACTTCTAGTAAGCTTCTAGGCTGATAAATAGTGGTGAGATGGGCATAAGAATAAATTATCTCACATCAAAAAGGAGGAAAAATCCTGAGCTATATAAGTAGATAATGTGATTTCAAATGGTAGATGTTCTTTTTGGGGCCAAAATCGTGAGACTAATAATAAGAAAATTCCATAGTTAAGCGTGCTTGGGATGGAGTAGTACTGAGATGGTGACCTCCTAGGAAGTACTCAAGTTACGTAGTTTTCTAAAGCCAAAGCGGACAATACCTCTATATTTGAATCACGAGGTGTTTCACAAGAATAAGCAGATTGAAGCAACCTTGGCAACTGGAGAGAAAGTATCCATATAGTCAACTCTAAATATCTGCCTATGCCATTGGCCACGAACCTAGCTTTGAGGCAATCAATACTGCCATCAGAAAAGCATTTTACTATGTACACCCATCGGCATCCAACTATCAATTTCTTGGAGGAGGTTAAACCAAATCTCGTGTACTGTTGGAATGTAATGCTGACATCTCCTCAACCATAGCTTTCTTCCATCCAAAATGTGAAAAAGCCTTTGTAATTGTCTTAGGAATAGACACTAAAAGAGAAGATATCAAGGCAAAATAATCTGATGACAAAGCAACATAAAAAATATAATGAGATAAAGGGTGGGAGGTAGTACACTATCGTATTCCCCTTCATGAAGGTAATAAGAAGATCAAGAAGGTTAGGATCAGATGTAGAAGCTGGGACTGAGAGGTATTTAGAGGAGCAAAGGAGTCGTCAAGAGTCACTGCAAAAGTCTCAGATTGATGTCGAGTATATACCTGAAGTGGTTTAGTCGTTAGTATCGATGGCTCTGTAGAAGTAATAAATAGAGACACAGGGACTGGAAACGCCTTAGAGATAGTTTTTAAGTTGGTAGATGCATTAGTGAAGAAAGAGGTAGACTCAAAAAATATCACATCGGCCGAAAAAAAGATTCAATGCAACTCAGGAGAATAATGATGGTATCTTTTTTGAAGACGAGAGTATCCTAAGAATATACATTTTATTAATTGAGGTAATAGTTTATCTCTACGAGGAGATAAAATATGAACAAAGCATATGCAACTAAATACATATAGAGGGAGGCTGTATGCTGCATCTCTTGGAAAAGGATAGATTGGAATCTAATCATAAGGCCAGAAGATGGCTTGCGATTAATAGGATAACATGATATAAGGATTGCATCATCCCAAAACTGTAAGGTACTTTCATGCGAAGTAGTAAGGTACTCACAGTCTCAACAAGATGTCTATTCTTTCGTTTAGCAATACCATTTTATTGAGATGTATGTGAACAAGAAGACTGGAGAAGTATTCTTTGACTAGAGAAGTAAGACTAGAAGGTATTTGAGAAGTATTCTTTTGCATTGTCACTATGAAAAACATGAATAGGAACATTAAATTGAGTTTTAATGTCAGTATAGAATGAAGTAAATATAGAAAATAATTCAAAATGCTCCTTCGTTAGAAATAACCATGTCATTCTTGAATAATTGTCAATAAGGTGACAAAGCATTAGAAGCCCAATCTAGAAGTCACACGAGTAGGGCCCTAAATGTCTGAATGAACTAAGGGGGCATTTGATTTGATGTTATCTCGATACTATGTCATATTATCTAGATGCCATTCAATCTTTGATGATATTTAAACATCATTTTTTAGTGACATGTTAACTATTTTTTACAATATTATCTAAACATGTCATCCAACCAAATAATGAAAATCTATAGATAACATAACATGACATCATGATAACTTTGAACTAAACACCCCCTAAAGCAAATGAAGTCGTAACATGCTTATTGACTAGATCGGAGAAAGTATATCTACAATACTTTTCTAATTGTTGACACTCTAGATTTTTGAGGTTAGAGAGATTGGGTATCATTTTCTATAGACTTTGCAAATTAGGGTGCCCAAGACAGCTGTGGATCTGCAGTGGAGCGACATTAGCAACAAGAGCTGAAAGTGGAGTCATTACTAGTGATACAATCCTTGAGACTCATACTCCATGCCAATTACCTTTCCAATCTTCGAATCTTGAATATAAATAGAGTTAGATGTAAATGCCACAGAGCGATTTAAAATTTTGTGAGTTTACTAATAGATAATAAACTCAATAGAAACTTGGGAATATAAAAGACAGAAGATAATGATAATAAGGGAGTAGGAGAAACGTTACCAACTCCTTTTATAATTTATTTAGATCTGTCAGAAAGCATGTATTAGTTTAATATAAAGATTTTTTGAGGTGAGTGAAAGAAGAGCTGTAACCAGACATGTGCTCAGATGCACCTAAGTCAAGAATCCAAGGAGTAATAGTGCGAGAGATGCAGACCATAGATGTATTTTCTTAAACCTGGGTAATTACTAGATGAGTAGTACAACCGAAGGATGATATGTATGAAATTCTCTTCTTCAACAGTACTGTTCGTAGTTAAAGAAGACTATTGTTATACTGTTAAAATCATGAAATGTTTTTATATCTTCTTTCAGATATTGTGCCTCAAATGATAAATCAATCTTGGGTAACCTTAAGCTCTTCTTATTATTGTATTACAGACGAGGAAATATTTCAAAGAGATTGGAGTTGCTGCTGATGTGAAGTATATTGATCCAACGTATATGATCCGCGCTTGCCGTGCGAATGCTGCTGACGGCATCCTCTGCACTGTACTGGGACAGAATGCTGTGAGTGTTTAATGAATATTCTCTCGGATTTAAAAAACTAAATCTGGGCTCGTTTGAAAATGAACTGAACTTCACATACAGGTTCATGGTGCATTTGCTGGCTTCAGTGGAATCACGGTGGGTGTTGTGAATACTCACTATGCTTATTTCCCAATACCTGAAGTAATTTCGCATCCACGGCTCGTCGACACAAATAGTAGAATGTGGCATCGTTGTTTAACATCCACCGGCCAGCCAGATTTCGTATGAAAAAGCCCCCCAAGATGCCATATCTCCATACTTTCTATGGTACTCTATTGGCATTAAAAGATATATAGTTTATGAATCATTAGTGTAACACATAATTATATCTAAACAAAGAAATAAAATCACAGCACTCTTCCAGTGCAAAATAATTTTGGGACTCTTGCTTCTTCCATGATCTATATCTTTTTTGTTGGTGAAGCTTTTTTATTCTTTTTGAGTCTAGCCAGATTTAAGTCCCAAGTGCTTTTTTTGACTTCTCTTTTGTTTTGCTTTTTGTTTATTTTTATATGTAGATCCTCTTCCTATCCTTGTTCATGTAGCCATCTCTTGCTGACTTTAACCCATTTGGGTCATAATTATGATGAGTAACCATTTAGTTAAAAAAAAAAAAAAAACTTTTCATGGAGAACACTTGTCATCAAATGATAATAAATTGATATTCATATCCTTTTGAAAGTAGAGATTTTTTCCCCCCTTTTTGATAGAAAAAGTGAGAAATTCGAGAGACCGAGGAGAAATGAGGAGATGCATCGTGAGCCCACAAGTACTTTAAAAACTTGTTTGGCTAGAGCTTAAAAATGAGTAAAAATATATTCTTATAATAATTTAAATTTATTATAAATTTTAATAATTTTATTTCACATCTAACATAAATTTTAATTTTAAAATTAATTTTATTTTACATTCTATACGCTTTCTAATATTAAGATAATTTTTTTTATTAATTTTATGTAAATAAAATATATTTTTTTATTTAAATTTAATACTCAATCAAGCAAGTCTTTAATGATGGATATGGCTTATTTGGTGTTGCAAAGAGTTTATTTATTATAAAAATAATATTTTAATTTTATTTTATTATATTTTAAATAAATTTTAATATAAAAAATTATTTTATTTTATATGCTATATTATTTTCAATGTATTAATTAATTTTATTTTATATTTTATATAATTTTTAATATAATTAATTAATTTATTTTATAATATCATTTAACTAAACATGAAAATCTATAACTAATATAATATGATATTAAAATAATATTGAACTAAACCCAACTAAATATCTAAAAATACGTATTATAGTTTCTTATTATATTTTTTGTAATTTTTTTTCTCTTTTTATATAAGTAAGATTCTAAAATTTAGCTCTTCTTATTTGAGCTTTTATTAGTCTATAATATATATATTCACAAAAATTAATAATAAATTATTTTGTGAACAAGATTATAATAAATTGAATTGACTCAATCTTCAATTTAGTTTGAAATAGTCAAGACCTCTTTACCTTGAAACTTAATCCAAGTGATGTAAGAAGAGGCTTATATTCAATGTCCATAATCATCAACTAAGGGCCTGTTTAGTGTGAGGACTAAAATCAAGATAAATAATACTAGTTTAAAAAAAAAAATAATAAATAAATTTTTTTAATTATTCTACACAATTCTAATATAAACAATATTATTTTAATTCACATACTCAATAATTTTCAATAAAAATACCAATTTTATTTCACATCTTATACCAAAATATTACATTAATTATAAGATAATCAAGGATTTTTTATATAGCTAGAACGGCCCTCAAAAATTGCAGATACTAATTTGATAAGAATCAATCGAATCGAAGCTATAGCATCATCGTTGGCCGGAATAGAAATATCTGCAAGATTTGGGTCACAATTTGTATCGATTAAACAAATCGTCGGAATACCCAAAATGCCACATTCTCGAAGAGCCGTATATTCTTCTTGCTGATCAAGAATAATTACAATATCGGGTAATCTCGTCATATATTTGATCTCACCTAAATATGTTTGTAAGATAGATAACTTTCTCTTAAATATTGCTGCATCTCTTTTGAGGAGATTCTAGTATTTTGATTTAGAATATAAAATAAAGTTAATATTTTATTAAAAATTATTGAGCATGTGAAATAAAATATTATTTTTTATATCAAAATTTATATAGAATAATTACAAAAAATTATTTATTATGCTTATTGTTATTTTTAAATTAACATCATTTTGGTCCTCGCTAAAAACAGAGCCAAATTTCAAAAGATCTTAAAGTAATTTAAAATTTGGAGTGCATTTGAACACTTTGAATTGAATAGCTATGAATTGGCCAAATTACACCCTCAGCATCGGGCAAAATCCAATTCTAGTATAGTGGGTTTAATTGAATATAAAACAATCCCAATTAATGTCACTTTTATTGATGTTTTTATTATTCATTTAATTATAAAGATAAATATTTATTTTGTTATTCTCAAAAATACATATTTGCATTGGATGAAAAATATAATTAATACATAAAAATGAATTTAGAGGGTGTAAAAAAATCCATCATTGCAGTTGATTAATATAAAATATTATTCATCCAATATTCTTTGATAGACATAAATATTGATTCTCTCTGGATTGACATATATGTAATTATAAAAATTAGATATGAGCTAGTTTGATTGGAGAATAAATTTGAGTAAAAAAAAATTATTTTATAGAGTTGATGAGAAAGAAATTTATTTTAATATTAGAAGGTACGTAGGACGTGAAATAAATTTAATTTTGAAATTAAAATTTATGTTAAATGTGAAATAAAATTAATTTTTAAAATTAAAATTTATGTTAAAAATAAAATAAAATTATTAAAATTTATAAAAAATTAAAATTATTATTATATTTTTTTTCCCAAATTTTGAGCATTTTGCGAAAGACGGCCATATATAATATCGTCCTCACAGAAGCGTGACGCGATGCTTAGGGCAACACTCGATAGTTCCGTTCTCGGCGACGCGGCGAAGGAGGAAGAAAGGTTTCTCTCTCTCTCTCTCTCTCTCTCTCTCTCTCTCTCTCTCTCTCTCTCTCTCAGTGCGCGGGAGCTCTCTTCTCCCTCTTTCTGTCGGTGGAGGGACGCTGGCAGCAGGGTAGATTCGCCGATCTCCCATTCTTCCCCGTGGAACAGCGGGCGCGGCAGTAGTCTCTTTCTCTCTGTCCGTCTTCCTCTATCTCTCTTTTTCTCTCTTATCCTCGGCGGAATAAGGGCACGGGAGTTGCATTAAAGCCTGCAAGTGATGTAGGAGAACGATTTTGAATTGAAATCGTACTCTCTGTATTGTTGGTTAATACGTCAAGATTAGGATGAGTTGAGGTCGATCGGCTATTCATGATGTATAGAATCAATTCTGAATCTGAATTGAACTTTGTCAAGTCATTGAACCCTGATGAGCAAGGTGAATTTCAGATCAGGCTCATTCTACCTCATCTTTTGTGGCAGATCTTCTTTTCTCGGGCCTTTTTTTTTTTTGCTTAATGATAGTTTTACTGTTTGCTGTATTGCGTTCTATAGACGCTTTGCCCTATCCTGAGTTTTTAGGTGTGAATCTGATAGGCAATCTTAAGAAAAGCTAAATAAACAGTATTACTATGAAAAACTATAGGCATGTGGATTACAGAATCAGTGTTTAGCAGCAGAAAAAATGAGAATGGGATGGGAGATAGGAGACAACACAGAAGAGTGGATGGAGAAGATGGTAAGTAATTCTTATCTAATTCTATTCTGTTGCAGTCTTATTTATTTATCCCTAAACCGCGTTGTTTCACTTTAGACGCTTAACCCAGTTCAGCTACTGAACTCAGTTTGAACCCAGTTTGATATTTATGTTTCTTCATCTATCATTACCCTCCTCATCAAGAATCCTTGTCCTCAAGGATTACAATTGATGGAGGGAAATTGGCTTTGGAAGGCATCCAGACCTTCCCAAGTTGCATCTTCTGGATGGGATTTGCACCATTGTATTAGAACCTGTTTTAATAAGCGACATTTCCTTAATATCATTTTGCGGTTGAGAATAACAGTAGGTTCGGTGTCCATCGCTATTGATTTCTTTAGGAAGAGTGCTTTCTAAGGTAGAATCTTCAACCTTTTTCTTAAGGAGGCTAACATGGGAAACAGGATGAATTTTTGCTAAATCTAGAAGATGAAGTTTGTAAGTGTTAACGCATGGATCTTGCGCTGCATCCCGGCCGTACACGTGGTGCCTAGCTGGCCTCCAGTTGCTTTCATTTATTTGCTAACTCCTCTGTTCTTGCAGATTCCTGACTAGGTCTAACCCCGACCACGAGGGTTTGCTTAGCCTCGTCCACGACGAGCCAAGATCATCCTCGGTAGCGTCGGGCACGAGGTTACAAAGCGGTGCCTGTCACAATCAGCTTGACCCAACTGCGTCGTTCCCCGTAGAGAGCACTTTTGTCACATCCCCATCCACTCCAATACACACAGCGGAATATTCAAAAGTAGATTGGAGTTGATTAGGTGTGACGAAAACAACTACAAACTAAAATTTATTTAACCACAATAATAAACCATATAAGCAGTAAGTAAACTAACTATCACTTACAATTTATTACACTTAAGTCCAAATCTCTTTATTATAAACCCAATTCAGATTTAATAAATTCTATTCCTTAACTCGAGTTGCTACAAATTATAAAACTAATTCAATTTAAATAAGACTTGATATCCAAAAATAAGAATTTGTACCTGGATATCACAACTTTCTTCCAGACCCACAAACCAAGGGTCCGCATGCTGCAGACCATCACGGATCCCTAGAAGAAGTACCAGTATTAAAAGATATCATCTTCCCTTCGCGGCTTCCGGCCCCTCCAACGGCCGACAAACAGCGCGAACCCAGAGCTTGTCCACCTTCTTTCCTCCGGAAAATCAGGACAAAGCTATGCACTCCATCACCTATAAATACCCTGGAACAGTCTCTAGCAAAGGGCAATTCTGATGGCACTAAAAAGATCAGTTCTCATTGTACTAAGGCCCCAACTGAGGAGCTCTCTCTCTCTCTTCTCTTCCTCTTCCTAAGGCACTGTATTAGCCTGCACGGCTACTTTCTTCCATTAGTAAATCTCCTTCACGGATTGCTCGGTGGACGTAGGGGACTTCCTCCCTGAACCACCTTAAACCCCTGTGTGTTCTTCTGGATGCCTGGAGTTCCCGCTCTCCCTTTCTCTCTCCCTCTCTCTTCTTAAGCCTCCTCTAACAAGCTTATCCCTCTGTGCACTGCCGTCTCCTGGAACTCTCTTTTTCTTTCGGCGTTTTTTGGGATCCCCTACATCCTACGTCAACAGTAAGCAATTGGTCCAATTCTATCAATAAGTTCAAAGGGACCATAATAACTTGCAGGGAACTTATATGAAGTTCTATTAGCAAGGGATTGTTTTCTATAAGGCTGTAGTTTAACATAAACCCAATGTCCTACTGCAAACTCCTTTTCTTTTTTGTGTTTGTCAACTTGTACCTTCATGTGATTAGCAACTTGGTGGAGATTTTGTTTAAGCATTCTTATGGTAGCCTCTCTAGTCGCCAAGCTTCTATCAACTACTTCAACAATAGCATTTCCATCAAGGTATGGATTGTGAAAAGGAGGCTATCCATATAGTACTTCATATGGCATAATGCGAGCAACATAATGGAAGTTAGTATTATACTAGAATTCAGCAAGTGGGAACCACTTAACCCACTGTTTTGGATAGTAATACTGTTTATTTTAGCCGATCAACCTCAACTTCCTTGCGTTGCAATGCAAGTAAGTTTCTAAACATCTATTCATCACTTTGGTTTGTCCATTAGTTTGCGGGCTGTGGACATGTTAATCTCAACTTTCTGCAACATTAAGAATTCCTTAAAAAATGACTAAGGAAAATAGCATCTTTAGCGCATATTACTTGCTCAGGCATACCATGTAATTTATATATATTATCTAGATATAGTTGAGCTTTGGTTGCTGTTGTAAATGGATGAGTTAAGGCTACAAAATGAGCATATTTACTTTTAACTTATCCACAACCATAAAGATGACAGTTTTTCCCTCTGATTTTGGCAAGCCTTCAATGAAGTCTAAAGAGAAACTGACCAAACTTTTTGTGGAATTAGTAAGGGCTAAAGCAACCCTGAGGCTAGTGTTGGTACATGCTTATTCTTTTGCATATATCACGTTTCTGGAGCACTTGTCTGGTTGTTTTATGCGTACCTCTCTGATAGAATAAGGATTTTAGTCGATGGAGAGTAGGAATAACTCTTGAGTGCCCACCTACCGGAGAATTATGGATAATGTGACTAATCTTTTTCGAAGCATAGCATTTGTCCCAACTACTAATCTTCCATTCCTTTTAAGCTTATTATTCATCCAAATGTATTTCTTTGCATCTTGTAATCCTTGTTCTAATCTATTTTCTAGTTGCTCCTAGTGTATCTTGCTCGCTCTCCCCCCTACCTCAACGGTGTTTTTTCTTTCAAACAATCCCTGTCCCATTTGATCCTTACCCTTCATTTATCATCAACTAATTTTTAGTTCAACAGGCCATAAGTAGTTCGGTTGTTTTAGTAGCTCAAGATTAATTTCCAACATATCCGATACTTCTTATGCAACAGAATTGCTACTGCATTTGAACCTTTAGACTTTTAAACTGCAAAGGTCTATGAGATGCAAAAAGCAGCTATCCTTCAGCTGAACAGCTGTCGGCTTGTGTTTGCATTTAGCGGAATTTTCCTGTTAAAACCCAAGTTTTCTTGTATTTCTGAGATTAATAGTACATAACTTTAAAACAAATGGGGTGATCAAGCATGCGTAACGACTGAAGTTATTGCAATATGATTCTAGTGTTATCTTTTGTTCAATCATTAATGATCACTTTCTTATTGTGTAACTTTGTGTGCTGATCTTATCAAAAAAAAAAAAAAACTGTGTGCTGATTAACTGCTGCTATTTTTGCATAGATGGACGATCAAGACTTGGGATTCTTCGCAAACTTCCTTGGCATCTTTATATTTGTGCTGGTTATTGCATATCATTATGTGATAGCCGATCCAAAGTTTGACGGTAACTGATAATGATGTTGTTGCATACTACAATTATCACTTTTATCACTTATTGCTGCATGTCAATAACATCTGCTGGCATCTAGTCTTGTTTTGTTTGATCCTTTGAGAGGAGAATGAAGTTATGTTAGTGACCTGGTCGAACTGAATAGAATAAGGTCGATTTCCATGCCATAAATGGATTCTTTATTCGCTTCTTTGCAAGATCATAATTTTTGCTTTTTGGTTTTGCGCAAATGCTGTGATTCCTGATGAAGTTTGTGTTAAGCTGTTATCCCATTGTGAATAACCTTGTCATAAGCATTTCAGCTTTGCAGCTTTTAAAAAAGGATCAAGTTGATCACAATTTGCAAATAGTTAAAAGATTATTGATGGTTGTGGTGAAATGAGGAGAAAAAAATAGTTTGAAGTTCAGATCTTTTCTGAAGTAATTTGGAATGTGTAGTACTCCATTGTTAAGCTTGCTCTAACTTCTCATAATTTGGGTTGGGTGTATATCCTAGAGCAAGCTTAATCCTTTGGGGACATCCCTAATTGCTGTCATAATGTTCTAGTTCAGTTTATACAATTGGGTAGTTTGCTCTCATGTTGTGCACTCTTCTCTATGCTTCTCGTCACTTTGAAACCAGAACACATCCTATTTCCAATTAGGTAAAGAATAAAAAGTTTTGTAGACACATTAAGGAATTATTCAAAGTCTGAATCCTAGAGGAGCAATATATAAGTTTTTCTATGGAGTAGAATGAGATGTTGTACTTGCAGTATGGATTTTTTAGGAGAAGGAACAAGTAATAGTGAGAATTTCGTACTTTAGATCTGTTAGTTTTACTGATAGAACGGGCAGACCGGGGAGAACTAATTCCTGGTTTTCCATAGCTTTTGCAGTCTGTCGCGTGTAAAACAGATGCACATTGTCGAATTATTCGTCAACAATTAGCTTAAGAGAAATCAACTTGGAAGATCAAACGAACCATTCAAAGACAGTTTTAGTTTTTAATCTCATTTTTTTAATGAATTAGATCAAATTTAGAACAATGTAAATTTATGAGGTGATGCTTTAGTGTGCATCTACAATGTTATTGTTAATATTTATCGAACGTACGATTGAGAAGTAGCAGGAATTAGTCAGGAGGCTGTTGAACAATAATATGTTGACATACTGGCTCAGTCTAGCCGGCCCCTTGAGGAGTCCATTGCTACTATCATATGAGGTCTCGCAAATTTATATATTGATGTAACACAGTACACACGAACATTTGACCAATAAAGTAACATGCTTTTTGTTCTCAGTTACTTATGCCATTTTGATTTGTTTATATGTTAATTCTTTTTTAATTGTAACACAAAGTTTTACACACTCGGATTTCGTTGGCCCATCTATTGCTTTCACTTATGAGATTAATCCAACTTATGATGAAGAAGGATGTAGCTATCAATTAATGAGCATCTCGACATCATCTTCTAATCGAGAGGTTCCTCAAGATCGAGATGTCGGAGAAGATGATGGACGAACTTTTGAGGACAAAGCTCATGATGGCAATAGTCTCATAAGAAATTATACAACAACAGATTTCTCATGGGTCCTGCGGTGCCAAGTGAATAACGCTTTTGTTCAATTTGCAAGATCAAAGGGAAGCAGAGGAAGATAATGAGGTGAGATTGTTGGAGCATGAATAGGAAGAATGTTTCCATGAGCTAGAAGAAATAGAAGTTGAAATATACTAACTAAATGAGAACCTTCAATGCTCATTTTTTGACCGGTCCATTCGTAGACATATTTAGCACATACCGACAATGTCAAATAATGACGTAGAGTGTATACATCATCACGATTTGGTGCGGCCATATCCTTTTAATATGCACTGCATAGTTGCAAAAAGATTTAGGCCCTGTTTGGTGTGAGGATAACAATCAAGATCAAAATGATACTAGTTTAAAAAATAATAATAATAATAATAATAATAAATAATTTTCTTTAATCATTCTACACATATTTTAATATAAAAAAATATTATTTTACTTCACATATTCAATAGTTTTTAATAAAAATATTAATTTTATTTTGGTCTAGGATGTGAAATAAAGTTGATATTTTTATTGAAAATTATTGAATATGTGAAGTAAAAATAATATTTTTTTATATTAGAATATATGTAGAATGATTAAAAAATTTATTTATCATTATTATTGTTGTTTTTTAAACTAGTATTATTTTGGTCTTCGCGCCAAACAGAGCCTTAGAGGTACGTGGAAAATATTAACTATTGGTAAAAATCATACTTGCTTGAATCCAAGTTTGCAAATGGAACACATACAGTGTACGTCATACTTTAGTGCACAATTTATCACACCTAACCTTAGAATCGAGATAGACATGCTTGAAGAATATTGGTAGTCGCACCAAGATAAAATATAGATTGGACATTAGTTATATGAAAGCTTGTGATGCACGTCAGAAGACAATAGCATCTGTATTTGGTGATTGGGAGGACTCTTACAAATACTTGTACAGGTATTGCGAAACATTGAGAGCAGTGTTGCCAGGTAATATTTACTTCATAAATTATAATATAAATTAAATCAACAAATTGTTTTCACTTGTATAATAATTTCTCTTACAGGGACTGTGTATTCCGATCAAAGGTCTGACACAAATGTCCAGAATTTTTTCTGGAATTTTCGATCATATATCGAAGGATGAACATACTATCAGTCAGTTATAGGTATTGATGGTACATTTTTAATAGGAAAATATCGTGTCACTCTTCTTATTGCAATTTGCATCGATGCCAATAATGATATATTTTCGCTTACATTTACAGTCATGAAATCTAAAAATGATGATTCATGGACTTGGTTCTTAACGAATATGCAAGATCTTATCAAGCCGATATGTACTAGGAAAAATTTATGGATTATTAGTTATAAGCATGCAGGACTACTAAAAGGGGTACCATCGATCGTGCCTTAGGCTTAGCATCAGCATTCTTTATGATATCTACAGGAGAATTTTAAGAAATTTGTTCGAATATTAGGTGTAAATGTTATCGATGCTATTTGTGACAAGTTGTACGCAATACAGACTCTTGGCCTAGATTTAAATAATAATTTGATCATCTCAAGGCTGTTAAAGAAGAAATTCCTAAATGGCTTATGGATTGCGACCTTCGCAAGTGGACACTACCATATGACAGTGGGTATAGGTATATTTGTACTAATTCGAATTCCTCGTTCCATTAGAAAGATCTGGATTTTATTCTTTTTCTACAGGTTTTAGTACAATGACCACAAATATAATATAATGTTTTACGGTGTTCTTAAACGTGCTTGTAGTTTGTCAATACAGATACTAGTATGTGCGACATATTATCACATTATTAGTCTTTTTTGAAAGAGGCAGTAGGATGCCGAATTTTTTTTTATCCAAAGCTGCATCGCCATTCATATCCAAGATTACGAGAAAGGTCAATTGAATAAATAATGATTCTAGGCGATGTGGTTCTGCACAATGAATTAGCAAGTCTGAAATTGAGATTTATAATTACTCGCTCAATAAAGAAATAGTGACGGTTAATGACCATAGTGTATGTTACTGTATATGTTTACATGCGCCAATCTACCGTTATGATGTTGTTCACATTATTATAGTATAGTTAATTATAAAAACACGTATGCAGCTCAATTTTCTTCTATTCTGGACATTGATTGCTATGTTCATTTAATGAATCGCGGTATAGTGGAACTCAAACCACAAGGAAGGTTAGGAAACACGATAGGTCTCAAAGTTAACGTATAAGAAATGCCATAGACGAAGCAGTCACAGTGGACCCACGCGCTTGTAGTTGTTGTCGCAATAGAGGACACAATCGTTCGACGTGCCAAGAAAATTTAATAAATAGATGATAACTCATATTGCTACAACTTATAGTCAATGTTAAATAATTATATTTTATTTATTTTATGATACATAAAAATAGAACTCGAGGAAGGCGTACAAATCGTGAAACATGAAGAATTGTTGTCGTAGCTTTGCTACTATGAATTTCTTGAAATATATGAACGATTTGTATCAAAAGGATAAAATTAGTTTGATGAAATTATACTGATCCTTAATTCAAACCATTTTTTTGGTTATATTAAACTCTAATCTGATATGGTAATTACCTGACATGAATTATTTGAAATGAAATCCAATCAAGGTGACTCTTCTCTGTTACACGACACGTCTTTAAAGATGTTGCCTACCGTAATTTTTAGCCGATGAAGGATTTATTAGACATGCATCTAGAGACAAGCGAATGAGAAGAAACCCAATCCAGATGTAATAAAAAAATTGAACGTTGTTACACCATTAAAGTCACACAGAAGAGACAATATTTTCTTGCACTTAGATAAGACGCTGTTGTTTGGACAGATACTGCTGACTCATGTTTGCTTCAAACTTACAACAAAGTCGCATTTAGAGATTTTCAACCTATAGTGGATCTGAGAAAGATGATGCTCTCACACATTGAGTGGGACAAGATTCAGAAAAAATTGCGTTGGAAGACATTCAGAATAGACTAAAAAAAGTAATGCGAGATGGAACATCGAGAAATTAATTTTTAAATATGTAATGCCTAATTTGTATTTGTTTTTGAAATAATGTATACAAAATAATTTAATATGCTCAACAATGAGAACAACTTTCATTACATAGATCAATTCCAAGATACATAATGTTTATCAAAAAAAAAAAAAAAACTATCGTCGCCCTCTACGATATGGAAGTGCATTGCTGGTGTATAGTTGGCTGTCTTCGCACGGTATCAGGTAGGACCATTGAGCATCATCATTTGTTGATTGAGCATCATTTGTAGGACCATTGAGCATAGGCCGTGTGAAGGGAGATAAGTGCAGATCAGAACGTAGCTTGTGGATGAGTGTGCCGATGTCACACAATGAGTGGTCCAATCTGCGCTGCTCTTGGGATCTAGTACGATAGACGACATGAGATAGCTCCTCCAATTTTTTTATGTAACATAAGTTAGTAATGTATGTGAATATTTTTTTTAAAATAATTATAAAGACAACAATGTGACTTACAATGCTTCGAACAAATGGCGCTTATGACTGATAAAATGTAAGCTCAACTTGATCAGTGTAAACGAGAAACGAATAAGTGAAGGTGCGATACCATTGCATGTGTAATCGAAGACTCGTAGTGTCGTGACACATTTAGGCTTTACTCGGTGAGCCCATCTCTCGATATAGCGGAGGTGTTCCACAACTAATCGTGATTAGGTTACCCTCTAACATTATGTCGGCAGAATCCCTCTTCAGTTGGATCGACAAGAAATGCTATTAATAATCAAATTGTCGCATGATACGGTCCAATTGGTGCCACTCTACGTAAACTCACGAAATCAGTGGCACTATGAATTGATATTCGCAACCCCCTCATGACATATCGATTCAATACCTTTTTGATCTTAGGTCTGTATAGCATTTGTATAATTTGACTTTGTCGAAGCGTGTCAAGCTTATTCCTATAGATGCTTTCATGTGATATGGAATGAGTAGTATGATTCTTGTCCGCCTATGATAAATTAAAGGTAAGTAAGAAATAATTACTGAATGAAAGTCTGTACGTGAGGTTAAAAAAAATACCTAAATCCAAGCAATCGCCCTATGTTCGCCTCTATCGGATGAAGCTGTCTCTATGGTAGGCCGATGTGGAGACACTCCTAGGACCACATCTACTGTCAGTGCAACAACTAAGGAGTGATGTCTATATAGATGGGCCAATACAGCAGCACCGATAGCATATTGGTTAGGATGATCAAGATTCTTTAATATAAGCAAGTATTACAAGTATATCTCACAGCCAGATGCATCCAGAAGTAAGAAGTATCCCAACATGTAGAGGATGTATGCACGAGCGCAAAACATAAACTCATGATCAAGTAGATCCTTGTATGACTGCCGAAAAAAAATGCCACAATGGCATGCATGTTTGAGCCATGTTCTAGCCCATCTTAAAAGTAGCAGTCTCCACAGCATTGCATGTATTATAATAAATCTGATTTACATTCAGATGTTATCTCAACAAATCATCACAGCAATCCGGCCAGGTCTCCTACCTGTGGATGACCATGAAAGGAAGGCCATCAATCTGAATGCTTAAAAAGATTGCTATGTCTTGTAATGTGATGGTCATCCGCCCGACTCTTGGCATCCCAACGGTTTGCCTGACCATTGGGTGGGACTCACTTGATTTTTGCTTGACTCCACCCAACGGCCGAACGGTCGTTAAGTGGATTTTTTTGGATTTTTTGGTAATGATGTTTATTTTTAAATTATTTAATAATATTATTTAAATGGTTAATTAATTCGATAATTACGTTTATTATAAAAAAAAGACCATTTTCAATCCTAACGGCATAGCACTCAAGAAAATCATGTTTTAAAAGAAAATAATTTCCAGCTATTGTTATTATTGTAGTTTATGATGTTTCTATTATTATTATTTTTTTTGGATATAAATCTGTTTATTTATTATGTCGACTAATTATTGTATATAATATCCTTTTATGCATACATGTTTATATTATACAAAGATATCAATTTAGGTATTGTTCTTAAAATACAATCCATGAATCTGTATTCTACCTCATTGAACATATTGACTTCATTCTATTACTGAAGTGCATTATCATTAGTGAAATTCTTTGTAATACAATGTATCCAACTTGCAAAAATATTTGAGTGCCCCATAATTAATAGATGTGTATTAGAATGCTAAAGATTTAACTTGTAAAAACACAATATCAAAAAAAAAAAAAATTTATAGTAATTAATGTACTCGAGTTGAACTCAATTGTTCGTCTATTATGGCCAATGAACCAAGCAAAGTTTTGTAGTTCTTGTAGCCTAATTTAGCCCTGATGACGGCAAAGTTGACCATGCTCATAGTAATCGGGTAAGGCACCCTTGTTGATATGGTTCTATTCAAGTAAAATTCTTTGCAAACCAACTTACTCTACAAATTATTCAAACGTATTTGAATGTACAACTTGCTACAATGTATTTCAAAAAAAACATGCTATAGTGAGGAATATTTGACATCATAAAAGTGTTAATTAAGTGTTTTAGTACCTAGATTATTCATTATTAATGTTCATTGAAATTCGTATCAAAACGTATGCGTATTGATAATTTATGTAGCAATTCAATATGATTAATGCGAGGAATTAACTTTATTATATTAACTTCATAATGTTTAATTTGAATTTAACCATACTACAAATCTACAATAACATGTTTGGTCTTGACTACACGTTCATATAACCATATTTGGATTGTACATTATTGACGAAGAGAAATGGAGTCTTAAGAATTAGCGATATGCAATGTTTCTAACCCAAAATATCGGTGTCAGGGAGTTAATAATCATCCAGAAAAGCACACAGGAATTTAAAGTGATTTAGGAATGGCTTCCCGTAGGTCCACCGGAGAGTTAGCAAAGAAGATTTCACTAAAGCTCAAAAAGGCTTTGGTCAAAGGACCAGTACAAGAGGAAAAAAGAAAGAATACAAGCTTCGTTCTTGATGATTCTCGGGGGAATTTGATTCTCTCCTAGTCTTCTCTCTCTAATCTCAGGTGTTGTTATTGGCGTGTCGTCTTCTTTTCTCTGGGGCTCTGCCCAGTGGTATTTATAGGTAAGGTGTAGTGGAATTCAACAAATTTTTCGGGATGAAATATTGCATTCGTCGGCTCCATGTTGGCGAGATATTATATCCACTGGATCCATACTGTCGGCCCTACCATTACCGGCTCCGAAACAACCGGTAATAGTGGCAAGGGCATACAAGTCCACGGATGTCAAATCGTCGTTCACGGATGGGCGTCATTCATAATGTTGCAGCTTGCAGTGATGTACTTTGATTCTGAAGCCTTCCATAATAAATGAAATTCAGAATTCCCTGTGAACTGAATCCACAAGCATAAGTTCCAGAAGACCATGAATGTAATGTGAATCCTTGATAACCAGTAGAATATGAATTCCATTATCAATAAAGAATATAAATTCCATGATTAAGGAAGAATAATTAATAAAGAATATGAATCAGAAAACCGATAAAGAATATGAATCAGAAAACCGATAAAGAATATGAATCAGAAAATCGATAAAGAATATGAATCAGAAAATCGATAAAGAATATGAATCAGAAAACCGATAAAGAATATGAATTTTCGAAGACCAGTGAAAAATGAAATCCTAGATGAAGCTTTATCAAAAGTGCCCTGAGTTTATAAGATCACTGATTTAAGCATAGAACTTCTTGAGATTATTTCCGCTCCATGTTTTTGGAATTTAAGTGTCATCGGAATCCATTAAGTAATATGCATTAGATCCTGTAACATCGCGGATGATATATGGACTTTCTCAATTTGGCTCGAGTTTGGGAATCCCAAGGTTACCACTTGCCATCTATCGTCGCTTAAGGGCCAGATCACCTTAGGCAAAAATCTCGCGGTTTCACCTTGCAATTAAAGTATCGTTTAATTCGGCGCTTATGCTTCATACGCTTGAGTGCGGCTAGCTACTTTTTAGGAGGTCTAGGTCGAGAGACCGTGAATCTTCTTTTCCTTTATCCAGGCTTCCAAAGTATCGAGATCGAAACTTACCGCAGCCTCCACTCTGAGAGAGTAGTATTCCAATTTAATAGGTATAACATCCATCCCAAAAGCTAGGAAAAAAGGAGATTCCTGAGTAACTTTGGTGGGAGCAGTATTGTATGCCCACAGAGTGCCAAGCAATTGATCAGGCCAACGAGTTTTTCCTTCATTTAGACGCTTCTTTAAGATGTTGAGTATATTTTTGTTAGCAGCCTCAACTTGACTATTAGTGTGTGGATGCCAAATAGATGTGTACTTGAGGTTAATTTGGTATTTCTCACAATAATTACAAATTCTTTGATTAGTAAAGGGAGGGTCATTGTCTGTGATAATGGCATAGGAACACCATATCTGCATAAGATGTTAACCCATAGAAAATTTTCAACATGCTGAGCAGTAAGTTGAGCCATGAGTTTAGCTTCGATCCAATTTGTGAAATAATCAACTATAACTAGGATCCATCGGTAGTTGTTAACACGTGGTTCCTGCGCTGCATCCTGACCGTACACGTGGCGCCTGGCTGGCCTCCATTTCTTTGACTTATTTGCTGACTCATCTATCTGACTTTACAGGAACTTTGACCAAGTCAAACCTCAGACACGAGGGTTTAACCTAACCTCATGCCCGATAAGCCAGGATCATCCCTGGTAATTTCGGGCATGAGGTTACAGAGCAGTGCCTGTGACAATCAGCTCCACCTAACCGCGCCTTTTCCCGTACAAAGCACCTTTTTCTAGAACCGTAAATCAAGGATCTGCATGCTTCAGCCATCACAGATCCCCAGAGGAAGGACAAGTATTAAAAGATATCATCCTTCTTTCAAGGCTTTTCAGTCCTTTCAGCGACCGACAATCGGCGCGAACCCAGAGCTTGTCCACCTCCTTTCCCCCGAAAAATCTGGACAACATTGTGTCATCTGCTGCCTATAAATACCCCTGAACAGTTCCCCAAGAAGGAAGGGAGGCATCAAGAAATAAGAGAAAAGATTTCTTCACTCTCATTGGAACAGAGCCCCAGCTGTGGAGCTCTTTTCCTTTTCTTCTTTCTTCTTCCCAAAGAAAACACTATACAAGCCTTCAAGGCTACATTTCTCCATTAGTGAAACCCCTTCGCTGACTGTCCGGTGGACGTAAGGGATTATCTCTCTGAACCACCTTAAACCTCTGTGTGTTTCTCTGAATGCTCTGAATTCACTCCCCTGCTGAGCTTCCGTTAACAGGCTTATCCCTTTGAGTGCCGCCGTCTCCCGAAACTCTCTTTCTCTCTGGTGTTCCCTGGGACCCCCACATCCTACGTCAACATCTTCTGGTGCTTTCATTGAGACCTGGGAAGATGGTGGCCAGAACGCGCAAAATCAACTCTGCTGCTCGCAGTATGCACGCAGGGGAACCTTCCGTTCGAGCACCGGACGACAGTGCTTCAGCGTCAACCTCTCGGCGCCACGCCGAATCTGCTTCTTCCTCTAGAGGTACCCGCGTCTCAAAACTTCAGGGGATGCTCGCGAACCTCACGGACATGGTCACCGGTCTTACAACCCAACAGGCTGTAATCCTCAGACAAACGCAACCGGTATGTGCAGTGCTCCCTCTTCCGCCGGTAGCTGCGGCCCCTGTTCCTCTCCCGCCGGCCGCGGTGGCTCCAGCGCCTCCTCCGCTGGTCGCGGCGGCCCCAGAGTTATTTCCGCTGTAGCGGCGATCCCTGCTCCACCCCCTCCGGCTGCTGGAGCTCCCGCACCAGCACCTCCGATTGCCACACTCTCCATCAAAACTTCTGGTTCTTCCAGACCACCCAGGCGCCCCTATCGCCTCCAGGAGGCTCACCAAAATCCTCTTCCACCATGTCCTTTACCACAACTCGTTTTTCTTCCACCTGCTTTTCCTCCTTTTCTTGCCGAAAGAGACCCCCTCTTTTCAAGCGCTCAGGTCCCCCATCATGGGCCTGATCCCTTCTTTGGACCGATGGATGGCAACGCTTCTTTTTTCGATGCCATCCGACTGGCCCCAATCCCAGAAGACTTCAGACCTTCCAGGCTGGAGGCCTACAGGGGTGTGACAGACCCCCGTGAGCATATACAAGGGTTCGAGGCCGCAGTCCATTACCGCTAGCCGGATGAGGCCACGAGGTGTCACCTCCTTGCCAACACCCTGAAAGGGGCAGCATTTAGCTGGTTCATCAAGCTGCCCAGGGGTCACATCTCTTCTTACAAGCATCTGAAATTGGAGCTGATCGCTCGTTTCATCGGTCGGACCCGAATGGTCATCTCTGACATGGTACTCGCCAACATCAAGCAAGGCGAGAGAGAAAATCTCCGGGATTACACCAACCGCTTCTTCGCCACTGCAGCAGAAGCTGAAGACGTAGAGCCTGCAGTGGCCATGCACAACTTCCGAAGAGGACTCAAGGTGGGAGACCTGTCTAAATCTCTGCAGTTGGCCAAACCTCAAAGTTATCCAGAACTGGTGGCCAGGGCCAGTCAATTTATGCTTCTCGAAGATGCTGAGTCCTCCCCCACAAGCTCTCCTAGGGTTAGGCAAGAGAGAAGCAAGAGGAAACATCGAGATGCTGAACCCTCGGCCACGAGGATGCTTGTGGCCAGACATCGTGATAGAAAGGAGGAGAAGCCTCGACACGCCCCGAAGCTTTTTCTTTCTCAGCCACTCCCTGAGGTCTATGCGGCAGCTGTCAAGCAAGGCTGGATCTGACCTGCCGGACACAGGCCAACGCCGCCGCCTAGAGTGGATCCCAACGACTATTGCGAGTTCCATGGGAACTATGGGCACAAGCTTCATAAGTGCCGAGGTCTCAGAACCCTGCTTGAGAAACTAATGAATCAGGGCAAGTTCGAAGAATTCATGCAGATGGCGCCAACTTTCACAGCCGCCCAGAAAGGGAAGGCCCCCGAGGTTGCTAAAGCCCCCACCAAGATCTTACCATCTACAGGCCCCAGCCAACCAGGACGCTTTTACCCTCCGGCCACCAGGATGATCAATGCTATCTTTAGCATCGACCCAACCACTCACCGCCAAGCAGTAGAAGTTGGCGGTATTTCTGAGCAACATGCCACATCAATCCCCCTTAATTTCTACAGCAGAGATCTCCCCCAGCAGGGCAATCAACATAATGACCCGATAGTGGTCGTTGCCCGCATCGCCAATTTCGATGTCCGGCGGGTGCTTCTTGACTCTGGGAGCGCCGCCGACATCCTGTTTGAGTCCGCCTTTTTCGAGATGGGACTCAAAGAGAGCGCGACTACCTTGCTCAGTTTCTTTGGCGAAAGGGTCCAACCTCTGGGATTCATTACTCTACCCATCTCCTTTGGCAATGACAACGGTCATGCTATGAGCATGGTCAACTTTGCCGTCATCAGGGCTAAATTAGGCTACAACGCCATCCTGGGGAGGACAACTCTAAACTCCTTCGGGATGGTGATTTCCACGCCTCACCTGTGCGCAAAGTTTTCGACCTCCAGCGGCGTTCTCACCATCAGAGGAGATGCTAGACAAGCTACCCGCTGTTTCCAAATAGCGGCGCAGCTTGTAGTCGATCAAATGGATCCCAGAGAGTCCCAGCCGGTCATACCGCAGGAAGGAGACATTAATATAGCCTTAGGGGGTGAAGACTCTTCCAAAACTGTAAATGTTTCATCTTATTTGAATGACAAGCAGCAGGAGGAAGTTACCGCCCTGCTTTCTGAGTATATCGATGCCTTTGCATGGTCTCCTGAAGATGTTACAGGCATGGACAGGGCTGTCTGCGAACACCGCTTGAATGTATCCCAGGATGCCTCCCCCATTGCACAAAAGAAAAGAGTAATGGCCGGAGAGAGGCAGGACGCCATCAGGGAAGAGATTAATAGGCTGCTGGGGGGCGGTTACATTAGGGAGGTCCAGTACCCCCAATGACTAACCAACATCGTTATGGTGAGAAAGGCCAATGGGAAGTGGAGAATGTGCGTAGACTTCAGAACATTGAATCAGGCTTGCCCTAAAGACACTTACCCTCTCTCTTGCATCGACACGATGGTAGATAGTACCTTCGGGTACGAGGTTATGAGTTTCCTTGACGCTTTCTCTGGGTATCATCAGATCCGGATGGTCAAGGAAGATGAGGAGAAGATTGCTTTCATCATTGATTACGGCACTTACTGCTACAATGTCATGCTATTTGGTCTAAAAAATGCCGGTGCTACCTACCAACGCATGATTGATGTCGTTTTTAAAGGCCAAAGGGGAGGAAATCTTGAAGCTTCCGTAGACGATATCCTGGTCAAAAGCAAAACCTTGACAGAGTAGCTCAGTGATCTCAGGGAAACGCTCGATACCCTTCGAAGGTACAACCTCAAGCTTAACCCTGCTAAGTGTACTTTCGGCGCGGCTTTGAGAAAATTTTTGGGATACCTAATCTCTGCCAGAGGAATAGAGGCCAATCCTAACAAAATATCGGCTATTCTGAACATGCCCTCCACGAAGACAGCCAAAGAGATCCAGAAGCTTGCAGGGCGGATCAACAGTTTGGGCAGATTCGTCTCAAAAGCTGGTGACCGATGTTCTCCATTCTTTCGGTGTCTACGCAACAGCAAAAAAGGGGAATGGACCGACGAGTGCGAAGCAGCCTTTACGGAGTCGAAGAAATATCTTACCTCGGCTCTGATACTAGTGGCGCCGAGGCAAGGCACGGTCCTATCTCTTTATTTGGGAGTATCGGACACTACAGTCTCATCAGTCCTCCTAGATGATGAAAAGGGGTGCAACACCCAATCTTCTACACCAGTCACATGCTCCTAAACACCGAAAGTCGGTATCCTATATTAGAGAAGCTCGCTTTGGCCCTCCTGATGACTGCAACGAAGCTACGGTCTTATTTCCAATCCCACACTATCCAGGTTGTCACAGACCAACCACTACTGAAGATATTGCATACCCCCGAGGTTTCAGGAACATTACTCAAATGGTCTATTGAACTGGGTGAGTATGATATCAGATTTGTCCCACGAACAGCAATCAAGGCTCAAGCCCTGGCAGACTTCGTCGCCGAACTTTCTACTTTAGAGCCGCCACTTGCCAAGTCCCTGGCAAACCTCTGGTCCCTCCATGTTGATGGTGCGTCCGGATCAAGATCCCAAGGGGCTGGGATCCTCTTAACTAGTCCAATGGGGGCTACGCTACATCAAGCTGTGACACTTCAGTTCAAAGCAACAAACAACCAAGCAGAGTATAAGGCCCTCATTGCAGGACTCAACTTCGCGCTTAGCATGACTGTAAGGCGTATACAAGTGTTCAGTGATTTCCAGTTAGTCGTCAATCAGGTGAACCGTGCATTTGAAACAAAGGACGAGGTATTGAAGAAATATCTGCAAATGGCCAGGTCCTTGATCTCTCAATTCGAGGATTTCTCCTTCATACGCATCCCCCGGGAAGAGAACCAAGTGGCGGACCGGCTCGCAAAAGAGGGATTCCCCGACCTCCGTCGGACTCAGGTGTTCGAAAAGCCTAGCTTCGAGTGCGCCGAAATTTCTTCTGAGGAACAACCACCTTGCTGGATGGACAAGATCCTAGATTATTTAAAAAATGGGATTCAGCCAGACAACAGACAAGAGGCACAGAAGCTGAAACTTGTTTGTGTCAAGTACACCCTCATCGATGGGGAGCTCTACAGGAGATCCTATGCGAAGCCCCTCACCAAGTGTTTAAGACCAGAAGAGGCCAAAAGGTCATGGAAGTGGTACACCGGGAGTGTGGAACCCCACGCCCGTGGCAGAAGCCTGGTTATGCGAATCCTACGCCAAGGATTCTTCTGGCCCAACATCCACAAGGACGCTTAGGTGTTTGTGGAAAAATGTTCTCAATGTCAATACTACGCCAACATGCAGAGGCAACCCACAGGTTATCTCAAACCTATAAATTCATCTTGGCCCTTCGCTATTTTGGGGCTGGATTTTCTAGGCCCGATGCCTACAACAATGAAGGGCTACAAGTGGATGCTAGTCGCAGTCGACTACTTCACAAAGTAGATTGAAGCCAAGCCGCTCACTCAACCCACTGCCCAGAACGTAGAGAACTTCCTTTCGGCCAACATCGTCTGTAGATATGGCATACCAATGGTGATTATCACAGATAATGGCACTCCATTCGCCAATCAGAGGATCCATGATTTCTGCGGAGAACACCAGATCAATCTCAAATACGCATCTGTTTGGCACCCTCACACCAATGGGCAGGCGGAGACCGCTAATAAGAACATCCTAAACATTTTGAAGAAACGCCTAGACGGCGCCAAAGCCCGCTGGCTAGAAGAATTACCAAGTGCTCTTTGGGCTTACAATACTGCTCCTTTCGAGGTTACTCAAGAGTCCCCTTTCTCCCTCTCATTCGGGATGGACGCTGTCATACCAGTTGAGCTGGAGCACCTCTCCCCCAGAATAGAGGCAGCAGCCAACTTCGAACCCGAAGCTTTGCAAACATGGATGAACGAAAATGATGATTCACGGCGGATCGACCTGGATCTCCTGGAACACAAAAGAGAATTGGCTGCACTCAAGCGCGTGGAACATAAGCATCGAATGGAGCAGTATTTCAACCGAAGGGTTAACCCCAGAACTTTTATTCAGGGAGACTTGGTTCTCAAACGACGACTTCTTGCTGGCAGCAATTTGGGGGTCCCCAAGCTTGAGCCCAATTGGGAGGGCCCTTACATCATACGCGAGGTTGCTGGACCGAACGCATACTACCTCATGACTTCTGAAGGCATCCAGCTCCCAGAACTTGGAGTGGGGATGACCTGAAGAAATTCTATGCCTAAAGACTCTGATGGCAATTCATCTTGATACTTCTTATACATCATTCATTTTGTACAGATTCATTTAGAAATTTATCACACGAATTCAACCAAGTATAGGGATTTTCTTCAAAAAATCTGGATTTCTTTATAATACCCTAAAGGTTATATCTCGAACTCCAAAGTTCTTATGATTGAATCTTACGCCTGTCTGCGTACTGAGGTATTCCTATCGACCTAAGCGTCGCTCAGGTATGATTCCAAAACTCAAGTCTCGACCATCGTACCCGAGGTTTCGGATCACGCGCACGATGAACTCATAATCACTAACTTTTCTTATACGATGATCACCAAACCTAGTTATGCCTGGCAGGCAGGGTTTTCTTCAAACATCTGGAACCCTTCCATAAGCCCATCTGGCTAGCAGAAGGTCTGAAGGCCTGCTCGTAATCTTAGGGCAGTCCCTATCATCTACCCATGATACAGGCCCTCCTAAGTAGAGTGTCTTCGCTTTCCACTAGGATCTGCCATTCCAAGAGGGTCAGCCCTTGCCTCAAGTACAAACATCGTACTCGATATTTCAGATGAACAAGTCCTTTTGGCATTGGGTCAGATAACTCCCTCTAGGCAGGATCTCCACTACTATCATTACTTCTTCCCTGTACAGGTTTTCAAAGGAATATCTGTAACCATACTGAAGGGGATCCTCGAGGTCAATCCTTGCCACAAGTACAAACATCGGACACAATGTTTCAGACGTTCAAGTTCTTTTGGCATTGGGTCAGATAACCCCTCCTGTGCAGAATCCTTCCTGTTATCATTATCTCTTATCTATATGGATTTCTGGGAGTTCCAATTTTAAACTCAGCTATTATGTGGTTCAAAAGCTCTTTATTATCTTATTAAGGGGTTTTTCTCTCAGAACTGCAGTCGAGGCATTCCAAATTTGAACTCAGCTATTAAGTGGTTCAAAAGCTCTTTATTATCTTATTAAGGGGTTTTCTTTTAGAACCAGTCAGAACATTTCAAATTCATACAAAGGTACCTACTCATTACATATACATCAGGGTAAAACAGGTATGAAGAAGCAAATTCTTTTTTATTAATTATCAAAAAATTACAAAAGAGGGATTACAATTCACTCTCCTTACAAAAAGAATGAGTTACCCTATGCCGGTCCTATCCAAAAGCCTAATTACATGATGGATAAGGTCGTCAGACAGATCAAAACCCTCCTTTTTGTAAGTTGGATCAGTGGCCATGCAAGGGAAGGGGTCTACTTCTCCAAGTTCGGTGGCAGTAACCTTCCCCCCTTGGATTAAAGTGGAAGCCAATCCCTCCCATGAGCGTCTGATCCCTTCTAACCTTAACTTCCTGCGGGGAAGACTAGTCTTGTAAGCCTCCACAGCAGCCATGGACTTCTCGGCGATAAGGGCTTCCTGCTGTTCGGCGACTTCGACGAGCTTTTTCTGCAGGACTTTATTGTCAGGCTCCGCAGCGACCAAGGCAGACTGACGGACTGCAAGTTCCTCTTGCAGCTTAGCCTTCTCCTCTTGCAACTTATTCTTCTCCTCAAACAGCTTGACCTTTTCCCCTTCAACGGCATCAAACTGTGAAGACTTCGCCGCAAGCTGAGATCCTAGCTCCACCACCTGCTCTTCGGTCCTCAGAGCCTTGTTCAGAGCCAACGACAAGTGAGCAAGAACCTGCAGCGACAACAAGTCAATTCGCAAGATTAAAATGGACAGGGAAACTTGAGAAGAGATCCTTACCGTGGCTATCCTGTTTGCGCATCCTGAGAACAAATCTAGTGTGGAGGTTGCCTCCATCTTCTCCTCCAAATCTTTTGACACTAGACTGCTTCCTAGAGCCAGGCCTACCTCCCCTCGGTAAACCTGACCTTTATTCTCGGATGGCACGGTGAGAACGGTCATTCTTCTATCATCCCCTGTCGTCCTCACCGCCAACCTCGTACCTACATCCCCGAAGATTTCGACGAAATTAGTACTATAAGGGGGCTCTACACTTCGTTGCCAGTCATGCTCTTCCCCGGCAGCGAAACCCCTCTCCTTCACACTCCTTGCCTTCTTTTGTGGGGGATCGGGCCCTGTGTTCCCGGAGGAACCCCTCTTTTCTCCATGGACCTCCCTGGGAACCAGTTCCAAGCAAAGTCCCTCCACCTTCTCCTTTTCTTGGCCTCCGTCGGCCTTACTTCCTTCTTCCTTTTCCCCTATGATAATCCCTGTGCTACCTTTGGGGATCGCCTGGGGCTTGGTGGCTGGCGTAGGCTCCTTACCTTTTTCCGTGTAGCCCAGCTCAGCCAAAGTCTTTCTGTCGTCTGAGGTATCCTCAGGAGAGGAGACTACATCGACAATGGCTCCATCGCAAACCGGCTTTGGAACCCTTATTTCTTCTCCTTCCCCCACCTCAGCAACTTCCTTATTGAGTTGGGTGGCAGGAGAATGCCCCTTCCTCATCACAACTGTGCCGGAAGGGGGGCTAACCTCCTTGAGGACGTTGTATCCCAGCGCCTTGGCATGTAAGGATATGTCATTCCTTACATGCCTCAAAAAATCCTTCAAGGGCCAACTCTGCCCCTTCAACTTCTCCAGATTCCTCAGGGTATCCCGCCCTGCCGCCCACTTGACATCACCCGTGAACTCAGGGGGGCACACCCCGGGCGTCAAAGGGATTCCCAAATCGCCTCCGACGAAAAAGTAGTAGTCCCTCCAGTCAGAGTGGGAACTACTCGCTCCCAAAAACATCGCCTTCCTCGACTTCGACCGCAAGGCCAAGCACCCCCCGTACCCTGGCACTACCATCCAACTGAACAAACTCCTGAACAACGTCAGAGTCCATGGTATCCCTTGAGCTTGTAACAGCTTCAAAAAGGAATACACGTAGGCGATGGCGTTGGGAGAAAGTTGTGCAGGGACAAGCTGGAAGGAGTTCAGGATCTCCCTAAACTCCAACTGTGGTGGCAGCATCAGACCATACTCCACCTGAGCACGATAAACACAGACAGACCCTTGGGGGGGACGGTTCGGTCGGAGGTCGACGGAGGGAGGGATAATCGTCAGGTTAGGGTTTCCCCTAAAACCCCTAGTCGTGTTGAGCACTTCGTGCTCTATGAGGAGAGATTCCTGATAACTGCTATCCTTGTGGAATTGGGTGGCTAGTTCCGCCCACTCGATTTCTCCTCCTTCCATGGCTTAATCTCTCAGATGAAGGGGTAAGGTCTCTTCTCTTTCTTTTCTCTCTTGGGGTTCGAAGATGAATAGGCGCGTCAGCTGCTCCTCTTGAGCGAATTCCCCTTTTTAAAGGAGGACAGTTGTGCCCTTTCACCTTCTGGCCGTCTGATCTTCTTGATCCGCGTGCAGGCACAATCAGACCGCTCGTGCTTTCTGACAATCTCAGAACTCGAAGCGGCACACGGATTTCGAAGCGATGCACGGATTTCAAAGCGTCTCTTCCCATCGTTCCTTCGTAATATCATCCACAATAGTAACTATCGTACACGAGGATTCGAGGGATGGTCTTTTTTGTTATCCTCGCCCAATATTTCACTATCGTGCACGAGGATAGTTACCTCTTCTTTTTACATAAGAGTTTCATTTAATTCAGCAGTTGAATTTTTACATTCACACTTATGAATTCATGTCATCTTTTCTAAACTCGTGGTACCTGTTTTGAACACGAAAGAAGAGGCATACAAGCAAGAATTCATTCATAGCAAGTTTTTGAAAAGAAAAGTGCATTTTCATTGATGATAAAAACTTGTTACAATTTCACTTTCATTTTCTTTGTCCTCACATGTTTCTCTCATGAGTACAGGAAAAAACAAAGAAAAATACAAAGCTTCAGAACTTAGACACCGAGCGTAATAGCTTTGATCTCAAAGTTGGGGGAGACTTTCTCTTTGAAACCAATCTATTACTCTCCTGACCACGGGTAGCAGACCACCTAGGGAACCACCAGATCTCATCCTACCTCGACAATAGTTCCCTCAAACATATAAGGTTGAGGAGCTGGTTGAGGATGGAGACATGTCACTTCTGGCTCCCTGGCTGATCCTGCTGCTGGACTGGGGGAGGGAGCGTTCGTCCCAACCATCTGGCCTCAAGAGGAGTGGTCTGGCCTTCTTCAGGACTCCTACGGAGGGGAAACAGCTGATACCCCCAACCTGCATAGGACCTTGGTGGAGGAATCTCCTCTGGGCAGTGGCTCCCGACGTCGAAGAACCTATCCAGTCCCTTAGGACCACAGAAGGGAAGAACCCCCGGGCTTCTGATATTCTCCTGGTTCAAGATGCTTGCATCGACCAATGTCTGCAGAAGAACATCAAAAGCGGCCTGGCTCTTCACATGGTGATCCACCGGTGAGGCGCTGACGATCTTCACCGCCCTCCTCACCGCTTCTACCAGGTCCTCCATACGTCGTCCCCGCCACCCAGAGCTATTTTCCACCAAGGCCTGCAGGGAGTATACCTGGATTTCAGCAACTCCTCCCGGCGACGAGCTTCAAAGACCGCCTCCTTCTCCCCCAACAAAGCCTCCCTGGCCTTAGCAAGCTCCTCCCTTAGCCGCCTTCTTTCCTCTCTCAAAGCCTCCATCTCATCATCTAACTCCTTTATTCTTTTTTGAAGGTCTTTAACATGGGAAGAGTGGGCCTGATTCACATCTAACAGACTGCGATGGAATTCTCCCCTCACAGCCTCACTCTTCTTAGCCCACTCTGTGTTAACCAGGGCCAGGGAAGCCAACCTATCCTCCAGTTGGTGCAACTTCCCTAGCTCCTCCTTGTGATCACTCAGAGAGCGCTTTGTAACTTGAGACAAAGCGCCCTCCAACTCCCTTATTCTCTGAAGGTGGCGGGCCTCCCCTTCCTCCTTGTCCTTCAGAGATTTTACCACCTTCAGAACCTCAGAGGTGTTCCCCAAGATCTTCTCCTCTTTCCTCCTTATCTCAAATAATCTGTCTCCCAGCACACTCCATGCCCCTTCGGTGCCGAAGGCGGCGCTGGAAGCAGCTGGAAGGACCTTCCCCTTCTCCTTAATCGCTTCTTCCACCTTACCCCCTGGCCCTTCAGTACCAGGAGCGCTTATAGAGGCCGTGAGAAGGGACTCCCCCTTCTTCCCCTTAGCCACCTCTTCCATCTTACTGCCTTCCTCCTACTCACCCTTCTTATTCTTCTCTTCCTTCTCCTCATCACTTCGGGGGCTCAATGAAGGGAGAGAAAGGAGGAGGGGCTTCCTTTTCTTCTCAGAAGCAGGGACTGAGGCACCAAGGGAAGTAGGTCTACGAACCACCAGGGGTGACTCCCTCACATCTCTAGAAGAGGCCCCAAACCCGGGAAGGAGCCGCTCAATCTCTTCATCCTTGAGCAGGATCTTCCCCTGCGCCAGCCTCTCTCCAGCAGGTGTTTCGCCCACCAAGATCACCTCCTTCATTTCTCTAGCCTTTGGAGGCGGCTTGACGGGAGAGTCAGAAACAACCATCACCTTAACATCCTCCGTGCTCACTGGCTCCTGCACGGACTCCAGTGCTCGCGCTAGAACGCTGGCAACTTTAGTTGCCGAGACTCCCACTTCTTCACTAGGAGACGCCCCGGCGGGAGTAGACACTTCCGACCTCTTCTTCTCCGGAGGGGGAGCCTCAGCCGGAGCCCCGCCTGCTCTCTTCTTCTTTGAAATGCTCGCCAGGGCGGTCCATTCTCCTCTCTCCGCCATCTCTCTAACTAATTTTCTCTCTTACAGGGGGGTAAACTTCAGAGTGAAGGCGCAAGGATACGAATCGGCGGGCGCCGCCCCCATCTTATCCTTGCAGGCCTTGGGCAGCGCATCCACCCTCACGACGGTTCGCATTCCAGGACCCATATTAATATTCGCGCCCTGACAATGCGGGGGGCTAATGTTAACACGTGGTTCCTGCGCTGCATCCTGACCGTACACATTGCGCCTGGCTGGCCTCCATTTCTTTGACTTATTTGCTGACTCATCTATCTGACTTTGCAGGAACTTTGACCAAGTCAAACCTCGGACACGAGAGTTCAACCTAACCTCGTGCCCGATAAATCAGGATCATCCCTGGTAACCTCGGGCATGAGGTTACAGAGCAGTGCCTGTCACAATCAGCTCCACCTAACCGCGTCGTTTCCCGTACAAAGCACCTTTTTCTAGAACCGCAAATCAAGGATCCGCATGATTGTGTACCTCTGCCAATTCATAATGTGGCTTGTCAGATGTTTAATGTTGATAGAAACCAGAGGACCCCTTTTTTGCCAGACAATCGACCTCCTAGTTCTCTTCTCTAGGGACATAAGTTAGAGAAATTTCATGAATTGAAAAATTAAAGCATGAACTTTGGCTAAGTATTTCTTTAAAATATCATCCCTTGTTTCATAAATGTGGTTCACCTGTTCGACCATTAGGTGTGAATCACTAAAGACTTAAATATGTTGTACTCCCAGTCCACAAGCGAATTTTAGACCAGCAATGAGGGCCTTATACTCAGTCTGATTATTGGTGATCTTGAATTGAAGGGTGATGGATTGATATAAAGTGACACCGGCTAGGCTCGACAAAAGGATGCCAACTCCTTGAAATTGTTGTCCAAAAACACTTAAACATGTAGAGATCTTGGTGTTACTTTCTTTTGCGTTGGCAAAGGTTCTAAAGTAGTGAGTTCCGCCACGAAATCGGCTAAGGCTTGGGCTTTGATAGTTGTCCTAGCAGTATATTTAATGTCAAACTCAGCAAGTTTAATAGACCACTTAAGTAATCTGCCTAAGACTTCAGGAGTATGCAGTATTTTAAAGAGAGGTTGATCAGTGATAATTTGGATAGTGTGGGATTGAAAGCACTAGTACAGAATAGTTCTATTACAACGGTTCATAACCGCTGTAAAAAGACATTCGAAAATTATTGTATATACTTTAGTTGTAAAAACTATAAGAGTCTATTACAGCTGTTGCAACTGCTGTAGTAGACTGTGTTTATTATATTGGTTGATTGGATGAACCGCTGTAATAGACTATTCTATTACAGCGGTTTATCCTATCAACCGCTATTATAGGCCTACCCTATTAAAAAAAAATATAGTAATAGACTTACCCTATTAAAAAAAAAATCTACAAAATTAAATAACTAAGAATAACACAACAATTATATCTATATTTTTTTAAAGTAACCATCACACAAGGGGATTTTTATTCATCCAGCCCCGCCTGGCAAATAAGAAACCTGAATACAAGCTAAGATTTCAAAATTAAATAAGGAGTACTAACTCCCTTATACAAAATAATAAGTATTAAATGAAAGAACAAGACTAATAGATTTCAAAATTTACATATATATGGATTAAAAATAGATAAATACACAAGAAAGAGAGTAATATAATTATATTTCTCGAAGCACTTTTCATTTTCACTTCGCACGTAGTAAAACAAAGAATTAAAATCCAATAAGGTCGTTCACAGATTAGATCCAAAACTGCTAGCATTCAATGATCACTATCAAGATATAATAATTATTATGATTAAAAAAATCTAAGTAAAGAACATAAATAATTTATTTTATGTAGTTTCATATAATTAGCCATTATTACATGGTAGAATGACAACCGAATCAATGTTTATTAATATTTATCAATTTTTCTTCTAATATTGTCACACGTACATTTGAATCAACATATGAAGGAATGTTTTGTGGATCCACAAAATAATATTTATTAGCTAATTGATGATCCACAGCTACATAATAAAAAAATATAAGCAATTAAAAATTAGTCACAATTAAGTAATAAATATTATTGTATAACTGATATCGTTTTAAAGCTATAGCTTGCACAACGTATGCAGATATCATTTGAAGAACCAATCTTGTTTACTTTTGCAAAATCAGTTAACATCCTGTCTATTAAAAACTATTTGCCTATCAAACCCAAATATTCTACTATGTAAAACTAAAATCATTAATCCATCTTTTGGCAACATAAAAATTGCATAATCCACCATCTTCTTCACATTTGATATGCAAATCGATTCTGTTTGCTGTAATTTCTAACAAAATAGCAAAACAAATGTTAATTATTAAGGTAAAAAACTAAAATGAAAATAGGCAAAGTGTTTTGGGCCCGTACTTGTTTGTTTCCACCACTACGTGGTGATTGAGCTTGCGATGATGTACCGGAATTAATTAGTTGCTATAAATTTTAAACTATAAGTCATCCATACGAATAATTTGCCAAAACAAGTGTATAAAAATGAATACCTTACTATTTTTATCATGAAGTGGTGAATGAGTTCACGATGGTCTAACTGGATTAATTGGTTGTTGTAAACATAAATATGCATATCAATAATAGTAAATAAAAATAAAATAAAATATTGATATACCTGTGGGTCAGGTAAACTAAGAAAGTTAGGCCAAGGTAAAATATATTCAATCGCCGGTCCAAGTACAGTAACATCATCCACTAGAATATATAATGGGGCGGACTCATTTATTATGTGATGAACCATCACAGCGCATGTACCTGCCTCCAAAAGTATATCATTGTGTATGAACTCGCCCGGTCCACCCAAATGCATCACTGTGGCACGTGCGACCACGTTATTTGGATGTCCCGAAGCCATTAAAATATGCATTCCCTATAAATATTAAGAATATCAATATATAGTATTTGCATATAAGCATTTTTAAAAATTATTTATACCTGAACTAATGGAGACAATGTATCATTACTTAGAATTGGGCCAACTTGAGATCCCACAAAACTTCTCATTTGAGTACTAGCTATATCGGGACTAGATTGATATGGTCCAATGCTCTTCTTCTGCATCCTCACCATTATAGCTTTCATTTGAGTCACCTCTGCATTTAGGCGATTATAATTCTGTTCTTGCTTAGTGACTATCTCCCTCAACTCTCGTATTTCAACAACTGAACTACTATTGAATTTTCATCTTCTATTATCTTTATAGTATGAAGTTATTGTTTCAAATTGACCACTAGCTCTAATCTTCTCGGATGCTCTTTCCCAAAAAGAGTTGTCAACTCATCTTCCCTATCATGGAATTGAATAATTCCTTTGGTCGATTGTGCCAACAACTCATCCTAGAAAA
Organism: Apostasia shenzhenica; assembly: GCA_002786265.1. Classification (NCBI taxonomy): domain Eukaryota; kingdom Viridiplantae; phylum Streptophyta; class Magnoliopsida; order Asparagales; family Orchidaceae; genus Apostasia; species Apostasia shenzhenica. The sequence continues at coordinate 8,402,768 of KZ452001.1, forward strand.
TTATGAAAAATTAATCTTTAACCTCATTAAAGCAATAAAAATTATTGTTACTTACAATCCGGATTGTCAACTCTTGAGTCGATGCATTAATGTATTGATCATCTTTTCTTTTGTGAGTTGCCTTCCATAACTCTGCTCTAGAAATGAAATTATCGCTGCCCAAATCTTTCAACTACAAAATATTACAAAAAATATTTTTAAAATATAAAGTATATTGCTGAATTAAAAATTTAATCATCTTACCATATCTTTATGTAGGTCATCATACCCTTTTAGAGAGATGGTATGAAAATACATCTGGCATTTTGCTTTGTCCTTCCCATTACGACTCATTTCCTATAATTAGATATATTGATTTATAATGAAAAAAATTATAAAAAAGATTCTGTAGATTACCATTGCTTTAAGAGTGGAGCGAAGAACAACAAATGCATTCCACTCTGCCTGGAAGATGAAATCATGATAGACTTCTGGAATGTTAAATCGAGCATCTCCTTCTACTGGCACGATAAATCTCTTGTATAACTGGGACTTCCACCATCTCCACTTATCTCTTATATGAACAAATAATTTATCTTTCAGGGGCTCTACACCGTCAAATGTTCTCTAAAAATCTCAAGCTATATTAGTTCGTAGTAAATAAGATATATTCCTATTCAAAGTTTAAATATATCAATTGTACCGTGATTTCCTCCCACATCAATATCTTATTGTCTTCAGGAATATCATGTCATTTCTCATATGATATTGGTGCTCTATTACGCACGACTACTCCACACAAACTCATGAGTTGATCTCTTTCTTTGCCATGGACAGGTTTGCCGTCTACTACTTGAATCAAAATTTTAGTCTCATTTATCCTACGCTTGACCAATTTAGTCATCTTAGTTGCACCTCTTTTCTTCTTGGAGGTAGTTGAAAAGTCTTGGTCTGTAGCCATTATAAATTTGTAATGCAAAATATATCAGTTACTATTAAAAAATGCAACAATTTGAAACGATAAGAATATGTTAAGCAACATATTTAGTAATACACATATGCATATAAATGTACATAAAGAGGTATAATTACCATTTTACCAATCATTAGTTGATTTTTCTTTTTCTCTTTTGTTTTGGATAATCTAACTCAATCTCATCTTTACCATCAATAAGATAGTTAGGCACGTCATCGGAGTTATCGTACATAGTTGTAGGCAAGCCTCTTGTGAATCCAATATCTCTTGTTCATTAACATCATTTCTATCATCATCCATCAAAAAGATAGGATTGCAATTTAAGACCGTGAGAGCAAGCACGAGCGGCGACCGACGACGCGAGCGTGACCGTCAGTGGCGGCCGACTAGGCGAGCGCGAGCGCGTCTACGGGGAGTATCAAACATCTCTTTTAGGTTAGACAAATGGTCTTCTTGGCTTGTGCTCTTGACTAAGATGTTATCTACGTAAGCTTTCAGATTTCTCCCCCTTTGGTTTTTGAACACAGCATTGATCATATGCTGGTACATTGCGTCAACATTCTTCAATTCAAAGGGCGCGACATTATAGCAGTATTTTCTAAAATTAGTAGTGAATGCAGTCTTTTTTTCATCTCTTTTAGTCATTCTTATCTGATGGTATCCAAAGAAGGCATCCAGAAAGCTCAATTGCGTTAAACCCATCGATACAATCTACTATAATATTGATATGTGGTAGAGGGTATTGATCTTTAGGGTAGGCTTGGTTGAGTGTACGAAAATCGATGCACATTCTCCAATTCTCATTGTGTATCTTCACCATTGCCACATTTGTTAGCCATTCTAGATATTTGACATCCATGATGTATTTAGTTTTTAATAATTTATTAATTTCTTCCTCAATGACATGGTATCTATCTCCTGCTATAATTCTTTTTTCTGCTTTATAGGAGTGGCATCAGTAGATATATTCAAATGATACTTACTAATAAACTTGTCGACATTGATGATATCTTCAAAGGACCATACAAAAACATCGATATATTCAGAGAGCAAAGTAGTAATATCTATTTGCTGTTGTAAAAAGTTTTTTAAAATATATATGATATAAAATAAAGTCAATTATATTAAAAATTGTGTTGGTTGTGAAAAAATAATTAATGAAATATAGAATATTATTTTATTTTTTTAATAGTTAAAGGGACCAACCAATAGGGGCCAAAATTTGTCTCAGTGCCCCAAATTCACTAAATTGTAACCAAAAATAAACGGACAGTCACGATTGAACGTTGGACAAAACAGACAACTGCCGGATTAAGCCATGTAAAAAACGCGGGCCCCACGGTGACAGTTTGTCACCATCGGTAAGCCTACCATCGCGGTAACTCCTCCTCCCCCAAATACAGGATCTTCTCTCACAATATAAGGAACCCCACTCTTCCTTCTCTTCCGATCACAAAACCCACCAAAGAGAGGGCCCATAAAAACGTGATCAACGGGGGAGATCCGACATGAGCTGACCCTGCCCGTTCAATCGCTCAATCTCCGCCGTCAATCTCCCGGCGAACCTCTCCGATGGACCCCCAGCGTTTGAAACAGCTACTGCTTCTCTGCCTGCGTTCTCAAAGCACACGTGTTGCTCTCGTGGGTGGTAACCATACCGCTGCCCGCTTCTGCACTCGCTAATCTCTGCCGTCCATCGCCTCCCTTCCTTTCCTACCGTCCGATTCTCCTTCTTCTTCTTCCTGGTTCTTTTCCTCATCTTCTCAATCAAATCTTCCCCTTCCCGCAATGAAGAATCCCAGGGTTCTCCAGCGGCTAGCCTGCCTTGGCGGCGCCGTCGAGATGGGCAGGAACCGTGTCATGATCAGATTCCCGGACCCCCGCCTCCTTCGCCTCGTCGCCCGTGCGGCCATCCTCCTCGTCGCGATCTTCTCTTTGCCCTGGCTCCGGAACGCTGTCGTCTCACTCCTTTCCGGCAGCTCAGCCGCATCTCCGTCGCTCGCATCTGGTGGCGACAATGGCGGCGATTCCTTCTTCCCGGAGCTCCTCCGCAACCTCAAGGGTCTAGGGCTTCTCCTACCCGACAGCCGGCGCGCCGTTTTCCTCGGCGATCCAGCTTTCCGACTTCCTCTCCTGGCGGAAAACAGAGTCGAGCCTGTCGTGGGCGAGGAGGCCGTGGCTGCTGTCGCAGCCGGGACGCTCGACTTCGTCTTTGCAGGCGGCGACGAGGCTGGCTTAGGTTTCGCCAACAGGGCCCTCAAGATTGGCGGCGTCGCTGCCATCACGCTCGGCGCTGGAGCAGCCTCAAATTATCCTTTCCGGATCCCGTCCAACTTCCGGATGGTCTACATCCGGAGATTCGAATCGACCGTCATCGCAATGCGGAAGGTCGCTACCGCTCCGGCAGAAGTCGTCGTCGCCGGCGCCAGGAACGAGCTTCGACGGCGGCGTATGGGCAGGCGGCTGTTGGCGGTGCGGGAGGCGAAGAAGGAGGCCCTGATTAATGGGCTGGAGGATGTTGCCCTGGAGCCGCCGGCGAAGGGGCAATTGCTCCTCCGGCGACGGCGTACCCGGTACCTCGCCGATCTGTTGGGGGATTCTCTGGCCGAGTACCCGAGGCGGCTGTTCGTCGACGTCGGGCCGGCTGGCCGCTCCGGCAGTGAGGGCTGGTTCGCGAGGCATTACCCGATGAGGCACCTGGATTTCGAGATCATCCGGGTGGACGTCAACGATGCTGTGGTCGGAGGCAGCGGCAGTGGCGGTGGAGATGCGTTGGTGGCTGCAGACGGGGGCGGAATATCGGACTGGCTCCGGCGGAATGTGAGGGAAGAGGATTATGTGGTGATGAAAGCGGAGGCGGAGGCCGTGGAGGAGATGGTGAAGGGGCGGGCCATCGGCCTCGTCGACGAGCTGTTCCTCGAGTGCCGGAATCAATGGCAGAAAGAGAAAGGCGGCGTGAAGAGCTGGCGGGCGTACTGGGAGTGCCTCGCCCTCTACGGCAAGCTCCGGGATGAAGGCGTCGCCGTGCACCAGTGGTGGGATTGAGTAAATGCTAGTCGTTTTGTGGGGTAAAAGGGGCATTTCGTTAATGACAGGGGACAAATCGGACAATCTATTATTGATCGAAATTTTTGAAATTTTTTTGTTCAAATTTTATTCAATAAAAAAAAATTCAAAATTAAAAAACTAAAATAAATTAAAAACTGAGATCGAGAGAGGAGCTGCGGCAGAGAGAGAGAGAGAGTATTGGGAGGCACGTGGACGTTCAGCATTTGTTGAAAAAGTTGTACATTTTTTAATATTTTTTCGTTGATTTAATTATTTTTTTTTTTTTTTTGAGTAAATTTTGAATGGATTTTGCCATAAAGGGCGATGATCTTATGCTTTCATGAATTTGTGATCATTTTGTGTAATATGCAAGATTTTATATGATGATATAATTGTTTTTTTTTTTGTGAAATTACATAAATATTATTTAAGTTTAAGACATAATATCACATAAATGATTTTTGAGTTTAAAAAGTTCTCTGTTTGTTATGTAAATAAATAAAATTTTTCAATTAAGGTTTTCATAAAAAGGATGTTCCTCAAACCCCTCTCTCTCTCTCTCCCCCTACCTTTCTCGTTTATTTCTTCTCAGAATTCATCGATTCCAATCTTGGAAAAATATTTGACTCATCTTTGAATCGTCGGGGATGTCACGAGTGGCAGTGACCTTCCATTCCATGACTATAGGCTTCAAAAGTGATATTCATTTATGCCATCAAAACAAGAACTTGTTTAATATATAGCAATTTTGAATTTAGAATAAGTAAAATTGAATTAAAACTTTGAAGCTGTTGTGGATTAGTGAAAAGGTTTTAATTTAATTCATGTTGTAGATGGATTTGGTTTCATATTTTTATAATAGCTTGAAGTCCTTTTTTTGAAATTTCGCTTCATCCGATTAAAAAAATTATGTCCAGCCAAGATTTTGAAAACCGGACCGGCTTCAGAATTGGTAGACTGAAAGATTCAAGGTTCAATGGTCGAATCGAGGTCGAACCGGGATGAAGTAAAAATTTTAAAAACTAATAAAATATAATATAAATATAGTTAAGATATATATTATTCACATATCAATACAATAATTAGATACAAAATAAATATTTAATAATTAAATTTAACAAATAATATCTTATGTCAATAACCCAAAAAATACTTCCAAGCAAATCGAAATAACAATGACCCAATAAAATATTCGCAAATCACAAATTTAGTATAATATTTAGTACATTATTAAAAAATCTAAACAAATGTATGTTTTATCAATATTAAAATACTAAATTATTTTATCATTTCATATCACTAAAATACTAAAATACTAAATCATTTCGAAAGGATAGGGGCTGGAGAGGAGAGTGCGAGGCAAGAGAAATCGCGAGTTCGTGACTATCGCGCGAGTAGAGGCCGCAGAACAGAGGCTGAGTTAGGGACCCAAAGTTTAGGAAAGTTTTTTTTTTTTTAAACTCAACAGGTCCAACCGTACCGGTTCACCGGTTGACCGGTTGAACTGCGGTTTAGACCGGTTCTGGCCGGTTTTAAGCTGATCCGGTTATAAAATTAAACCGGACCGGTTGGCTAACCGGTTCACGTTTTGACCGGTTGAACCGGCTGGTCCGATCCGGTTTTTAAAACCTTGTGTTCAGCAGATTAATTTAAGCAAATCAACTTCAAGAGGGTTGTAGTTGCATTATTCTAGTTACCAAACAAGCCCTAAATCTCAAGTTTTGAACATCATTGCCAACTATGTTTGATGGTGATATGAACTTTCTTTTTTCAGCTTAATAAATTTATGGTAAATTGCATTTAGTCCCTTGAGATTTGAAGGGTATTGTAAATTGAACTCATTTTTTTAATAGTTTTGATTTAGATTCCTTAGTCTGTAAACATACTATATTTCAACCCTTAGACATGATTGATAAATTTTCACTCTTATAATGGCGCCTATGGCTGAAATAGGTAGGTAGTGCTTACGACATGATGTCCTAAGAGAAAAGAATCACTAAAATAATATATAGCTTCTAACAGACTTTTAGGTCAATAAATAGTGTAAGGAGAGCACAAAAATTAATCGTCCTGCATAAGAAAGGTGAGGGAGCTTGAGGTGTATAAGTAAATAATATAATTTCAAATAGTAAATGTGCCTTGTAGGGAAAAACAGTGAAGTTAGTGATAGAAAAACTCTATAGTTAAGTATGTTTGGGGTGAAATATACTGGAATGACTGACTTTCTATAAAGTACTCAAATCACGCAGTTTTTTAATGCCAAAATAGATAATACTTTTTATCAAAAAAAAATAGATAATACGTATACATATGGATTACTGAATATTACCGTAAATATTAGAGCTGAACTTTTGTAGTACGATATAATTTAAGGACGAACCAGGCCAAAGCTAATAGGCTCATGGCTGAAAAGGGCGTGGATTGATCGCTGGGTGATATTATAAGAGAAATTATTGAGATAAAGTACGACTCTTGGTAGACATTTAAGCTAATAAATAGTAGTGGGAGAGGCATAGGAATGAATCATCTCACATTAGAAATGGGAAAGATCTCAAGCTGTGTAAGTAAATAACGTAACTTTAAATAATAAAAATGTCTTTTAGGGTAAAACAGTAAAGCTAACAATAAAATAATTTCATAGTTAAACATGCTTGGGGCGGAGTGGTACTAGAATTGGTGATCTCCTGAGAAGTACTCAAATAGTGTAGTTTTCTAAAATTAAAGCGAACAATACCTTTACATTTGTTTCACGAGATACTGCAATTATGCTCTAAAATTATTTTCAACTATATTTTTTTTTATTTTTAGAATAGTATCTTAAAATATTAATATTTTAAATTTTAAATTTTAAATTTTTAGAGAATAGAATGCTAGAAAAAAGGAGAAATTAATTTTAGATTTATTTTAAATTTTTTAAATCTTAAGTTTTTAGATATGAATAAGGATAGGTGTAAATAGTTCAAATTGGTCAAAAAAAAGTTCAAATTTTACATTTTTCATCAAGAAGGGCTAAGAAAAAGCGAGGTTTTAACAATGGGATCAAAATTATAGATATTTTTATAACCTTATGGACTAAAATCAAATTTTTTTAAAAATTAAGAGTAATTTGCAATGACAGTCTAAACTCAAGTACCCGGATGCAATTTACTTCTAAATATAATTTAAGCCAAGTTATTTTTAATTAAAATTAAAATTTAGTAGTAGTTTATTATTGTTTTTAGTGCCTATGATCAACCAAACCCACCAGCCAAACCTGCCTCTTTGTCTGGCAGAAATTATTATTACGAAAATGCCCTCTACCTAACATTTTGTACCCTTTTAAATTAATCCTTTTGGCACTTCAAATCCTGAAAATGAAAATGCACATTTCACATGTTAAAATTAATGAGGGTGCAAAGTGTTAATATTAATTTTGAAGGATTGAATGTGTAAAAATTACTAAGAGGCATTCTGTTCAATATTCTCTTTGTGTTATATCATATAATTTAAAAAAAAATAATTGTTAAATTTAATAATATATATAAATAATTTTTTATAAAATTATTAATAAAAATAATATTTAAATGTTATGTAATATTAAGATAATAATAAATTAAATATTCCTTAATTTATTTCAAAAAAATACTAATTAAATCTAAAGATGCAAAATATAATTCTCTCTGCATTATCGTTTTTCATGGCAATGTAAATTTTCTCTTTTTTTTTCTTCTAAACATCACAATTGTTTTTACCCAAAATTATAGTAATATAAATTTAAATTTGAGACCCTAAAGAGAATTCAAGAAATGGGTCGTTAATTTATTCCAAATAGGCAAAGAGTGAGCTTGTGTATGAGAAAATAAATGGCGTTGAGATATTTAATTTGGTACGGCCGTCGAAGTGGTGACAAATAATAATTCGGAGGGCATTGCCACTTTCAAATAATAATAAGAATAATAATTCAGACTATTAAAGTCATCGCACGGAGAAACTATTACATCCAGACGGAGTACGATCCGGACGTCAATCAGAGGCCACCATGTGTGCAATACAGCTGAGTCAGGTACGCTTGGCGGCCTCTGATTGGGCATCCAGATAGTTTAAATGCATCTTTTCATTAAAATAATATTTCAAAATTAGTTAATTCTAATTATGAAATAAAATTTTAATTAGCAAAATAAATTTCTGGCTTACCAAGTCAAGTCAAGTGCCCAAGTGCCCATCAAAGATTATTAAATATTTATTAAGCCCACTATAGTCCACTAGAAAGGCCCATGGACTTAATTCTTATATCAAATTAATAATTCTATAAAGAAAATCTTTATAAAATATCTATAACTTTATTTCATTCAAAATGTGTTACTATCAGATACCCAAGATATTACAAACTATATAATAATCTCCTACTAGTTTGCAATATAAATAACTTTGTTTATAAATCTGCCAAATAAGTGTTACGCATATAGAAGGTATCTCTCGATTTAAACCTCCTATTAGTGGATATATCTTAAATCTCTAATAAAGTTTAGGTGTCCTAAGATTAAACCACATCTTTTCAATTTAGAAGCAAAAATATATCACACATAACACTTATCATTCTTGTCTAGAGTTTTATAATAGCCTTAGCACGTTTATGGCCATGTGCTAATCCTATTTTAATGAATGTCATTTCAATCATTGAATTCATAAATAAAACAACAACATCGATCACATAAAATATAACTTCAATTACATGAACTTTTAATATTACATAGCAAAACAAATACAGATACAAAACAAGAAACAAAATCACAATATTTCGAATCTGAATTCATGAAACAAAACTACTCCATAAGCTCCACGGCCTCAAATGTACTTATGCTGAATGACTGTAGAAAGAAAATATATGTAAATAACATATTACATGCAAAAGTAACTTTAAGAAATAAAAATGAATAGTTGTAACAAAGGTCATACTACAAAAGAAAAATGAGAACACTTTATTTCAGGTTTACAATATATAATAAATCCAATATGTTCAGAAATAATTAACTAAAAGTGTAAATCTCGTTCACAAAAATATCATAGATTCTCAGTTTTAAAAATGACTGGAAGATGCATACCGATAAGCAAAATACAATCCTTGAGCCATCTGTGAACACAAATGATATGTCTTAATAGTAATATTTATGGTAATTTCTAAATTATAAGTATGAGACTAACATATGGTTTATATGAACTTTTGTATATAAATAAAATCATACTTTCGTAGTTATTTTTTTAAGCTCCACGATGTACACCTGTAAATTAAATTATAATTCAGCTTAGATACTAAAAAAATTCTACTTATACATCAGAATGAACATATAAATAAACTAAAAAAAATAGAATAATTATTATTTATCTTATATAAAATTAAGCAGAACGATAGTTGAAATTTTTGAATCTCAATATTTTGCAATCAACCTGAAAAAATAATAATAAAATAAAAAAAATAAAGAAGTAGATTTACCTTAAAAAATTAATTTTTGAATCCAAATGTTTCGGCCAAAAACAAAAATGAAGAAGAAGAAGAAGAAAAAGATGGAAGAAGGTGAAGTTTGCTATATCCGACTTCGGCGGGGGTGTAGGGCCGGGAATGCGGCTAGATCTGGGGTCGGCCGACGTTGGGTAGGGTGTAGGGTTGCGAGACTAGATCCAGCGTTGGTGAGGGTGTAGGCCGCGAATGTGGCTAGATCTAAATCTAGATCTGCGTCGGCGAGGGAGTAGGGTCGCGAATGCAGCTAGATCCGGCGTCGGCGTGGTATATCCGGCGTCTACGAATGTATGGGGGGAATGGCAGCCAAAGAAGAGGAAGATTGAAGAGGCAATCGACGCGCACAGCTTGATCCGGCTAGGTGAAGTCCACCGGCGACAAGCAACCCTCGCGTCGCGATGTTCAAAAATGCAAGCTTAGAGAAATCTAGGGTTTTCCGTTTGAAACAAATGAGCCAATTGATTTAATTGCAAGCTAGTGATATCAGTATATAAATACCTTTAGACGGCGGTTGACTGTGTCAACCGCTGTGTAAAGTATAGACGGCGGTTGACTCAGCCAATCGCCGTCTAATGCTATACGTTAGATGGCGGTTGGCTGAGTCAACCGCCATCGAAAGTCTATCAAATCTGAGGTCGACCTCCGCAGCGACCCTCAACAGAAACTTTGGTCATCTTGGGGGATTTTTCCAGGTCGACTTGAGGTCGACCCGAGGTGTACATGGCGGTTGATGCACCAACCGCCCTCTAAAGTACTGACATTAGATGACGATTGCTTTACTGAACCGCCGTCTAAAATGTATCTACTGCGATTCACATTGTCAACCGCCGTATAATATTTTGTCGGAATATTTTTGCAACGGTTTCTCTTTTTAACCGCTTTTATAAATGTGTCGTAAAATGCATATAATGTACTAGTGATATTTTGAATAATCATCAATAAATATTATAAAATATCTTTTCCCTCCTCTAGTTAGTTTACCATTTAATCCACAGATATCAGAGTGAATTAATTCAAGAAAACTAGTGCTTTGTTCAACTTTAGAAAATAGCTTTTTGATTATTTTAATTTGAACACATATTTCACATTTATTATATGTATCATTATTTAGTGCAATATAATTATATTCAGACATGTATTTTACTGATCTATAATTCAAATGACCTAATCTAGCATGCATGCCATAAAGAAGAACACTCAAAAATATAAGGTAAATCACATTCATTTTGTGAATACTAAGTTTGAACATCCCAATACAAGAGTACTCTTTCCCAACAAATATATCATTCTTAGATATTACAATCTTGTCCGACTCAAGGACAATTTTGAATCCATTTTTACACAGCAAATTGACAAATACAAGATTTTTTCTAAGTTCTGGCACATGAAAAATATTTAATAAAGTAAGTTTCTATCCAGATGTGATTTTCAGTTCGACAGTTCCTTTTCCATGTACTTTTGCAGCAACATGATTCCCCATAAGAACTTCCTCAGGTTCTTTTACTTCTTCATATGTCTTGAACATAGATTTGTTGTTGCTCACATGAATGGTTGCACCCGAATCTAACCACCAATCAGTTAACTTTATAGTCGAAGTCATGTGTAATTCAGTGACCATGTCAATTTGTAAATGTCATTGCTACAAGCTCCTTAACTTTATTTTCAATTAGATTCACTTTATCAGAATCAACATCATTCCTTTTAATTCCCTTTTTGAATTTGCACTTCTTAATATAGTGCCTTTTTTTTCCACAGTGAAAATACTTTCAATCTTTCTTCACAAAAAAGTGTTGACTAGGAATAAAGATACTACCAGTTGCCTGAAAAATAAAATCGAATCTGAAAATAAAATAATTAATCGTTCAATAATCCAACAAAATAATCAATAAAAAAAGTTTGAAGACATGCTAAATAAGTAAGTATTTTTTAGCCTAATAAGGTGCTTACCTGAATATTAGAAGGAGTCTCAATTTCAAATTATACTATTATAATAATTTTTAAATACTAATATTAAAAATTTGTGTTGTGCCGGAAAAATTCAAAAAAATATATAAAAAAATGAAAAACCTACCAAAACAAATAAAAATTTTATATCTTATCTTGATTAGGTTCTCGCTAATATACGTAATTTCTCCACCAACCCACCATTCTTTTCATTTTGACCAACTACCAAAGTTGAAACTTTTGCACTACTAGTGGCGCCTCACCAACCGCCTTGAGGCCTTGACCTCTATATATTCTTCCCCATCTTCTTCTTTTTTGCTCCAAGAGCCATCGCCATGGCCGTCGAGCTCCTCAACTCCGCCCTCCTCAAGCCCCCCACCCTCGGCGCCGCAGCCGATTGCACCCCCTTCGTCCCCCTCACCATCTTTGACCGTGCCGCCTTCGACCTCCACGTGCCCTCCCTCTACGCCTTCCTCCCCCCCACCCCCTCCAACCACTCCCTCAAATCCGGCCTCTCCCGCGTCCTCCACCTATTCCCCCACTTGGCCGGCAGGATGGCCACCGACGACCTCCGCCGCCCCTGCATCCTCCTGAACAACGCCGGAGTCCGCGTCATCGAGACTTCGGTCTCCGCCGCCCTGTCGGAGATGCTCCCCTTGGACGCCACCTCCGACCTGTCGGAGCTCCACTCCCCCGTCGGCGACGACGTGGAGGAGCTCCTCCAGGTCCAGTTCAACCGCTACTCGTGCGGCGGCCTCGTCATCGGCTTGACTTCCCACCACCGCGTAGCCGACGGCCAGTCGATGAGCCTCTTCTTCGCCGCATGGGCGCAGGCGGTCCGTCTCGGAGAAGTCACCGGCCCGCGGCCATTCCTCGACCGCGCCGCCGTTGGGGTTCCTAGGAATCCATTGAGGGTCGAATTCAACCACCGGGAAGTCGAGTTCAGGGCTCCGCCGACCTCGCCTAAATCCGTTGCTCCGGCGGCCGTCTGCGCCGTCGAGAACCTGAAAGTCCGTTTCTCCGGCGACTTCATCGAGAAGCTTAAGGCGCTCGTGCCCTTCCGCTGCAGCACGTTTGAGTGCCTGCTGGCTCACCTCTGGAGGAAGATATCGGCGGCGAGGGGGCTCGACGGCGCCGCCACCACAAAGGTATTAAAGAAAAAAAAATAGTATTATTTCTCAGGTCAAATTTGCAAAAAAAAAAAAAAAGAAAGAAAATTATATATATAATTAATTCATGCATGCAGTACTACTGATCATCATCTACTTTATAAATTAGGTGAGGGTGGCGGTGAACGGGCGAGCGAGGATGAAGCCGGCGGTGCCAATGGAATTCTTCGGGAACTTGGTGCTATGGGCTCATCCGAGGACTACAGTGGAAGAGCTGAACAGTACTGGAAGTGGCATTAACGGACTTGCTGAAGCTGCGAGGATCATCCATGAGGCAGTGCAGAGCATTGACGATCGTTATTTTCGGTCATTCATCGACTTTGGAGAGGCGGAGAAGGCCGGCCGGAAGGATGATGATGATGATGATGATCTGGTGGCGACCGCTCCGGCGACGGGCAACATGCTATGCCCGGACCTGGAGGTGGACAGCTGGCTGAGGTTCAACTTCCATGATTTGGACTTCGGGGGTGGGCCCCCGTGTGCCTTTCTGCCACCAAACCTGCCAGTGGAGGGCTTGATGATCTTCGTGCCGTCGGTGGAGGAAAAGGGCGGCGTTGACGTCTTCATGGCCTTGGCGGTGGAGCACGTCGGCCTGTTCAAGAAGTGCTGTTATTCTTTGGATTATTAATTAATAGGGATCGATCGATCGATGAGTAGACGAGTAGTTCGATCTCTGCATTTATATATAATAATTAATTAACATTAATATTATTGTACACTAGGTCTGATTTTTTTTTTTATTAGCTAGCTAGGGATCGAATTATAAATTTGTAAAGAATTCAAATCATATTAATTTAATTAATATTGATGAAGAAATCAAGTTTTCAATGCAGAACCGAAATTAGTTCTAGATTGAACCCACTTTACTCAAAACCGCTCCTTGATCAATCCAACCAATTAACTCCTAGCCTAATGAGAAAGGTGCTTGCGTAAGTAGTATCAGATCTCAGATTTAAACCGTATTTTAATTATAAATTTTAAATGAGTAAGAGAAATTGTGATATAGAGGGTAAATAAAAAATGATTTCGTTGTGGGCCATCAACTCGAATATAGGCCAATGACCAGCACATGTTCTCCAATTGGTCGCCAATGGCCAACTCGAGTATTCAGTGACTCACAGTTGGTCGTCAATCAAGTGAATCGCACTTACGAGACAAAGGACGAGGTTTTAAAGAAGTATCTGGTGAAGGCCCAGTCCTTAATCTCCCAGTTCGACGAATTCTCGTTAACGCATGTTTCTAGGGAGGAGAACCGGGTGGCAGATCATCAAACATTCGACAAGCCTAGCTATGAGTGCGCAGAAATCCATAGCTCTGAACAAATGCCTTGCTGGATGGGTAGAATCATTGACCATCTGAAGAATGGGGTCCAACCCAGCAACCAACAAGAAGCAAAAAGGTTGAGGCTCGAATGCGCTAAATACGTCCTCATTGGCGAGGAACTATACATAAGTTCTTATGCCAGGCCACTCACTAAATGCTTGAGGCCTTGAAAAAGCTCAAGAAGTCATGAAGGCCGTTCACAAAGGGGAGTGTAGAACTCACGCTCAAGGCCGAAGTTTGGTCATGCAGATCCTGCGCTAGGTATTCTTCTGGCCCAACATCCACGAAGACGCTCAAGCATTTGTGGAGAAATGTCCTCAATGCCAGTACTACGCTGATATGCAGAGGCAACCTGCTAGCTACCTCAGGCCCATTAACTCATCTTGGCTCTTCGTCGTTTGGGACCTCGACTTTTTGGGGCCGATGCCTACCGCCATCTGAAGCTACAAATGAGTGCTGGTCACTGTTGACTACTTCACAAAGAGGATAGAAGCAAAGCCTCTCACTCAACCCACAACCCAAAATGTCAAGAATTTCCTATGGGCGAATATTGTCTGCAGATATGGTGTTCCCATGGTGATTATCACAGATAACAGCACTCTCTTCGCCAATCAGCGGATCCGCAATTTCTGTGGCAAACATCAGATCAACCTCAAGTATGCTTCCATCTGGCATTCTCACATGAATGGACAGGCTAAAGCTGCTAACAAAAATGTCCTGAATATTCTGAAGAAAATCCTCGACGATGCCAAAACTCGCTAGTTAGATGAACTACCAGGCGCTCTCTAGGCTTACAACACTACCCCATCCGAAGTTACTCATGAATCTCCTTTTTTTCTGGCTTTCGGGATGGACGTTGTTATACCTGTTGAGCTGGAACATTACTCCCCCAGAGTGGAGGCAACCGCCAACTTCGATCCTGAAGATTTGCAAACCTAGATGAATAAGAACGATGATTCACGACGGATTGATTTGGATCTTTTGGAATAGAAAAGGCAGTTGGCCGTGCTCAAACATCTAGAGCATAAACGTCGAGTTAAGTGATACTTCAACCGCAGGGTCAACCCCAAAGACTTTGCTCAGGGCGATCTGATGCTCAAACTACGACTACTTGCTGGCAGCAACTTAGGGGTTCCTAAACTTGAACCCAACTGGGAGGGCCCATACACTGTGCGTGAGATTGCGAGACTTAATGCGTACTATTTTATGACTTCTGAGGGCATTCAACTCCCTAGGATGTGGAGCAGGGATGATCTAAAGAAGTTCTATGCTTAAGCCCTGACATCTATTCATTCTTATTCTTTACACCTGGAATTCATTTGTACAGATTCATTAGGAATTCTTAATATACATCTGTTATGGTTTTCCGGAGGTTACATTAATATCGGGGTTCTGAATTCTGAAGCATCGACGATTCCTAATTATCGTCCTAGCAGATAAAAATGCCCCTCATGTGCAAGGACCTTTGCTCATATATTTCATATTTCGGAACCCTGAGTCAATTCTAATATTGATGATTCATACTGAGGTATTCATATTATCTAAAGCACGACTGACTTATTACCTATTAATCAGACATTGTGCGACATGTATGGTTTTAACCTCAACTTCAACCATCGTACCCGAGGTTTTATCACCTTGTACACGATGGTCCGTTATCCTCACAATCAATATACCGAGGTCACTGAGCCTAGTCACGCCTAAGGCAGGCGGGGTCTCCTCATTTGAAACCCTTCCATAAGCCTTCCTGGCTAGCAGAGGGCCAAAAGGCCTGCTCGTAACCTTAGGGCAACCCTTGCTATCTACTCACGATATAGGCCCCCCCTAAGCAGAGTGCCTTCACCTTCCACTTGGATCTGCCGCTCAGCTCATGCTTTAAGTACAAACATCGATTATGATATTTCAGATGATCCAAGTCCTTTTGGCATCGGGTCAGATAATAACTCCTAGGCAGGATCACTATTATCATTACTTCTTTCCTGTATTAAAAGCTCTAAATACTCTTTCTGATTGATCAGCCCATGCCTCAAGTACAAACATCGACTACGATGTTTCAGACGATCCAAATTCTTTTGGCATCAAGTCAGATAACAACTCTTAGGCAGGATTATTATTATCATTACTTCTTTCATGTGCAGATGTTCAAAGAAGTGTGGTCTTAAACTTAATCTCGAGAGGTACCCTATATGATTTAATTTGTTATGGAGGTTATTCTCGCAGATTGGTTTCCAAATCAGACTATGTTCTACCAAAGTTTCAAACATATTTCATACAACACTACACAATCATTCAAGGTGCCTGTTTAACTTACATTACAAAAGACTGGTATGTAAATAAAGCTTCCCATTTCATTCATTTTCAAATTACAAAATGGAAGTTACATTCATTCTCATTTTACATCTAAGGAGGAGGACCCTTACTGGCCTTATCCAACAGATCAAACATCGGTTGGATAAGATCGTCATTAAGGACCAGCCTCTTTTTCCTGTAAATTGGATCAACGGCTAAGCATGGGACGGACTCCAATTCCGCGAGGTCATTCACAGTGATCTTGCCCTCTCGGATCAAAGCGGAAGCCAGACCCTCCCAAGCTCTCTTGATCCTCTCTAAACTCTTCTTCCTGCAAGGTAAAGCTTATTTTGTAGGCCTCCACAGCCGCTGCAGACTTCGCTGCGATGCTGGCCTCTTGGTCTTCGACGACCTTATTCAACTTCTCTCGCAAGGCCATGTTGTCCACCTTCAGCGCCCTCATTGCAGACTTGTAAACTACAAGATCCTCTTGTAGTTTAGTCTTCTCCTCCTACAAAGTATTGTGCTGAGAAGAATTTTTTCTGCAAGTTGGGCTTTCAGGGCTTCTATCTCCTGGCCATGTTGATGAATCAGGCGTCCTTGCTCGATCACTTGCTCCTCCGTCCTCAAAGTCTTGTTCAGAAGTAGAGGCAGACGGGCAAGAGCTTGAGAAACAAAGTGGGGTCAAAACACATCAACAATTATCAAGAAGGTAAAGAGAACTATGAGAAAGCCTTACAGCGATCATCCTGTTGGCAACATTGGCGTAAGAGTTCGGTGTCGAGGTTTTCTCAATCCTCTCCTTCAGATCCTTAGTAACCAAGCCACCTCTTATCGCCAACCCCATGTCCCTTGGGACTACGTGGCTCTATCCGAATGATTGCTGGGAGAATATTGCTAATTTCCTTTCATTTCCCATGGTCTCCACAACAATCTTCGCGCTATCATCCCCAAACCTCCCTGCAAAGTTGACGCAGTAGGGGGCCTCCACATTCCGCTGCCATTCATGTGCTTCCTTGGCAGTTAGCTATTCTTCCTCCGCGGTCTTCCCCTTCTTCGAAGGGGGCTCTGAACTTCTCCTTTCTGGAAGGCCTCTCTTCCTCTTAGGGATCTCCTTCAGCACTAGGTCCAGGCAGGGGCTCGCGGCCGCTCCCTCTACTCCTTTCTCTGGGGCTCCCTCTTGGCCCTTCTCTTCTTTCTTCTGGCCCATCTCTTCGGCCTTCTCCTCTCCTTTATCTCCCCCAAGAACAATCCCCTTATTACTCCCGGGGATCGCCTTAGGCTTGGCCGGTGTTGCAGGCTCCTTCCCTTTACCTGCATCTTCGAACAACTCAGCCAGAGTTTTTTCGATGGTGGTTCCGCCACAAACTGGCTCTGGAACCTCTATCTCTCGTTGCTCCTCCACCACCTCAGTAATCTCTTTGCTAAGTTGGGTGGCTGGGGGCTGTCCTCTCTTAGCCCTCTTCATTAGAACTGTGCCAGAGGGAGGGGTTGTCTCCTTGAAGACTACATACCCTAGCGCTTGAGCGTACATGGATATGTCGTTCTTCCCGTACTTGAGAAAGTCCTTTAGGGGCCAATTTTGCCCCTTCAACTTCTCCAAGTTCCTCAGGGTCCCTTCTCCAGCCATCCACCCGGCATCCCCAATGAACTCAGGTGGGCAGACTCCGGGCTTCAGAGGGATGCTCAAATCCTCTCCTACGAAGAAATAGTATTCCCTCCAGTCTAAGTGGGAACTACTTGCCCTGGAGAACATCGCCTCCATCGTACGGGATGATGCTCGGTAGTGTGCTGGATGACTATGAGGCTTGGGTTTCCTCTGAACTATCTTGTCGTGTTGAGCACTTCGTGCTCCATCAGGCTAGAGTCGCTTAGGAACTGTTCGGCTAGCTCGGCCCACTCAATCTCTCTTCCACCCATGGTGAAGCTTTGCGATGAGCAAGCATAAGGAGGATTTTCAGGGTTTGAGACGAAGGCTAGCGTTTCAAACTTCCCTCCTTAAACCACGACTTTATGCGGAATAGTTGTGACTATTCATTTTTCGGCCGTCTGATCTTATCGATCGATCGAGTCGTCAATTTTTATGACAGTTTCAAAAATCGAAGTGGCGCACGGATATTGAAGTGTCTTTTCACCTGCACTCTCGTTGATATCGTGCACGATGTTTCGAAACATCAGAATACGCTGTTCATTTTATTTCAACTATCGTTTCTCGATGTTTCATCTGTCTAACACAACATCATTTACGGTGGTAGTTTGTTTTCTGTCGCAAAAAACTTACTCTTAACTCAGATTTTATCACAAGCTTTATACCTTTATTTACTTATGAATTTTTATCCTTTTCTTTTTGATCTCATGGTATCTTTTTCAAATAAAAAAGAGGAGACAAAAAATGGAAAACATAATAGAATTCATCCAGAACAAATTTTCAAAGGAATACATTTTATTCATGGCAAAACTTGTTATAATTTTCATTTTTGTTTGTACTTTACAGTTTCTCTTTGAGTACAGGATAAACAATAGAGTTAAAGAAAAACACAAGGCTTCAGAACTTGAACAACTTTTATCGTAGTGTCAATCTGAAATATAAAGAGGACCTCCCTCTAGACTGACCTATTGCTCTCCTCACCAACCAGTAGCGCACCCTCAGGAGATGACTTGGACACCTCTTCTTCAATCCTTCCATCAAATGTGTTCTGGGATGAGTCTGAGGATGAGAAGAACAGGAGGCAAGTCACTGCAAATCCTTGGGAGGAGTCTGCTGCTGCACTTTAAAAGAGGAGCACTTTGGCCTTCGTCAGGACCTCTACAAGAGGAAGCAGGCTAATATCCCCAGTCGGTGTAGGCACCTATGGGGGGAACCTTCCCTAAGCCATGGCTTCTAGTGTCAAAAAATCTATCTGGACCCTTGGGGCCATAGAAAGGAAGAACGGCTGGACCCCTGATGTTCTCCTGATTCAGAATGCTTACATCAACCAAGGTTTGCAAGAGAACATCGAAGGCTGCATGGCTCTTCACATGGTGACCTACAGCTGAAGAGCTGACGATATTCATCGCTCTCCTCATTGCCTCTTCCAGGTCCTCCATGCGTCGCCCCCTCCATCCCAGGCCATTATCTATTAGGGCGCGCATGAAGCGTATTTCAGACTTTAGCAACTCGTCCCGGCGATGGGTCTCGAAGGTCATCTGCTTGGCCTTGGACTCTGCTTCCTTGGCATCCGTGACTTCACCCCTGAACCTATTTCTCTCCCTTCTCAAAGCCTTCTTTTCATCATCCAACTCTTTTATTCTTTTCTGGAGGTCTTTGACGTGGGCGGAATGGGCTTGGTCTATGTCCGAAATAGTGCGGTGGAACTCTCCCCTTGCAGCCTCAGGCTTGCCTGCCCACTCTGAGTTGCTGAGAATTAGGAAAACCAACTTATCTTCCAACTTGTATAACTTCCCTAGCTCCTCCCTATGATCAGCCTGAGAGCGCTTTGTGGCTTGCAACAAAACACTCTCTAGCTCTGCTATCTTCCTAAGATGGCGAGCTTCCTCTTCCTCCAGACTTTTTAAATTTTTTATCACCTCCATGATCTGGGAGGTGTTCTTTAGAATCTTCTCTTTTTCTCTCCTTATTTCAAACAATTTCTCCTCCAGGTTGCCTCCTGTCCCTTCGATGCCAAGTGCGACCTCAGGGGCAACCTGAGGAACCCTCTCCTTTTTCTTAGTCGCCTCCTCCATCTTGCCTTCTTCTCTCTTCCTTCCCTTCTCTTTCTTTTCATCATCTCAAACACTTGTTGAAAGAAAACAAGGAAATGAAGATCTCCCTGCTTTAGAAGGAGGAGGGATTGGCTTACCAAGAGGAGCAGGACCGCAAATCACCAGGGACGTCTTCACCAACCTCCTTTCAAGTGGAGCTCCTACCTTAGGGAAAAGCTGCTCAATGTCTTCATCTTTGAGCAGAATCTTCCCTGGGTCAAGTTTTTCTCCCGTGAGCGTCTGATGCACTACGCTCAGGTCCTTCCGCCCTCTAGTCTTCAGGGACGCCTTGACTGGAGAGTCAGAGATGTTGACCACCTCTGTCGCCTTCTCCTCATCTACAGGTCCTAGTGCAAACTCCAAAGTTCACGCTAAAACCTAGCAACCTTGGCCGGCGGCATATCCCCTTTCAGATCCACTACCGGAGCTCCCGCTTCTTCCCCTTGGAGCACCACGATGGTCTTTTTATCCGCCGGTTCCGGCGACCCTTCAGACGGCTCCAGGACCCTCTTCTTCTCAGGGGGAGGAGCA
This sequence comes from Apostasia shenzhenica, assembly GCA_002786265.1. Lineage (NCBI taxonomy): Eukaryota > Viridiplantae > Streptophyta > Magnoliopsida > Asparagales > Orchidaceae > Apostasia > Apostasia shenzhenica. The sequence goes on from KZ452001.1 coordinate 8,423,262, forward strand.
TCGACCGGAGAGCTACTAGCCCTCTTCTTCATCAGCGAAAAATCCGTCAGGATGAACCACTTCTTTCCTTCTGCCATCTCTCTAACAATCCACTCCTTTCCTTGCAGGATTTTCAAAGGCTGGTGGAAGAGAATGTGAATCGGCAGGGCACCGCTCCGGCTTTATCCTGATAGGTTTTGGGCAGCGCGTCCACAATCACGACGGTTTGCATTCCAGGACCCACATTAATGTTCGCGCTTTGACAATGCGGGGGGATGATGTTAACACGTGGTTCCAGCGCTGCATCTTACCCGTACACGTGGCACCGTGGGAGCACTAACCCCTTATTATTATTATTATTATTATTATTATTATTATTATTATTATTATTATTATTATTCTCGTTGGTCTCAAACCTCGGCTATGAGGGTTCTGCCGAACATCATCCATGATGATTCAAGATCATCTCCCGGCAACATCGATGACGGTGTTTCCCAACTGCATCTGTCGCTGTCGGCGTGTCGCCACCATACCATTTCTAATGAAGCATGCTTCTTCTAGTCATGCAAATCAAGGGCCCGGATCAAGAAGGCAAGCTCTCCTTCGACTACTTCTGGCTCCTCCGGTGGCTGACAGCAGTGGGACCACCATTGTGGACTCAGCAATTGAATATTCCATCCTCTTTCGAAAAACGCGTACTGAGCTCCACTATCTTCTGCCTATAAATACCCTTGAACAGGCTTCAAGGGAGAGGTTTTTTTTGGAGGGGAGCTTTAAGCTTTCGGTTGCAGGTTTGAATTGCAGGATCTCTTTTTTATCACCCTTGTATTAAGAGCTTGAGATAAGAAAGCTCTCTCTTCTTTTCGCTCATTGTATTGGTATTTTCGACCATCTCCTTTTTTTTTAGTGAAATTATCTCTAGCCGATCGCTCGATGGACGTAGGGGATTTTCTCCCTGAGCCACTTTAAATCCCTATATGCTATTCTGGATGCTTATTCTTTCTCATTTAAGCTTTAATCGTTAGGCTTAGCTCTCTACGTACTGCTGTTTTTTGGGATTCCTCCTTCTCATGTCAACAGTCGCTAAAGTACCCATGGGAGTACCTTGGCAGCCTTGCCTTTGCTCTCCTTTGCTCTCTTGTGCCTCTTTTTGATGATGTTAAGGATCTTTTTATTTTGTTCCTCTACCTGTTTGTTAGTTTGGGGATGCCAAACTAAGTTGAGCAGGGTTGAATCCCATAATGCTCGCAGTTGTTGATCAGAGGGTTGGTAAATGGACTGTTGATGTTGGTGGTAGTGGTCATAGGCACACGGTATCTGCAAAGGATGTTGGTCTAGAGGAAATCCTCTACTCTTTGTGACATCGGGTTAGGCATGGCATTGGCTTTTGTCCACTTTGTGAAGCATCCCCTAGCAACATGCTACCATCTAAGGCCTCGAGCAACCATGGGCATGGGCCTTATAACGTCCACATCCCAAAAAGTAAAAAGCCACGAGGAATTGATGGGTCATAAAAATCTTGTGGGTTTGTGTTGCAAGTTAGTGTAGAACTAGCATTGTGGACACTATTGAACATATTCTATAGCATCTCTGTAGATGTAGGTCACCTGAGGATCTTGCTGCAAGGCTTGGCCTGCGGGCATGCGTTCTGTGTTCTCCTTCATGGATTTGTTCCATGATATTAGGGGATTCCTCAGGTTGCTGGCATTTAGTTATAGCTGGCCATAAGACCATCAGTAGAGTTTTCCATCTAGAAGATGTATTTGGCATATTTGAATTTAAGCTTTTTTGCTTCCCCGTAATGTAGTGGTTGGATTCCATCTTGGGTGTATGCAAGGATCTTATCCATCAAGCACGGTGTGGCTCCATCATGACCTCGGACAACTTGTAGCTCAGCTTCTCCAAGATTTGTTGCCCAAAGTCGATTGTTCCTTTCTTAGACAGGTGGTCCGCCAGATGGTCTGCCAGATGGTTGTGCTCTCTAGTGGCATAGTCAATGATGAAGTACTTGAAGTGCGCAATTAGCGATTTGACTATTACCAAATACGTTTTATGGGCTTCATTCTTGGTTCAGAAGGCCCCAAGTACCTTACCAACCATAAGCATGGAGTCACTATATACCAGTAGGTGCTCGATAGCCTCCAAGCGAATTGAATCCCTATGAGTAGGGTCTCGCATTCACCTTAGTTATTGGTCGATGGGATGCCTATTTTGATGGAGTTGCGGGATGTGTGGCCATTTGGGCTAATGAGCACCAAACTCATTCCTTGTGAGTGGAACTTGAAAGCCCCGTTCATGTACATGAACCACAGATTGCCTTCCACGGTTGTCAAAGTGCATCTCTTGATTGTTAGTTCAGCCACGAAATCTACATGGACTTGGGCCTTTACCACCATCCTCTAAACAAAAGTGATGTCAAAATTTTCTCAGTTCGGTTAACCACTTGAGTAATTTCCCTGAGACGTTTGGGTAGTGGAGGATGCGCTGAAGGGGCTTATCGATAAGTACTTGTATGGGGTGAGCATGAGAGTAGGGATGGAGCCTTCAGGCAATAGCGACCAAAGCTAAGACTAGCTTCGCCAATTGGAATATCTAGTTTCCACCTTTATTAGAATGTGGTTGGCGTAGAATTCTGGGTCTAGGTGCTCTACATTGCCTTTCTCATGGACCAAAACTGTTGATGTGGTGCAAGAGGGTTTCTTTAACCATTGGTGTGCAAAGTAATGGTGGGGAGTTTAGGTATCTCATGAGCAGTGTGAAGGGCTTTTCATATTCGAGTGTCCATTCTAGCTTTCTGGGATCCCTGAGGCATTTGAAGAATGACAAGCATTTTTCTCCTACCATGGAGATGAAACAGCTTAGCACGATGACTTTATTTCTCGGGTAAAGACACTCGACCTCCTTTATCGTGTCCAGGATGGCCCTTATTCCTCCGGTAGAGACCAAGTGACCCAAGAACTTTCTCGAAGTGGTGCCCAACATGCAGTTGATGGGATTGAGTTGCATCTGGCAACTTCCTTAGGGTATAAAAGGTCTCCTTGAGGTTTCTCAAATATATCTTGGGCGAGTGGCTCTTAGTGAGGGCATTCATGTAGGCCTTTAGGTTGTGACCTCTTTGCTTTTTAAACACGTGGTCCCCTATTCTTGGGTATGTTGCACTGGCGTTCTTAAGGCCGAAGGGAATCATCTTATATTAGTAGGTCCCAAAGTCTGTGATGAAGGAGGTTTTTTCCTTATTCTCTTCCGCCATTTTGATCTAGTGGTAGCCCAAGAATGCATCAAGAAAGCTTATTATGGGATAACCCCTAGTTTTGTCCATTAGGTTGTTAATACAGGGAAGTGGGTGTGAGTCCTTCAAGCAATATCATTTAGCCTTCTAAAGTCCACACTTCTTTCTCTCATCATTGCTCTTTTTGACTGAGACAGTGTTGTTGAGCTAGTTTGGGTATTGGACTTCGTGTATGAAACACACCTTTAAGAGCTTTTGCACCTCAGTCTTGACTACTTTGAGTCCCTCACCGCCCATCGGGGGCTTCTTTTGCTTGATAGGCTTTGACCTAGTTTTAATATTGATCTGGTGCTTAGTATGTCTATGCCGAGCATATAGTCGAGTGACTATGCAAACACATCTATGTACTCATGATGGAAGGCGTGATCGTCGACCCTTTGTCTTTTGTTAAATGAGGAAATTGTTACAACAGGATAGGTACTTTGTCATTGAGGGATACCGAACTGGTCTTCTCCTCGGGCAAAGTGATGGAAGCTTCCTCATGCGGATCCATTTCATCCACCAGGTGCTGGGCAATGATTTAGAGCGCTCTCAATGCTGGCACTAAATCTCCTTAAATAGTAACCATCCTATCTAGAGATGAGAATTTGCTCGTAAAGGTGAGGGATGGAAGTTAGCATTCTAAATAGGTTGAGCGGACCCTGGTCAAGATTGCATTATAACCAGTGGAGGCGCGGATCACTGAGAACGACAACATTTGTGTTTTCCAACCATTCTTATCGCCGAAGTTTTTTGGGAGGATAAACCCTAGGGGGTAACCTTCTCACCGGACAGAAACTAGTCAAGCTTAAGCCACCTTGGAGGCGATTATTGGGAGATATCTCCATCTTCAGGAGGGTACTTGTAGAGAGCACATCAACAGGGCAATTAGTGTCGATTAAGTCTCTTTTGGCATCAATGTTCTTCGAGGTCCCCCCATGCTGGCAGGTGTTCTCCAAGGGAGGCTTGCCGGCCTTGGTGCCTTGGAGGAATTGGCGCAGATAGGCGCCGTCGAAGAGGTAATTTATCATCAACATCAGGGATTGACATTGATGCGTCTGGTGCCTAAGTGTTGATGGTTGGGGAAATAGCTGTAAGGAGCTATGCCCCGGGGGACAACATAGATCTCTTCTAGTGAGTGGTTGATTTGGTACTCGGCTTGTCGTATGGTCTTTTTTCGCCCCTTTTGCGCCTTCTCTTATAGGGTAAGGGATGTTCTCTTCCTTTGCTTGACGCTGGGAGCTTGACATGAGCGTTCTCGATCAGTATGTGCTTCTTCAGGACAATCATGACCTCCAGATAAGTGGCAGGTTTATATTGGTCTAACTTCTTTGAGAGGTCAGTAGACAGGATTGCTTGGTGGAAGTTGTATGGGGCAATGGTTAGGCTAGCATCGTTGATCACAGCCTCCGCATTGAACAACCGATTGATGAAATCCCTCAGCGACACCTTGGGCCTGTTTGATGTTGGTGAGGATGACATCTAAGAGGGCAATCTTTGTCGTTCCAAAGAAACGGGTGACCAACTCCGACTTTAACTACTAGTAGAAGTGGATGTGTCCTTGGAGAAGCTGAATGGGATAGGTGAAGATGGGGCTTTTGAGCGTAGAGACAAAGAGGCAATTCGTCGTGATGGAGATAGTGGACAATCATATCGAAAGCTTGAATGTACTTTCGGGTGTCCTTGCCCAAGTAGAAGTCCAACGATGGTGACGCATAGCGAATTGCCTTATTGAGAGGCGCGTCGATATCCTCATCCTCAAGGAAAGATAGAGGATGATGACACCATGGAATGACTTGTCGGACCCAATATGGGAGGGATGGCTGACAGATTGTTTTGTGGCTATAGTTTGACAAGTAGAGAGCAGCCGAGCAAGCGCTAGCACCGAGATGGTCTGGCGTTCTGCCGGTGGTCAGTGTAATGCCGATGCTTAGAGAGGAGCCGCCAGTGGATTCAATCATGAAGCCCTCTGCTGCTTATGCACTTGGCCGTATGTGATTGGTTGAGTTGTTGGCTTGTCTTGGGGAGGACAGGAGCTTGTGGGCCACTTGCTAGCAGCTCCGTTGGGGGATTTGCATTAATAGGCCTTGCTTGATTGACAATGATGGTTTGGGCTTAGAGAAACCCCATCACTACTCAAGTAAGTGCAGGAACTATGCCTTGAATGTCATTCAATTGGTGGCCATGTCTAGTCTAAACACTAGCTCTAGAACAAGCCCTACTGCAGGAGGAGAAAACTTCCTGTTAGTTGGTGTGACGAGGGACATTGACCTATCCCTTGTTCTTTAGCAGGTCTGATAACTTGGCTGTGTCTTAATCATCTTATAAATTGAAAGTCTGTTGTTTGATTCTATGAGTGTACTAGATGTTGATGGAGAAAGACCATCGGGGACAGACCTATTCTGCAGAGACAGTGGAGCAAGAAAATAGTGATCCACAAACACATAGAGAGTTGGAGAGATTTTATCGTAGTTCAAAGCTTATCCCCATATGTCCAGACGATCATGCTGAGGAATCAAGAATTCCACTAAGTATAGTAGAATACAAAGGGTTTTGAGCTCTACTAGGGTTAGAAACCTTCACATGGGCTGAACTGGCAAAGATCTATAGTAATGAGAGGGAGGGAGAGCTGGGAAAAGGCTTCTTGCACTCATTGAGAGTCCGTATTTATAACCAAGATGGACGTTTCTTGATCGTTGATGCATCTTTTAAGATATTGACACCTGGCCTAGAGTTTCTGGAATGCTAAGGACGAGAAATTCTCCTTGAGGGTGCAAGAGCATGCTTCATTTGGATTGCACCCCCGACATACACTGTGATGCACAAAGGGAAGCACTTCGCTGCCTCCAAGATTGAAGGTGTGAGTTTCATTGCATCGGTCAAAGTGATGCGTGCTAGAGAAGCTGGCTGCTCGTCTTTTAGGGAGGTCTCTAAAGACCTCGGGATTGACCTATGGGTAAAAGCATTGACAGATAACCTCGAGCATGTAACCCTGACCCTAACATTCATGGTTCCAGGTTGTTTGTTGCGGTCAAAGCTGGGATCCCATGTGTAAACATCTTGTGTCAAGGGATTACGGCTTGGCTTGATTGGACCAAGAATAGTTTGGTCCATCATAATTGTTTAGTTCAATTCATTGTGCTATGTTGACAATTGAGATTAATCTGGCATTTAACTTAAAAAGGGATTAAGATTTCAGAAGATTGCCATTTGATAGCCCTTGATAATAAGTGTACATGGTGTTAGGCTTGATGCCCTCAGCTTCAGCAGTGACGATGAATAATATATTGGTTTACATCCAAAGAGTTTGCATGACTGCTATTTGAGGCTAGATAGGTCTATGTCATGAATGATCATCTTGGTTTCTCAAATGGAAGTGAGATTGGGACTCCCTCTTCAAGTGATCATATAGATGGATGTACTAGGGAAGCTGAGTATTCACAGTTGTTTGCCACCTCTTTAATGTCGTGACTATGAACTGGCATCTAGTGGAATCATCGAGGAAGGAAAAATAGAAGCTTGATAATGACGTTCCTTGACATCAAGGACTCCATAGAAGGTACTAAATCTTTACATGGGGAGCACCATTTGTGGAAAAAAGAACTTTCCCTGGCCATAAATGATAGAAGGTAGGATGTCGTATGGGGCTAGAAAGCAACTTGTCTACTTTGAGTCCGAGTCAGACCAGTGGCCATAGGAACTAGAGGATTGAGTTGTGCAACTTGTCCATGGAATTGATGTTGTCATCTTTTACTACTCACAAACTGAGCTCGAGCTTTTAGTTGTGATCCTTGAAGTGGTGGCATTGCTTGTGTTGAACTCACAAGGGGAACTAGCGGATAAACTAGATTGATGAGGTGCAAAAACTAGGCCCTTGAAAACCAAAATGATAGCACTGCCTATGCAGCTGGAGGAGGCACCACTTGGGCCTGCTTTTGATGTAGAACTGGAGGCACCACCTGTGCTTGGACAAGTATGCAAGTATGTGTTGCGTATGCTTGGAGAAAGAGTCATGCGCTTTGTCTGACGAAAGAGGTGTCACCTGCGCATGCTCAAAGGTGCTGATAGACTAGCTGCTAGTCTGCCGGGGAAGTGGAGGCTTCTCCGGCTCATAGTTCCCAATTACTGGAGAAGCTGACAGTGAAGTTATAACCGCATGGAATGGAGCCCATATGAAGGCATGGGATTGGGCCATCCTAGCCTTTGTATTGGAGAGCTTCGTGATCATCTCGAGAAGCTGATCAAACTGCTAATTGCGGGGTGCAATGGAGGCATTAGTCTAAGCCTTTGTGCGAGAGTGGATATCTCGGTTTCCACTCATTGAGGCTTGGCTCACTACTTGGGCCTTGGTGGAATATTGGTGGGGACACAGATCAACATCGATTTGGATGGCTAGGATGACATCATATGCTGAATCAAAATTCAAATTCAAATTAATTAGAGCTATTAGAGATTTTCATATTAGCTTTATTTAGATTTAATTTGATACAGAGCATATCTGGAAAATTTGGAGACTCACCACATTTGGAGCTGATTTTATTTTATTGTAATAGAATTAGTTTCATATTTGCTTTTATTTATTTGGTATTTTATTTTCTGCATTTAATATTATATTTTTAAATTTCATTGGCCATGTCTGTCCTAAATTCCTGAACCTCGGATCTGATTTATTGAATTTAAATTGATGCTCTAATCTAAATTGATAAATTCTTATTTATCATACGATCCAGTTTAATTTTAATTTTAAAATATCTTAATTTACGGGATTCAAAATCTTATTTATCATATAATTTACCTAGAAAATATTTTTCTCTTAATTAAAATAATTTGCTAATCGGTTTTGCTGAATATAAATATAAAATATCATTGACATCCTTTTTCTGTCCTGCATTAAATATAGATAATAAAAATTCATAAACATCCACAATAATGCATAATTGTTATTATGTTAAATATAGATAGTCTTCAGATTTGACTGAAATGCACAAACCAGTTGATCAATTGTACCATAAGAAGAAAGATGACATATGTTTTGCTACTGTTGTTATCATTAAACTCTCAAAATGAAAGGCAACAACCTAGAATTAAACTCTCTTGAGAAGCCAGGAATACGAATGTCCCATCGTACTAAAATCTTCTAATTTTTTATGCTAGGAATGGGAATGTCAGTAATATAAATTTTGTTGAGACAGGAGAAGCACTTTCGAAACTACCCAAAATGGATTGGCTCAATCTTGGTGATGGCTACAAGTTCTTTTTTTTATTCATGAAAGCTAGAACTTGCTCCAATTCTTTTCATTTGGATTAAAAAGGTTCTCAAGGATGATTTCTTACTTCTGCCAAAGCTCTTGTTGTGCATGTTGAATTCTTTTTATTTACTTGGAATATCGTTAAAGAGGACTCCTGCAGAGCTACAAATCATTTCTTTGTTGCTTCTAAAATATCTACAGCTGCCAACTCCAGTACTCTTATTGTTCTAATTTGTATTAACAACACAATGGATTTGGAGACATTCGACCCATTCTCTTTGCAATTGCTTCTACAACTTTTTCATGAAGATCATTGTTAACTTCTTGCAAAAAGTCATTGATAAGGTTATCAGCTCTCTTTTATTCTTCATTCATTCTAGGTGGATCTATTGATCATGGCTACTTTTAGTGCATGAACTGGTTAGAGGTTTCACCCAATGCCTAAATAAGGTATTTGTATCAATCTTGATCTCGCCAAAGCCTTTGATATATTATCTAGAGATTGTATCTATTGCATCTCAAACTCAAAGGATCTTTGTGGTAAGTTTATGTGGATTAAAGGTTGTATTCAAGATCCTTTTCTATTTTTACCAATGGTTATATTGCTGGATATGTTGGTTAGTTCAGTACTAATTGTCATCATGCAAGGATATATGTTTCATACTTATCTGTTTACCTTTACCATTTATTACTGCAGGTGCAATGATGCTAAAGAAATTTATGAAAAAAAATAGTCTCATTTTTGGATTGTTTCCCCTTTACATATTAATTTCTCATCTTTTATTTATCGTTGGTTTTATCTATGCTATAAATTATCAAATTAGCAATGCTCATACTATCTAAAAGGCTCTTAATTTTAATTGTTTTGCACTGATTTATAAAGGTTAATAATCATGAGAATCGCTTTATTTTGCTGCTGATTGTGATTATTTTGAATAGATTCAACATTTTTTTCGCTTGATATAGCTGAAGGTGCTTTACCTATTAATAGATGTTTGAATCTTCCTCTTTCTATCAGTAAATACTGATTCCACTTCAAGATCACTTGTTTTGATGTGTTAGTGTTTGTTTTTTTTTTCATCCTTTTTGTTGTTTGCCCTTGTTGGTATTTTCGTGGTTGTTGCCATTATGATGCTTATTAAAAGGCGGCAGATTATGGAATTCTTAGCTTTTATTTTTTCTAATTTTTAAGTCTTATTAGCTCTCTTGGTGACTACTGGAGGATTTTCTTTTGTTGTCCAAATCTTATCCTAGAAAGCTACTCTACAGTACAGTGGCTGTAGGCCTCATCTTCTACGCTTGTAATTTTTCAATTCTTTATTTGAGTTATACCATCATGTTGGAAAATGTCATAGATTTGGTTTTGATTTTGTATTTCTTCAGTAAATTTTGATTGTCTTATTTTGTATGTGTTTTTTTTTTTTTTTTTTCTGTTCAATAAAACGTCAAAACTGGTATTTTGCTGAAAAGGCAATGAAAGTTGTGAAAATAATTTTTGTGTACTTCTTGAGGTCATCATATTAGTCTGTCGATATGACACTGCCAACCTCCAAAGCAGTACGTAAGCATCTTTCATTTAATGGTGAATAGATTGATGATAATGCAAAAGATTAGCCAATTAATAGACATCAAAAAATTAATTCAAGACAAAATACTAAATAAATTAGCTCAATAGCCATCATAGCTTATTCAAATGGAATGATGGTCCAAGCGCATCAGGCAGCAATAAAACACTGATTCCTATGAACGTGGAAGTTAAACACCACTCACGGTACCTTTTACTTGATATTGTGAAAATGAGAATATCGCCAAAGCCTTTTATTGTTGCATCTGGATCAACGCTCCACATCTGGATCAACGCTCCACATCTGGATCGCACATGTGGAAGCTTACGTAGCATTAACGGCACGAGTGCTCGACGTCGAACATAAGAAAGTATCACCCCGAATAACAGACGTCGAAGAGACCAAGGCGAACAAGAGGGACCAGAACTGACCGGTGCTTGGCGAAGCATCGGTGACTATACTGCTTTCAAAAGGTGTGGTCTCTCCCGCCGTCTGATCGTACCATCCGTAAATCGTACAGCAAGGGCCAGGGAGTGACCCCCTTGCAGACATTGATGGGCTGTCGCTAGAGATGAAGTCCAATTTGCTGAAATGACTTTACAGAGTAGACTAGGATATAAATACCTCACTGTAACGGGAAAAGCTCCCAAGTGGCTGGACCCAAGAAAATACTTCTACCTCAAAATCCACTCAGCTTCCTTATTGTAATCCCAAAAAAGAGTGATTCTAGTGATTTTTAAAAGCCTCCCCGAAAGGAGCCGTGGTTTTTCCGCTCAGCTAGTTTTTCATGTAAAAAATCTGATTGTTTTTCGTCTTAACAATTCGGTGCCCTCACGCAGGATCAGACCCGATCCTTTCAAACTCCCATGGAAGATACTCATGCGAAAACACTCTGCCACCTGGCGGAAAGCAGGCAACACGCCTGCCCCAGGACAATCCTACCGCAGACGACCGACAGCTTCAAACACTTACGAACACGGTCGCCACGCTTACCCAAACGATGAACACCTTCCTCACCAACCTACTAGTCCTCCTCCAGCAGCAGAGACCCCTTCCTCAAGCTTTACCCCTCGAAGGCCCGCCTCCACAGCCGAGCGCAGAGCGTGTCGAACTACCCACTGAGGAGGCCAGCACGCGCGCTGTCGTTGAAAGTCGGCCAGAGGTGTACCCTCCAGCTCCCCCAATTGATACAATATTCTCGCCCACCATAATGGTGGCGCCGACACCTCGCGCCTACAAGGCTCCCCGGATCGGCGACTACGACGGCCTCACCGACCCGGCCCAGCACGCGAAGCCTTCAAGAACGCCCTAGCGACGAGCGACCCTGTCTCAGACGCATACAAGTGTCGTCTATTTAGGAATACTCTGACGGGCCTAGCGTTGGATTGGCTCGACGAAATCCCCAAGGGCTCCATCCAAAACTTCCTATAGTTCTCCGAGCAGTTCCACATCAGATTCGGAACCTCAAGGACTACCTCCCGAACAATCCATGAGCTCTGGCAGATAAGGCAGGCTCCCGACGAATCATTGCCCAGCTACGTGGACCGGTTCTCGAAGATGAATGCGGAGACGAAAGACACCACCGACGATAGGTCCACCATGATCTTCGTCCACAGTAACCTGCCTGGGGAATTGTACGACTCTTTCGTCGACAACATGCCGAAGACACTGATGGAGGCAAGGGCCCGAGCCGAAAAATGAATCCATCTCGAGGACGCCAAGGCCCTCAAGGCAAAGATTAAGAAGGAGGTCGCTTCGCCCCAAGACAAGAAGGGTCCCCGAAGACAGACTCCAACACTCCCAGGAGAAGCTTTCGAGACAGGAAATTCTCTACCCCTCACGGGAAGCGCAAATTCAAAGGTGACTCCCTGCGTCCTACTACGCCGGTCTACATCATCGAAGAAATATTTTCAATTCTCAGCGATAAGGGCTTCATCAAGAGCCGTGGCGAGCGCCAGCCACCTAAACCTGGCGAGGACCCCACGAAGTTTTGTAAGTTTCACCAGCGTTACGGTCATCTCCTCTTCAAGTGCCGCTCTATTCGGGGACTCGTCAACGAGTATATAGAGAATGGCTACATCACTGGCTATAAGAAGATTGAGGAGCCCCCATCAAAGGCGTGTCACGACCGCTTTTTCCGCGTGATGAGCCTCTGGCGATCACCCCTTCGACGCTAGCAACGTCGAAAGCCGACGGCAAGAAGGTTGTCCTGTCAATCTTCGGCTACAACTACGGTCTCAGAGCTCAAAGATACCGAGAAGTATGCACAGTCGAACCCCCCCTCTTTTGCCTGACATTGTCATCACCGTAGGGGACCTTCCCAGAGAGGGGGTCAACCGCGACGACCCCATAGTCATCATTGCTGAAATCGGAGTTTGTGATGTCCACCAGACCTTGGTCGACACTGGCAGTTCGGTCGACATACTATATCTCCGCGCCTTCAACGAGATGGGCATTGGTCAGTGCAAGCCTCTACCTCCATCCATGACAATCTCGAGCTTTTCCGGCGACGTTTACTGGCCCGCAGGCTACGCCACCCTGTGTGTCGCTCTTGAAGAAGGCCCCAAAAGACTAGTAAAGGAGATCGACTTCATCATCATGGATGCCCCCTCCGGCTACAACGCAATCCTGTAACGGTCTGCAATGGCTGCATTCCAGATGGTCGCATTCACCTACCACCTGTGTGTGAAGTCTCCCACATCGTTCAGCATCGCTACCATCAGAGGGGATAAGGCCGGCGCCAGGAAGTGTTTTGAAGTAAATGCGCGCCTCTACACAGACCACCTGGATGGCTGGATCCCAGAGATCATGCCTTGCTACCGGACGAACGAAACGATCATGTAACCTTTGCCGACGAAAAAACTGTATTAATCTCTAAATATTTTTCTGATAATGAAAAGCCCGCCCTGGCGGACCTACTTTTTGAGTATTTCGATGTTTTTGCCTGGAAACCTAGCGACATGCAAGGGATTGAGAGGGCAGTAGCCGAACATCGGCTAAGCCTCAAACTGGGAGTAACTCCGGTTAGACAGAAGAAGAGAAACTTCGGTGGCAAAAAACATCGAGCAATTCGTGAGGAGGTCGAAAAGCTCCTGGCCGCCGGATTCATCAGGAAAATCACCTACCCGTCATGGCTCGCAAATGTGGTTGCGGTGAAAAAGAATTCTGGAAAATGGCGAATGTGTGTAGACTTTACAGACCTAAATAAAGCCTGTCCGAAGTATTTCTGCCCCTTGCCGAAAAAAGATAAACTCGTCGATTCTTCAGCAGGGTACTCAATGATGAGTTTCGTCGATGCCTTCTCTGGCTACCATCAAATCCGAATGATCGAAGACGACAAAAAAACACACCCCATTCATCACCGACGTGCGACCTATCAACGCATGATCGATACCGTATTCAAGAAGCAGAAGGGGTGGAACGTAGAAGCATACGTCGACGACGTATTGACCAAGAGCAAGTGCGTGAAGCAGCACATCGAAGACCTCCGCGAGACGCTTAACACTTGCCGGACTTACAACATCAAGTTCAACCCCCTCACGAGCATTTTCGGTTCGGCATACGACAAGTTCCTAGGGCACATGGTGTCGGCCAGAAGCATTGAAGCGAACCCTGAGAAAATACAGACCACCTCGAACAATTGAGGATATACAAAAATTGAACGGAAGGGTCACGACACTTAGCCGGTTTATATCGAAATCCGGCGAACGCTGCCTCCCTTTCTTCAAGATCCTTCGAGGCAAACATAGACGTGAAATGAGGACTGCGGGAAGGCTTTCCAGTCATTGAATGAGTACTTGCTGTCGCTGCCACTGCTTTCCGCCCCAGTCCAAGACGAAGACCTCCTCCTCTACCTCAGAGCTACCGACAATTCGGTGTTAGCAGTACTTGTTCGAGAGGAGGCTGGCCGATAGCACCCGATCCACTATATCAGCCACGTCCTTCATGGCACCAAAGTGAGGTATCCTCCTTTTGAAAAACTCTCTTTTGTGCTGATCTCTGCCGCCCACAGGTTACGTCATTACTTCCAAGCACACCCCATCAAGGTGATGACGGATCAGCCCCTCCGGAGAATACTCCACTCCCCTGAAATCTCCGGAAGGTTGCAGAAGTGGGCCGTGGAGCTCTCCGAGATCGACATCGATTTCCTCCCACGGACAGCGACGAAGATCCAGGCGCTCGCCGACTTCATCGCCGAACTGACAACAGCCGCACAACCTGAACTTCCAGAGAAGCCGCAGCCTTGGATCCTTCATGCGGACAGGTCCTCCGACGAACGCATCCAAGGAGTTGGCGTAGTCCTCACCAGTCCCTAGGGAATTCGACTTCAGAGATTAGGGAAGACACACTTCCCCGTCACGAACAATCAGGCCAAATATAAGGCCCTCATTGCCGGGATCAAATTCGCCAAGGGACTCGGAGCGCGACACCTCCATATCTACAGCGACTCCAAACTAATGGTGAACCAGCTAACAGGGTCCTACCAGACGAAGGACGAAGTGCTCAAGAGCTATTTCCAGCTTGCCAAAACTCTCCTCTAACACTTCGCCCAAGTTTCCTTGTTTCACATCCCCCACGAGATGAATTCGCTAGCGGACGACCTTGCCAAAGAAGAAAAGGGCGGCGCACTAAGCATCCTGTTCCCCGCCTTTGAGATCCTGAAATCTTCGACATCGACTCCAGCCCCGGAAGCTGGATTGATGGCATCCGACATTACCTCCAGACAGGCGAGCTCCCAGACGACAGGAATAAGGCTCGCAGGCTCCGGATCAAAGATGCTAGATACTCTTGTCCCAAGGTCAATTGTTTAGAAGATGCTATTCCTTGCTCCAGGCGAAATGTATCCGCGAAGAGGACTCGAGGACCATACTCGAACGGATCCATGCTGGAGAATGCAGAACCGATGCCGCGGGACGGAACCTCGCCCTGCAAGTCCTACGCCAGGGATATTACTGGCCGAACCTCCAGAAGGATGCCAGGGAATTCAGCCAGAAATGCCCCCAATGCCAGATCTACTTGAACATTCCTAGGCAACCGGCGGCTTCGCTACACCCCATAACCAGCTCTTGGCCATTTTCGATGTGGGGCCTCGACTTTTTGGGATCGTTCCTGAAATGTGGAAGGAACCTGCGCCACGTGCTGCTAGCAACTGACTACTTCTCGAAATGAGTCGAGGCCAAGGAGATGGCACATCCGACGGGCGCGAACGTCAGGAACTTCATATGGACACGGCTCATATGCAGGTCGACGTCCCACTCTCCCTAATCTGCGACAATGGAACCGCCTTCACCAGCCGAGCCGTCCGAAATCAATTCTCAAAAAATGGTATCAACCTGAGTTTCGCATCAGTTCGACACCCGCAATCAAATGGCCAGGCAGAGGCATCGAACAAAAACTTCGTCAACATACTAAGAAAGCGAATTGACAAGATTGGCTCATCATGGGCGGCCAAACTCCCGGCGGCTATCTTGGGACTCAACTGCACGCCAACAACAGCCACGGGTCAAATGCCTTTTCTCACTTGTTTTTGGGGGAGAAGCAACTCGTCTCGGTCGAGCTAGATATCTACTCCCCCCGAGTCGAACACGCCAGCAACTTCGACCCACCCGCTCTTCCTGAATGGCAATAACAAAATGAGAATGCAAGGAGACTCGAGCTTGACCTCCTCGAAGAAGACAAGGAACTGACAGCTTTTCGACAAGCCCAACACAAACGAAGGATCGAAAAGTATTACAATAAGCACGTGTACAGAAGACCATTCTGGCAAGGCGACCTGGTCTTGAAATTAAAAAATACCGCTGGCCAAGACATGACATCAGGCAAGCTCAACTCTAACTGGGAAGGTTCTTTCATCATCCACAATGTGCTCGGCCCGAACACCTACAAATTGGCAAGGCATGACGGGACTCTCCTGCCAAGAACCTGGAGCGGCAACGACATCAGGAGATTTTATTCATAAAGCACTTGTAAATCTCACATTATTTTATGAAGATATCTTTCGGCGACAGGCAGTCAAAGGCACTCCCCTTCTCGAAGTCTCAGGCCTAAGAACCTAACTTAGCGCCAAGGCGACTGACAATTAAGAGCACACCCCTTCTCGAAGTCCCAAGCCTAAGGTGCTAACTTAGCGCTAAGGCGACTGGCAGTCAAGGGCACTCCCCTATTCGAAGTCCCAGGCCTAAGTAGTCAAGGGCACTCCCCTTCTCGAAGTTCCAGGCCTAAGATCCTGATATAGCGACAAGGAACCTGGCAGTCAAGGGCACTCCCCTTCTCGAAGTCCCAGGCCTAAGATCCTAACTTAGCACCAAGGCGACCGATGGTCAGGGGCACTCCCCTTCTCGAAGTCCCAGGCCTAAGGTCCTAACTTAACGTCAAGGCGACTGGTAGTCAAGGGCACTCCCCTTCTCGAAGTCTCAGGCAATCAAACCAAAAACCAAAAGGTTCACAAGCAGAAAAACAAGTGCAAAATGAAAACAGAACCGAAAACTTTGCATTACAAAAATATGCTTTACAAAAAACAGTTGCAACTTTACAAATCACTATCCCTCATCGAAACCTTCGAGTCAGAATCCACTAACTCAGCACCAGGAGTTCGCGGCGCATAATGAATTGGATCCCGCGAGCGAAGGGGAGAAACAACTAAGGGCCCTTTTGAAGTCCCCTATCCCTGAAAAGTTGGTTCTTCCTCCAGAGCTGAGACCCCCCGGCGGCTCCCTCATCTCTTGCCATTTCGGCTTTAGTAGGAGGGATGGCCACCTTCATATTCGAAACAAAGGCAAACATCCGCCCCATCCTCTCCGCTGACATCTTGAAGAAAGGACATGTCAGTATGAGCGGCTTTCCGAAAAATACACTCGTTCATGTCCAACCCTTCGAGATCCTCGCGGCTCACTAATCCCCGATCGAGGAGAGCGGAGCCGAGCATATTCACCGAACTCTCCAACGCCTCCTTAATAAGCGCCTTGAACTCAAGGGACTGGCGGAATTCGGCGACCCCTTCCTTGCGAATCTCCTCAGATTGATCAAATGTCTCCTCCAAAAGCCTCTGAAGTTCAGCTTCCCGGCGATTGGACTCCTCCAGACCTCGCATCGCCGAACGAAGACGCTTTTTAGCAAGAAGACGCCGACGCTCCGACTCTAAATACAAAATTTCATTTTCCTTCGCTTTTCTTTCTTGAGCCATGGCTTCCTTGGTGAGTTGCTCCACTTGATGCCCCACCCCGTCCAGCGTATCGGTGGCCTGAGCGCTAAGTCTGGTCATCGAGTTCGGCCTCCCTTCGGAAACAACCCTTGGAGGTTCACCTCGAACACCATCCCCAGACTCCTCGGCACTCAGACCAACAGAATCCGGCCCTTCGGCGCCAGAACCCGTCTCGTCTTTACGCCTCCCGCATGGTTCTTCGGGATCGTCACTGACCAGCATATTGTCTATGTATGTCAGGTCATCAATACCCTCCTCGAAAGTAAGAGGCGCCGCCGAAGAAACTCCCTTCGCCGACTCTCCAGGTACGGCTCGTCTCTTCTTCACCGGAAGACGAGAAGGCCCCGGCCTATCATGGGGGACCCTTTTATTCCCGATCTGCCGAAGTCGGAACCATCCCAGTTCGAGCTCTGTTTGACCTACAAATAACGCAGACGTGGAGTCAGGACCGAAAAGGGAAAAAGGGGGGCAACTGCCAAAAACCAAACCTGTATAAACCCGCATGTCGACTTCGAGCTTGCGCAGATAGTCCTCTGCATCATACACACTTTTTCGGATTTCGTCCATGTCCCGAATACGTGGATCCTCAAAACCGATTCCCTCCCCCAAAAACCTCGCCTCACCTACCCTTTGTGGAAGGACAAAACTCACTCCGCAGGGCTCGGCGAAGAAAAACCTCTTGTACCAATCTGCAAAACCAGTGTCCCTAACCTTGAACACCTGGCAGTACTTGCCCTTCAAGACGAAGCACCCATGCAGGCGAGGGTTTGCCTCCCACCGTAAGGCCGCCTTGAAGATGTCGATATCCCAATAGATCTGCCGGTGCCGTAGCTCCTTGATGAGGCAGTAGATCATAGTAACCGCGTTCGGTGGGGGCTGCATGGGGACGATGCCGAAGTGGTTGAAGATGTTCACGAACTCCGGTTGGAAGGGAAGGAACAGCCCGCCGCGCAGGTGATGGAGGCATACTATCTTTCCTTTCGGAAAGTTCATGAACCTCGCTCTCGTTGACAGATACTCCAGCCCAACATCCGGGTTCCTCCCCTACACCTGCAGAACCTCCGTCTCGAAAGTGTGCGAAGGAAGGACACAAAGCTCACCCCGAAGAGCATGGTAATCGCTCCATATTTCCTTCGCTCTGCTGCGCGATTTTTTAACCATCTTGAACCCAGGAAAATGACGCTGGTAGGGGCCCATGGTTGGGCCATGACCTTTTTTTATAGTTCTGAACCCCGACGATTTCGCTCCCCGAGGGCGACCCCTAGACTGTCTAATCTTAAAGGTCCAGACCTGCCTGGAACAATCGCTTCACATCATTTCTCCCAGCAGTCACTTCAAGATAATGATAAAAAAGGCACATTCCACGAACAAACATTCCATTAAAACATCTATTTTACATTTTGTCAAAAAAAAAAAAATCGCCTAAAGAGATACTAAGGAGAGAGGCTCCTCTTCGACTCTCTAAGGAGAGAGCCCGAACTCCGACTCCGCGAGTAGACATCGACCTGCTAGCGCGAACTCTTTTCGACGGCGGTTCTCTTGCTCCAGCTCTTCGACTCGGGCCACCAACGCAGCCCTTTCCTTCTTCAGCTCCTCGATTTCGGCGACCGCAGCCTCCAAGTCGCCCTCTAAGCGAGTGCACTTCAACTCCAGGTCCATGATCAAGGCGCCTTCTTCGCCTCAGATCGCTCCAGTCTTCGAAGTAGGGAAAGCGCTTCCTCCATCTTCTGCTGGAGGGCTGTCGCTTGACCCCTACTGGCTAACTGCTTTTTGACTTGGTCAAGGTGCGAACAGATGCTGCGCGCAAAGTACTGCGCGCTCAAACTGCCAGAGCCGGGTCCTCTCTGGCCGCCCCCTGACGAGATCTCCGGACCAGCAGAGGGGCCCGAATGGGATGAGACGGGAGTCAAAGTGCTTCGCTCCCGCAATGGCGCATCCTGGGCCTCTGTTGGCAGAGGAGCGGGAGGCTGATTCCCCGCGTCTTCTCTTCTCGGCCGCACTTCATCGTCAGCCACGATGATGGTGTTCTCCACCGAAGGGGCCACTCGAACGTCACCTTGAAGGGATCCGGACGCCGCACGCGCGCCCTCCCATACGTTGGAGAGACGGATTCTTGGTTTTTTTTGCGTCTCCTCACGAACGAACGGTCGCCTGGCGCCCGCCTGATCCGGTTGAGCAGGACCTCCAACTTCAGGAAGTTCGTCCTGAACAAACCCAGCGACGCCTGTGAAGATAGCCATCGCCACACTACCTCTCCTTGGGTTAACAAGAGAACCGTCCGATGCTCCACAAGTATTTATAGACTCTGCAGGCCCATGTGGCACCCGAGCATGCTCATTAGTAGGCTTCACAACTATCGAGGGGACATGTTGCATCTTGATCCACGCTCCATCATCTGGACGACACATGTGGAAGCTTACGTGGCATCAACGACACGAGTGCTCGACGTCGAACATAAGAAAGTATCACCCCGAACAACAGACGCCGAAGAGATCGAGACAAATAAGAGGGACCAAAAATGATCGTTGCCTGGCAAAGCATTGGTGACCATACTGCTTTCAAGAGGTATGGACTCTCCTGCCGTCAGACCGTACCATCCGTACATCGTACAGCAAGAGCCAGGGAGTGGTCCCCCATTCGGACATTAATGGGCTGTCGCTAGAGCTGAAGTCAATTCTGCTAAAATGACTTTACAGAATAGACCAGGATATAAATACCTCACTGTAACGGGAAAAGCTCCCAAGAGGCTGCACCAAAGAAAATACTTCTACCCTAAAATCCACTCAGCTTCCTTACTGTAATCCCAAAAAAGTGTGATTCTAGTGATTTTAAAAAGTCTCCCTGAAAGCTGCTGTGGTTTTTCCGTTCAGCCGGTTTTTCACGTAAAAAATCTTATTGTTTCTCGTCTTAACAACATTAAAACTTTTTGTTAAGTAAATTAATTATATAGATTTGTTTTAAATCCTTGCAAAAGTATTAAATTTTCATAAGATGAACTTGACCGAATGAAACTTGATTCATCTTTTTTTAAAATATTTACATGTTTAATTCATACACATACATAACACTCGAAAGTCCAACAATATTATTAAATAAGAAAACATAAATCAACTACTATATATGAATATCAAAACTTTATCATTATATATAGTTTTAGATCTCATTAAAACAGTCAACATAATAATTGTTAAGACGAGAACCAAACAGATTTTTTATGTGGAAAACCGGCTGAGAGGAAAAACTACGGCTCCTTTTGGGGAGGCTTTTAACAATCACTAGAATCACTCTTTTTTGGGATTACAGTAAGGAAGCTGAGTGGATTTTGGGGTAGAAGTATTTTCTTGGGTCTAGCTTATTAGGAGCTTTTCCCGTTACAGTGAGGTATTCATATCCTAGTCTACTCGGTAGAGTCATTTCAGCAGAATGAACTTCAGCTCTAGCAACAGCCCATCAATGTCCGCAGGGGGGGCCACTCCCTGGCCTTTGCTGTACAATGTACGGATGGTACGGTCTGACGGCGGAAGAGTCCATACCTCTTGAAAGCAGTATGGACACCGATGCTTTGCCAGGCACCGATCAGTTCTGGTCCCACTTGTTCATCTCGGTCTCTTCAGCGTCTGTTGTTTGGGGTGATACTTTCTTATGTTCGACGTCGAGCACTCGTGCCGTTGATGCCATGTAAGCTTCCACGTGTGCGGTCCAGATGATGGAGTGTGGGTCCAGATGCAATATGTCCCCGTGATAGTCGTGAAGCCTATTGATGCGCGTGCTCGGGTGCCACGTGGACCTGTGGAGCATCAGACGGTTCTCCTGTTGACGCCAGAAGAGCTGGTGTGGCGATGGCTATGTTCTCAGGCGTCGCTGGGTTTGTTCAGGATGAACTTCCTGAAGCTGGAGGTCCTGCTCAACCGGATCATGCAGGCGCCAAAAAAACCAAGAATTCGTCTCTCCAATGTAGGGGAGGGCACGCGTGCGGCATCCGGATCCCTTCAAGGTGACATTCGAGCGGCCCCTTCGGTGGAGAACACCTTCATCGTGGCTGACGACGAAGTGCGGCCGAGAAGAGAAGACGCGGGGAATTAGCCTCCCGCTCCTCTGCCTACAAAAGTCCAGGATGCGCCGCTGCGGGAGCGAAGCGCTTTGACCCCCGTCTCATCCCCTTCGGGCCCCTCTGTTGGTCCGGAGATCTCGTCAGGGGGCGGCCAGAGAGGACCCGACTCTAGCCGTTCAAGCACGCAGTACTTTGCTCGCCGCATCTGTTCGCACCTTGACCAGGTCGAAAAGCAGTTAGCCAGCAGAGGTCAAGCGGCAGCCCTCGAGCAGAAGATGGAGGAAGTGCTTTCCCTTCTTCGGAGACTGGATCCATCTGAGGCGGAGAAAGTGATCATGGACCTGAAGTCGAAGTGCACTCGCTTCGAGGGCGACTTGGAGGTTGCGGTCGCCGAAATCGAGGAGCTGAAGAAGGAAAGGGCTGCGCTGGTGGCCCGAGTCGAAGAGCTGGAGGAAGAGAACCGCCGTCAAAAAGAGTTCACGCGAGCTGTTCAGGGTCTACTCGCGGAGTCGGAGTTCGGGCTCTCTCCTTAGAGAGTCGAAGAGGAGCCTCTCTCTTTAGTATCTCTTTAGGCGGTTTTTTTTTTTGACAAAATGTAAAATAGATGTTTTAATGGAATGTTTGTTCGTGAAATGTGCCTTTTTTATCATTATGTTGAAGTGACTGTTGGGAGAAATGAGGTGAGGCACGTGTGCCAGGCAGGTCTGGACCTTTAAGATTAGACAGTCTAGGGGTCGCCCTCGGGGAGCGAAACCGTCGGGGTTCAGAACTATAAAAAAGGTCATAGACCAACCATGGGTCCCTACTAGCGTCATTTTCCTTGGTTCAAGATGGTTAAAAGATCGCGCAGCAGAGCGAAGGAAATGTGGAGCGATCACCATGCTCTTCGGGGTGATCTCTGTGTCCTTCCTCCGCACACTTTCGAGACGGAGGTTCTGCAGGTGTGGGGGAGGAACACGGATGTTGGGCTGGAGTATCCGTCAAGGGGAGCGAGGTTCATGAACTTTCCGAAAGGAAAGATGGCGTTATGCCTTCATCACCTGCGCGGTGGGCTGTTCCTTCCCTTCCAACCGGAGTTCGTGAACATCTTCAACCACTTCGGTATCGTCCCCGTGCAGCCCCCACCGAACGTGGTTACTATGATCTACTGCATCATCAAGGAGCTACGGCGCCGGCAAATCCCTTGGGATATGGACATCTTCAAGGCTGTTTTTTGGTGGGAGGCAAACCCTCGCCTTCATGGGTGCTTCGTCTTGAAGGGCAGGTACTGCCAGGTGTTCAAGGTTAGGGACATTGGTTTTGTAGATTGGTACAAGAGGTTTTTCTTCGCCGAGCCCTGCGGAGTGAGTTTTGTCGTTCCACGAAGGGTAGGAGAGGCGAGGTTTTTGGGGGAGGGAATCAGTTTTGAGGATCCACGTTTTCGGGACGTGGACGAAATCTGAAAATATGTGCATGATGCAGAGGACTACCTGTGTGAGCTCAAAGTCGACGTGAGGGTTTATACAGGTTTGGTTTTTGGCAGTTGCCCCCTCTTTCCCCTTTTTGGTCCTGACTCTGCATCTGTGTTGTTTGCTGGTCAACCAGTGCTCGAACTGGGATGGTTCCGACTTTGGCAGATAGAGAATAAAAGGGTCCCCCATGATGGCCTTGGCATTCTCGTCTTCCGGCGAAGAAGAGACGGGCCGTACCTAGAGCATCAGCGGAGGTAGTTTCTTCCACTGCGCCTCTTACTTTCGAGGAGGGTGTTGATGACCTGCATACATAGACGATGTGCAGGTCAGTGACGATCCCGAAGAACCATGCGGGAGCCGTGAAGACGGGACAGGTTCTGGCGCCGAAGGGTCGAATTTTGTTAGTCCGAGTGCCGAGGAGTCTGGGGACGGTGTTCATGGTGAACCTCCAAGGGTTGTTCCCGAAGGGAGGCCGGACTCGATGACCAGACTTGGCGCTCTGGCCACCGCTGGACGTGGTGAGGCGTCAAGTGGAGCAACTCACCAAGGAAGCCATGTCTGAAGAGAGAAAAGAGAAGGAAAATGGACTTCTGTATTTGGAGTCGGAGCGTCGACGTCTTCTTGCTGAAAAGCGTCTTCGTTCGGTGATGCGAGGTCTGGAGGGGTCCAATCGCCGGGAAGCTGAACTTCAGAGGCTTTTGGAGGAGACATTTGATTAGTCTGAGGAGATTCGCAAGGAAGGGGTCACCGAATTCCGCCAGTCCCTTGAGTTCAAGGCACTCATTAAGGAGGCGTTGGAGAGTTCGGTGAATATGCTCGGCTCCGCTCTCCTAAATCGGGGATTAGTGAGCCGCGAGGATCTCGAAGGGTTGGACATGAACGAGTGTATTTTTCGGAAAGCCGCTCATATCAGTGTCCTTTATTCAAGATGTCAGCGGAGAAGATGGGGCAGATGTTTGCCTTTATTTCGAATATGAAGGTGACCATCCCTCCTACTGAAGCCGAAATGGAGAGAGATGAGGGAGCCGTCAGGGGTCTCAGCTCCGTAGGAAGAACCAACTTTTTGGGAAGAGGGGACTTCAAAAGGGCCCTTAGTTGTTTCTCCCCTTCGCTCGCGGGATCCAATGCATGATGTGCCGTGAACTCCTTGTGCTGATTTAGTGGATTCTGACTCCGAGGTTTCGAGGAGGGATAGTGATTTGTAAAGTTGCAACTTGTTTTTTGTATAGCTGATTTTTGTAATGCAAAGTTTTCGGTTCTGTTTTCATTTTGCACTAGTTTTTCTTCTTGTGAACTTTTTGGTTTTTGGTTTGATTGCCTGAGACTTCGAGAAGGGGAGTGCCCCTGACTGCCGGTCGCCTTGGCGCTAAATTAGGATCTTAGGCCTGGGACTTCGAGAAGGGAAGTGCCCTTGACTGTCAGTCGCCTTGGCGCTAAGTTAGGACCTTAGGCCTGGGACTTCGAGAAGGGGAGTGCCCTTGACTGCTAGTCGCCTTGGTGTTAAGTTAGGACCTTAGGCCTGGGACTTCGAGAAGGGGAGTGCCCCTGACCATCGGTCGCCTTGGTGCTAAGTTAGGAACTTAGGCCTGGGACTTTGAGAAGGGGAGTGCCCTTAGGATCTTAGGCCTGGGACTTCGAGAAGGGGAGTGCCCTTGACTACCAGTCGTCTTGGCGCTAAGTTAGGATCTTAGGCCTGGGACTTCGAATAGGGGAGTGCCCTTAACTGCCAGTCGCCTTGGCGCTATGTTAGCACCTTAGGCCTGGGGGTTCGAGATGGGGAGTGCCCTTGACTGCCAGTCACCTTAGCGCTAAGTTAGCACCTTAGGCCTGGGACTTCGAGAAGGGGTGTGCTCTTAATTGTCAGTCCCTTGGCGCTAAGTTAGGTTCTTAGGCCTGGGACTTCGAGAAGGGGAGTGCCTTTGACTGCCTGTCGCCGAAAGATATCTTCATAAAATAATGTGAGATTTACAAGTGCTTTATGAATAAAATCTCCTGATGTCGTTGCCGCTCCAGGTCCTTGGCAGGAGAGTCCCGTCATGCCTTGTCAATTTGTAGGTGTTCGGGCCGAGCACATTGTGGATGATGAAAGAACCTTCCCAGTTAGAGTTGAGCTTGCCTGATGTCATGTCTTGGCCAGCGGTATTTTTTAATTTCAAGACCAGGTCGCCTTGCCAGAATGGTCTTCTGTACACGTGCTTATTGTAATACTTTTCGATCCTTCGTTTGTGTTGGGCTTGTCGAAAAGCTGTCAGTTCCTTGTCTTCTTCGAGGAGGTCAAGCTCGAGTCTCCTTGCATTCTCATTTTGTTTTTGCCATTCAGGAAGAGCGGGTGGGTCGAAGTTGCTGGCGTATTCGACTCGGGGGGGAGTAGATATCTAGCTCGACCGGGACGAGTTGCTTCTCCCCCAAAAACAAGTGAGAAAGGCATTTAACCCGTGGCTGCTGTTGGCGTGCAGTTGAGTCCCAAGATGCCGCCGGGAGTTTGGCCGCCCATGGTGAGCCAATCTTGTCAATTCGCTTTCTTAGTATGTTGAGGAAGTTTTTGTTTGACGCCTCTGCCTGGCCATTTGATTGCGGGTGTCGAACTGATGTGAAACTCAGGTTGATACCATTTTTTGAGAATTGATTTCGGACGGCTCGGCTGGTGAAGGCGGTTCCATTGTCGCAGATTAGGGAGAGTGGGACGTCGACCTGCATATGAGCCGTGTCCATATGAAGTTCCTGACGTTCGCGCCCGTCGGATGTGCCATCTCCTTCGCCTCGACCCTTTTCGAGAAGTAGTCAGTTGCTAGCAGCACGTGGCGCAGGTTCCTTCCAGATTTCGGGAACCGTCCCAAAAAGTCTAGGCCCCACATCGAAAAGGGCCAAGAGCTGGTTATGGGGTGTAGCGGAGCCGCCGGTTGCCTAGGAATGTTCGAGTAGATCTGGCATTGGGGGCATTTCTGGCTGAATTCCTTGGCATCCTTCTGGAGGTTCGGCCAGTAATATCCCTGGCATAGGACTTGCAGGGCGAGGTTCCGTCCCGCAGCATCGGTTCCGCATTCTCCAACGTGGATCCGTTCGAGTATGGTCCTCGAGTTCTCTTCGCGGATACATTTCGCCTGGAGCAAGGAATAACATCTTCTAAACAATTGACTTTGGGACAAGATGTATCTAGCATCTTTGACCTAGAGCCTGCGAGCCTTATTCCTGTCGTCTGGGAGCTCACCTGTCTGGAGGTAATGCCGGATGCCATCCATCCAGCTTTCGGGGCTGGAGTCGATGTCGAAGATTTCAGGATCTTCAAAGGCGGGGAACATGATGCTTAGTGCACCGCCCTTTTCTTCTTTGGCAAGCTCGTCCGCTAGCGAATTCATCTCTCGGGGGATGTGAAACAAGGAAACTTGGGCGAAGTGTTGGAGGAGAGTTTTGGCAAGCTGAAAATACCTCTTGAGCACTTCGTCCTTCATCTTGTAGGACCCTGTTAGCTGGTTCACCATTAGTTTGGAGTCGCTGTAGATATGGAGGTGTCGCGCTCCGAGTCCCTTGGTGAATTTGATCCCGACAATGATGGCCTTATATTCGGCTTGATTGTTCGTGACGGGGAAGTGTGTCTTCCCTAATCTCTGAAGTCGAATTCCCTAGGGACTGGTGAGGACTACGCTAACTCCTTGGATGCATTCGCCGGAGGACCTATCCACATGAAGGATCCAAGGCTGCGGCTTCTCTGGAAGTTCAGGTTGTTCGGCTGTTGTCAGTTCGGCGACGAAGTCGGCTAGCGCCTGGCTCTTCGTCGCTGTCCGTGGGAGGAAATCGATGTCGAACTCGGAGAGCTCCACGGCCCACTTCTGCAACCTTCCAGAGATTTCAGGGGAGTGGAGTATTCTCCGGAGGGGCTGATCCGTCATCACCTTGACGGGGTGAGCTTGGAAGTAATGACGTAACCTGTGGGATGCAGAGATCAGCACAAAAGAGTGTTTTTCGAGGGGAGGATACCTCACTTCGGCACCATGAAGGACGTGGCTTATATAGTGGATCGAGTGTTATCGGCCAGCCTCCTCTCGAACAAGTACTGCTAACACCGAATTGTCGGTAGCACTGAGGTAGAGGAGGAGGTCTTCGTCTTGGACTGGAGGGGAAAGCAGTGGCGGCGACAGCAAGTACTCTTTCAATGACTGGAAAGCCTTCCCGCAGTCCTCATTTCACGTCTATGTTTGCCTCGAAGGATCTTGAAGAAAGGGAGGCAGCGTTCGCCGGATTTCGATATAAACTGGCTAAGTGTCGTGACCCTTCCGTTCAATTTTTGTATATCCTCAATTGTTCGAGGTGGTCTGTATTTTCTCAGGGTTCGCTTCAATTCTTCTGGCCGACACCATGTGCCCTAGGAACTTGTCGTATGCCGAACCGAAAATGCTCGTGAGGGGGTTGAGCTTGATGTTGTAAGTCCGGCAAGTGTTAAGCGTCTCGCGGAGGTCTTCGATGTGCTGCTTCACGCACTTGCTCTTGATTAATACGTTGTCGACGTATGCTTCTACGTTCCGCCCCTTTTGCTTTTTGAATACGGTATTGATCATGCGTTGATAGGTTGCACCCGCGTTCTTCAAGCCGAAAGGCATCACTTGTAACAGAAAGTTCCTTGGTCGGTGATGAATGAGGTGTGTTTTTCGTCGTCTTTGATCATTCAGATCTGATGGTAGCCAGAGAAGGCATCGACGAAAGTCATCATTGAGTACCCTGCCGAAGAATCGACGAGCCTGCCTATTTTCGGCAAGGGGTAGAAATCCTTCGGACAGGCTTTATTTAGGTCTGTAAAGTCTACACACATCCGTCATTTTCCGAAATTCTTTTTCACCACCACCACATTTGCGAGCCATGACGAGTAGGTGATTTCCCTGATGAATCCGGCGGCCAGGAGCTTTTCAACCTCCTCCCGAATTGCTCGCTGTTTTTCGCCACCAAAGTTTCTCTTCTTCTGTCTGACCGGAGTTACTCCCGTTTTGAGGCTTAACCGATGTTCGGCTACTGCCTTATCTATCCTTGGCATGTCGCTAGGTTCCCAGGCAAAAACATTGAAATACTCGGAAAGTAGGTCTGCCAGGGCGGGCTTTTCATTATCAGAAAAATATTTAGAGATTAATATAGTTTTTACATCGGCGACGGTTACATGATCGTTTTGTCCGTCCGGTGGCAAGGCATGATCTCTGGGATCCAGGTGGTTTGTGTGGAGGCGCACATTTACTTCAAAACACTTCCTGGCGCCGGCCTTATCCCCCTTGATGGTAGCGATGTCGAACACATGTGGTAGGTGGATGCGACCATCTGGAATGCCGCCATTGTAGGCCGTCCAAGGATTGCGTTGTAGCCGGAGGGGGCATCCTTGATGATGAAGTCGATCTCCTTTACTAGTCTTCTGGGGACTTCTTCGAGAGCGACACGCAGTGTGGCATAGCCTGCGGGCCGGTAAACGTCGCCGGACAAGCTCGAGATTGTCATGGATAGGGGGAGAGGCTTGCACTAACCAATGCCCATCTCATTGAAGGCGCAGAGATATAGTATGTCGACCGAACTGCCGGTGTCGATCAAGGTCCGGTGGACGTCACAAACTCCGATTTCGGCAATGATGACTATGGTGTTGTCGCGGTTGACCCCCTCTCTGGGAAGGTCCCCTGCGGTGAAGACAATGTCAGGCAAAAGAGGGGGAAGTTCGACTGTGCATACTTCTCGGTATCTTAGAGCTCAGAGATCGTAGTCATAGCCGAAGATTGACAGTACGGCCTTCTTGCCATTGGCTTTAGATGTTGCTGGCGTCAAAGGGGTGATCGCCAAAGGCTCATCACACGAGAAAAGCGGCCGTGACGCCTTCGATGGGGGCCCCTCGATCTTCTTATAGCCGGTGATATAGCCATTCTCTATATACTCATTTGCGAGTGTCTGAAAAGAGCGGCACTTGAAGAGGAGATGACCGTAACGCTGGTGGAACTTACAAAACTTTGTGGGGTCCTCGCCAGGTTGAGGCGGCTGGCGCTTGCCACGGCTCTTGATGAAGCCCTTATCGTTGAAAATTGAAAAAATATTTCTTCAATGATGTAGACCGACGTAGTAGGACGAGGGGAGTCGCCTTCGAATTTGCACTTCCTGTGAGGGGGGGAGAATTTCCGGTCTCGAAAGCTTCTCCTGGGAGTGTTGGAGTCTGTCTTCGGGGTCTCCCTCTTCTTGTCTTGGGGCGAAGCGACATCCTGCTTGATCTTCGCCTTGAGGGCCTTGGCGTCCTCGAGATGGATTCGTTTTTCGACTCGGGCCCTTGCCTCCATCAGTGTCTTTGGCATGTCATCGACGAAAGAGTCGTACAACTCCCCGGGCAGGATACTGTAGACGAAGATCATGGTGGACCTATCGTCGGTGGTGTCTTTGATCTCCGCATTCATCTTCGAGAACCAATCCACGTAGCTGCGCAATGATTTGTCGGGAGCCTGCCTTATCTGCCAGAGCTCATGGATTGTTCGGGAGGTAGTCCTTGAGGTTTCGAATCTAGTGCAGAACTGCTCGGAGAACTGTAGGAAGTTTTGGATGGAGCCCTGGGGGATTTCGTCGAGCCAATCTAGCGACAGGCCCGTCAGAGTATTCCTGAATAGACGACATTTGTATGCGTCTGAGACAGGGTCGCTCGTCGCCAGGGCGTTCTCGAAGCGCTTCACGTGCTGGGTCGGGTCGGTGAGGCCGTCGTAGTCGCCGACCCGGGGAGCCTTGTAGGCGCGCGGTGCCGGCGCTGCCATTATAGCGGGCGAGAATATTGTATCGATTGGGGGAGGCGGAGGGTACACCTCCGGCCTACTTTCGACGGCAGCGTGCGTGCCGGCCTCCTCAGTGGCTGTGGAGGCGGGCCTTCAAGGGGTAGAGCTAGAGGAAGGGGTCTTTGCTGCTGGAGGAGGACCGATAGGTTGGTGAGGAAGGTGTTCATCGTTTGGGTAAGCGTGGCGACCGTGTTCGTAAGTGTTTGAAGCTGCTGGTCGTCTGCGGTAGGATTGTCCTGGGGCAGGCGTGTTGCCTGCTTTCCGCCTGGTGGCGGAGTGTTTTCGCCATAAATGTCTTCCATGGGCATTTGAAGGGATCGGGTCTGCTCCCGCGTGAGGGTACCAAATTGTTAAGACGAGAAACAATCAAATTTTTTATGTAGAAAACCGGTTGAGCGGAAAAACCACGGCTCCTTTCGGGGAGGCTTTTAAAAATCACTAGAATCACTTTTTTTTTGGATTACAATAAGGAAGTTGAGTGGATTTTGGGGTAGAAGTACTTTCTTGGGTCTAGCCTCTTGGGAGCTTTTCCTGTTATAGTGAGGTATTTATATCCTGGTCTACTCTGTAAGGTCATTTTAGCAGAATGGACTTCAGCTCTAGCGATAGCCCATTAATGTCCGCAGGGGGGGCCACTCCCTGGCCCTTGCTGTATGATGTACGGATGATACGGTCTGACGGCGGGAGAGTCCATACCTCTTAAAAGCAGTATGGTCATCGATGCTTCGCCAGGTATCGGTCAGTTCTGGTCCCTCTTGTTCGTCTCGGTCTCTTCGGCGTCTGTTGTTCGGGGCGATGCTTTCTTATGTTCGACGTCGAGCACTCGTGCCGTTGATGCCACGTAGGCTTCCACGTGTGCGGTCCAAATGATGGAGCGTTGATCCAGATGCAACAAATGTGAAATCTATTGAAATTATTTTATTATTTGAAATAAGAAGAGTGAATTTTTAATCTCCAGCATGATTCATCGCACGGTTCATATATTTATAGTTTACAGTCTAATTTCATACTTTTTTGCTTTTATTATTTCTAATTTTGAATATATCTATTGATAGATCGAAGGTATTGAGAAGGATTTGGAATGTAGAAAATATTGATTTATACGAGAAAATGTGTTTTATTACTTTAAATATTATACTTATGAGATATAAGTGGTAGTGAAAAATGTCAATTTTAAGATACGTTATATGTGTATTACTAAAAATATTTAAGACAGTATTTGTATAATTTCAGAAATTTAAATTAAGATTTAAAAAAAAAAGTAAAATCAATTTATAACAAACATGTAATTTACCCAAAAATATATATTAAATAAAAATATAACTGCCCCATAAAAAATAAATTTATAATCGTTAAGGAAAAAGAAGAACCAAAAGGAAATGAACGAATATATATTATTAGTTAAAAAACATGTTCAAATTACGTACTAATAGAAAATTAATAAAATTTGTTAAGAATGATTTTAAGTGCTTTTGGCTTCATTAGAGATCTAATTAATTTTTTTTTTAAAATTCAGTAGTTGAGGCATAAAAATAGGTCGAAGCACAAAGCTTATTCGAAACTTCTCTAATTTGTGCTCAATTCGAATAATTTCATGTCAAGTTTCGAAACACAACACGAGTATCATTTCAAGTCATGTCTAAGCCAAAGCCGGTTTGTTTAGAATTAAAGTCAAATTTGCTCAAAAAATATTATTTTTGTAAATTTATGAATATTTGTGTGCATATACACATTGCATATAAAAAAATTGCATTACAATCCATTTTGAGCTAAATAAAATAAAATTTCTAGTTGGCGCATGCTCGAATAATTGAGTTGAGCATTCCGAGTTTATGTCGAGTTTTAGCTAAATTGCACTAAGATATTTTGAGTTCGAGGTAGAATTGGCTCACTTAAACTCAGTTGGTTTACAACTTAAAGATTCAAATAATTTTTTTTTGAAATTATGGACATACTGTTATTATTTGAATTTTTAGGGATATAAATTAATATGATCATTTATGTAAAATAAAATAATGCGTAACAAAAATTTCAAAAAATCTCTATAAAAAAGAAATTAAAAAGATGAAAATTTATTAAAAAAAATGTGTAGTTTCTTATGTTTATGAAATAAAAAAAAGACGAATATATCAAAATTTATTACTATACACGCGAAGTTCGCATAGACATTTACAGGCTCGGTTTTATGCGGGCTTGGCAATCAAAACTTCAAAATTTTACCCAAAACTCGAGTGCTATAGTATGGAAGATTTGACGATCGCATAATGTTATTCATGCGGTAAATCGCATAGGCTGTTTAAGTGTTTCGTTCGCAAAGAATGACGTGTGATTAAACCACCAATTACCGGTCAGCGCGGCAAAAAAATATTAAATATTTATTAATGTATATCACACGTATTTATTTTTCAATTTCAACTAAAATTTTTTAACCAGAAATTTTCAATATTAATTATATATAACATTTTTGAAATTATAATTTCTTATATATAATTTTAATTATAGTAATTATATTTACATGGTTCAAATATAAGACATCTTCAAAATTTTAATACATATATCACTAAAAATATTTACAAGGTATTTTTATAATTTTAGAATTTAAAATTAAAAATTTTAAAAACTAAGATCAATTTATAATTTTTTTTTACTTAGTGGTTTATCCAAATAATATATATTAAAAAATTTATAATTGTTATGATTAAAAGGTAATATTAGAAATTATAATTTCTAAAATGTTATATATAATTATTATTGAAAATAACTTGTTAAAAAATTTAAGTTACAATTGAAAAATATATACGAGTTCATTAGAAGCTTGAAATTATGAGATAAATATACATTAATAAATATTTAATATTTTTTTTGCGGCGCTGACCGGTAATTGGTGATTTAATCACACGTCATGCTTTGCGAATGAAACCTCTGTAAACACCCTATGCGATTTACCGCATGAAAACAATTATGCGATCGTCAAATCTTCCATACTATAGCACACGAGTTTTGGGTTAAATTTTGAAGTTTTGACTGCCAAGCCCGCATAAAACCGAGACTGTAAAGTTCTATGCGAACTTCGCGTGTACAGTAATAAATTCGGATATATTCGTCTTTTTTTTTATTTCGTTATTATTATTATGCATTCTTTTATTTTACAAACATTATCACCATAACATATATACCTAATGATAGGAATAATATTATGTATGTTACAATTTTAAAAACCTTTCATTTGAATACTTGAGTTATAAACCAATTGAGTTTAAACGAGTTAATTCTACCTCGAACTTCAATTTTCTTAGTGCAATTTAGCTAGAATTTGACACTAATAGTGATAATTTTATGCGAAAATTAAAATTCACTTGTATCTTTGATTTTCTTTTGAGTCAAAGTTAGCTCACTTTAAATGAAATTAATTCAACTTATAATTAACTCGATATGTGTATAAACATATATATATTTAGAAAATTAAGGCATAATTGAGATATTTCAACAGTAAATATGGTATAATATTTTACATATAAAAAAATAATATTAAAAATATAAGCATAGAACTTTAAACAAAAATTATAATATTATATTTTAATATATTAATATGAATAATTAATATTTTTATGAAATAAATATATCTTATAATTAAGCCCGATTCAACTCGAAAATCAACTAAAATCAAAAGAATTTTAATATGCTCAAATCGAAATTGACTCAAAATTAAAAATTTTAATTTTATTTTATGTTGGCTCAAAATGGATTGTAATGCAATTTTTTTCAATATACAATGTGATATTTCAATACGTGGTTCCAGCGCTGCATCCCAGCTGTACACGTGGCGCCAAGTCGGCACTAACTTCTTATTTATTTATTATTATTCTCGCAGGTCCCAAACCTCGACCACGAGAGTTCGGCCAACCTTCGTCTATGACGATTCAAAGACCACCATAACAACACCGATGACGATAACTCCCAACTGCACCTGTCGCCGTCGGCATGCCACGACCGCACCGTTTCCAACGCAGCATGCCTCTTCCCATCACACAAATCAAGGGCCCGCATGCTTCAACCATCACGGACCCCTAGAAGGATCGCCAAGATCAAGAAGCTAAGCTCTACTTCCACCACTCCCAGCTTCCCCGGTGGCCGGCACGGTGGGACCCCTCGTGCGGACTCAGTATTTGTTTATATTATCCTGCTCCGGGAAACCCGGACTGAGCTCCACTACCTCCTGCCTATAAATACCTTTGAACAGGCTTCAAGGGAGAGTTTTCTTCTCGGCTTTTAGCTTTGGATTGCTGGTCGGAATTGCAGGATCTCTCTTGTATTAAGAGCTCAAGAGAAGAAAGCTCTCTCTCTCTCTCTCTCTCTCTTTTGTTAGCTCATTGTACTGATCTTTGCGGCTACCGCCTTCCTTTTTTTATTGAAATCATCTCCAGCTGATCGTTCGGTGGACGTAGGGGATTTCCTTCCTGAACTATCTTAAATACCTGTGTGCTGTTCTGGATGCATATTATTCTCATTTAAGCCTCAGTCAACAGGCTTAGCTCACTGCGTGCTGCTGTCTCTCGGGACTCTCCCTCTCTCTCTTTCTCTCGGGACCCCCTACTTCGACATTTTTCTAGTGCTTTCATTGAGCTCCGAGAAGATGGTGGCTAGGACACGCAGAACCAACTCTGCAGTCTGCAACACACACGCAGATGAACCCTCTGTCAGGGCGCCAGGTGAACCCTCTTTCAACTTCAACATCCCGGCATCGCGACAGATCTACTTCTTCCTCAAGAGATACCCGCATTACAAAGTTGCAAGGGATGCTGGCGAACCTCACCGACCTGGTTACTGGCCTTACAGCCCAACAGGCAGTGATCCTCAGGCAGACTCAGCCAGTTTGCGCTGCCATACTGCCGCCTGCACCTCTCTCGCTGGTTGCGGCGGCCCGAGACTCTCTCCAGCCGGTTGCGGCGGCTCCTATTCCCCTCCCGCCGGTCGCGGCACCTTCCATTCAGTTGTCTGGCTCTTCTCAATCGCCCAGACACCCTATTCCTCCCCATGAAGTCCACCAAAATCCTTTTCCACCCTGTCCACTGCCACAACCTGCCTTCTTTTCTTCAGTTTTCTCTCCTTTCCTTTTCCACCCGGAATCCCCTTTTTCCGAGTGTCTAGGCCCTCCAATATGGACCTGACCCTTTCTTTGGCCCGCTGGATAGCAATGCTCCTTTGTCCGACACTATCCGGCAAGCGTCAGTTCCAGAGGACTTCAGGCCACCTCGACTTGAAGCCTACAAGGGTACTACAGAACCCCGCGAGCACATTCAATGGTTCGAGGTTGCTGTCCGCTATCGTCAACCCGACGAAGCCACCAAGTGCCACCTCTTGGCCAATACTCTGAAAGGAGCGGCTTTCAACTAGTTCGTCAAGCTACCCAGGGGTCACATTTGCTCTTATGAACATCTGAAGTGGGAGCTGATCGCCCGCTTCATCGGCTGGAACTGAATGGTCGTCTCTGATATGGTGCTCGCCAACATCAAACAAGGCGAAAAGGAAAGTCTGCGGGACTACATCAATCGCTTCTTCGCCGCAGCAGCAGAACCAGAAGACGTAGATCCTGCCGTGTCCATGCACAACTATCGAAGAGGCCTCAAGAGCGGTGACTTGTCCAAGTCCCTCCAACTGGCCAAACCTCAGAGCTACCCGGAGCTTGTCGCCAGGGCCAGCCAATTTGTGCTATTGGAAGATCCAAAACCTCTCCACCCGATGTTTCCGGAGCCAAGAAGGAGAAGAAGAGGAAACATCGAGGTCATGAATCATCGTCCACGATGACTCGCAGAGGTAGGAATCATGGCAGCGACGAGAGGAGGCCGAGACAGGCTCATGAGCAAAACACTTCTTCTCCCGACCACTTATTGAAGTATATGCGGGGGCTGTAAAGCAAGGCTGGGTTCGTCCTGCAGGACCCAAACCAACCCCGCCGACCGGAATGGACCCGAAAAACTACTGCAAGTTCCACGGAAATTATGGGCACAAGCATCATAAGTGTCGAGCATTGAGGGTACTGCTCAACAAGTTGGAGGATCAGGGCAAGCTAGAAGTGTTCATGCTGATGGCCTCAACATTCAATGCCACAAAGAAGGGCAAGGCCCCAATAAACCACGGCTCCAACTCGGGTCTCACCACCGCCTGACTCTAGTCGACTGATGCGTTCCTATCCCCCCGCAGCAAAGACAATCAACACCATCTTTTGCGTTAACCCTGCCGCTGCACGCCGCCAAGTGATCGAAGTGGGCGGCATCTCTCATTTGCCCTCTTCTTCCATCCCACTCATTTTCCGTCATGAAGATCTTCCCCGCCTGGGCAACCCTCACAACGACCCGATAGTGGTCACTGCCCGTGTCGCCGACTTCGACGTTCGGCGAGTACTCCTCGACTCAGGAAAGGCGGCTGATATCCTATTTGAATCCGCCTTCCTCAAGATGGGCCTCAAGGAAACGAACCTTCTCCATACAGGAACTACTTTGCTGGGTTTCTCTGGGGAGAGGGTTTAGCCGCTAGGATTCATCTCTCTGTCGGTCTCTTTCTGTGACGACAACGACCACGCCATGAGCATGACGAACTTCACGATCATCAAAGCCAAGTCGGGCTACAACGCCATCCTCGGGAGAACGCTCAATTCTTTCGAAATGGTGATCTCTATGCCCCACCTCTGCGCAAAATTTCCTACCTCTAGCGGCATTGTCACCATCAGGGGAGACCTCCGGCAGGCCACCTGATATTTCCAGATCTTTGCACAGCTCGTTGTTGACCAACTGGACCCGAGGGAGCCTCAACCTGTCATACCACAAAAGAGAGTTATCAATGTACTAGTAGGGGGAGAATGTTCTTCTAAAATTGTAAATATATCTTCTTCCATGAATACAAATCAGCAAGCAAGTGTCATTGCTTTGCTTTCTGAGTATATAGATATTTTTGCTTGGTCCCCCGAAGGCATCTCGGGAGTCGATAGGACTACCTGTGAACATCATTTGAATGTATCTGCTGATGTCACTCCCACAAAGCAAAAGAAAAGGGTCATGGCAGGAGAGAGGCAGAGCGCTGTCGAAGAAGAGGTTAACAAACTGTTAAAGGCAAGCTACACCAGGGAAGTCCGATACCCACAATGGCTTACCAACGTTGTCATGGTAAAGAAAGCCAACGGAAAGTGGAGAATGTGTGTAGACTTCCGAGCACTCAACCAAGCTCGTCCCAAAGACGCATACCCTCTACCACGCATCGATACAATGGTGGATCGCACCTCCGAGTACAATGTGATGAGTTTCCTAGATGCCTTCTAAGGATACCACCAAATTCGAATGGCCAAAGAGGACAAAGAGAAAACTGATTTCATCACGGACTTTGGCACCTATTGCTACGAAGACATGCCCTTTGGTCTAAAGAACGTCGTTGCCACTTATCAGCGCATGATCGACGCCGTGTTCAGAGGGCAAAGGGGGAGAAATCTGGAAGCATACGTTGACGACATCCTTGTCAAAAGTCGGAGCATGGAGGAACATCTTGCGGACCTCAGAGAGACTTTCGATACTCTCCGAAAGTTCAATCTCAAGCTCAATCCCGCCAAATGTACTTTCGATGCGGCTTCAGGAAAATTCTTGAGCTACCAAATATCGGTCAGGGGGATAGAGGCTAACCGAGATAAAATCACAACGGTCCTCAGCATGCCTTCTCCCCGATCAATAAAGGAGATTTAGAAGCTCACAGGACGAGTCAACAGTCTGGGAAGATTCATCTCCAAGGATGGTGATAAATGTTTGTCGTTCTTCCGATGTCTTCGCAATGGTAAGAAGGGTCTTTGGACTGATGAATGTGAAATTGCCTTCACAGAGTTGAAGAAGTACCTTACTACTACGCCAATGCTTGTGGCGCCAAAAGCAAGAGAGGTTTTGTCTGTTTACCTAGGGGTATCAGATGCAACAGTCTCAGTTGTCCTCGTGAACGATGATAAGGGGATCCATCGCCCTATCTTCTACATCAGCCATATACTTCTCGACACGGAGACTCGATACCCCACGCTGGAGAAGATTGCTCTCGCTCTCCTAATGGCAGCGAGAAAGTTGCGTCCATACTTCCAATCGCATACACCATCCAGGAGGTCACTGACCAGCCTCTCCTAAAAATATTACACCCCCCGAAGTCTCGGTAAGGCTCCTCAAATAGTCCATCGAACTTGGCGAGTTTGGTGGCAATCAAAGCTCAAGTGCTGGCTGACTTTGTTGCTGAACTTTCCACCTTAAAGTCACCGCCCACAAAAAGCAAGGTCATACCATGGTCTCTCCATGTCGACGGCGCTTCTGGACTTTAATCTCAAGGAGTTAGAATTCTCCTCACTAGCTCCCTGGGAGTCGCCCTGCATCGAGCAGTAACTCTTCAGTTCAAAGTTACCAATAATCAGGCAGAATATGAAGCTCTCGTTGCAGGACTGGAGTTTGCCCTTGGGATGTCAGTAAAGCACATAGAAGTGTTTAGCGATTCTCAGCTGGTTGTCAATCAAGTCAATCACGTCAACGAGACAAAGGATGAGGTTTTAAAAAAATATCTGGTGAAGGCCCAATCCTTGATCTCCCAGTTCGACGAATTCTCCTTTACACATGTTCCCCGAGAGAAGAACTAGGTGGCAGACCATCTCGCAAAAAGGGGGCTCCTCGATTTTCATCAGCATCAAACATTCGAGAAGCCCAATTACAATTGTACAAAAATCCATAACTCTCATCAAACGCCTTGCTGGATGGATAGCATCATCAACTATCTAAAGAAAGGAGTTCAGCCCAACAATCAACCAGAAGCCAAAAGGCTGAGGCTCGAATGTGCCAAATATGTCCTCATTGGCGAGAAATTGTGCAGAAGATCCTATGTAAGGCTTTGCGACGAGCAAGATCAGGGAGAATTCTTTCTTAGGGTCTGAAGACAAACAAATGTTTCAAACTTCCCTCCTTTAAAAAAGCTTTATGGGGAACAATTGTGGCTCTTCGTCTTCTGGCTGTCTGATCATATCGATCGACGCACGGGTCGGATCTGGCCCATCCGTTTTTCTGATAGTTTCGAAATTCAAAGTGACGCACGGATATCGAAGCGTCTCTCCACCTGCACTCGCCTTGATTCGTGCACGATGTTTCGAAACATCGAATTGTGCTGTTTATTTTTTCTCTTCTACTATCGTTAATCGATGTTCCACCTACACAGACAACATCGTTCGCGATGATAGTTTGTTTCTTGTTGCAAGAAACCTTAACTCAGAGTTTATCATTAAATTTATACCTTCCTTTTCTTATAAATTCTCGTTCTGTTCTTTCTGACCTCATGACATCTTCTTCAAACATGAAAGAGGAGACAAAATAAAGAAAATATGAGCAGAATTCATTCAGAACAAGTTTTCAGAGGAATATATTTCATTCATAATAAAACTTGTTACAAATTTCATTTTTTTGTTCCCTTACATATTTCATTCTGAATACAAGGCATACAACGGAATCAAAAGAAAAACACAAGGCTTCAGAACTTAGACAATTAGAGTTATAGTGTCAATCTCAAATATAAGGAGGACCTCACTCCAAACTGACCTATTACTCTCCTCACAAACCGGCGGCGCGACCTCAAGAGATGACTTGGGACACCTTTCTTCTCCAATCATTCCATCAACTGTGTTGATGATGAGTCTGAGGACAAAGAACAGAAAGGAAGCAAGTCATTCCCAACCCTTGGGAGGAGCTCATTGCTACGCTTCAGGAGGAGCACTCTGGCCTTCATCAGGACCTCTACGAGGGATGCAGGCTGATTTCCCCAGCCGACATAGGTACCTGTGGGTGGAATCTCCACTGAGCCGTGGCTTCCAGTGTCGAAAAACCTATCTGGACCCTTGGGACCGCAAAAGGGAAGAACGGCTGGACCCCTGATGTTCTCCTGATTCAGAATACTTATATCAACTAACGTTTGCAGAAGAACATCAAAGGCTCCTTAACTCTTCACATGATGACCAACGGCTGAGGCACTAACGATATTCACCGCTCTCCTCACTGCCTCCTCCAGTCCTCCATGCGTCGCCCTCTCCATCCCAGGCCATTATCTATCAAGGCATGCATGGAGCATATTTCAGACTTCAGCAGCTCATCCCGGCGGCAAACCTCGAAGGCCATCTGCTTCGCGTAGGATTCTGCTTCCTTGGCGGCCGCGACCTCATCCCTAAGCTTATTTCTATCCCTTCTCAAAGCCTCCTTCTCGTCGTTCAACTCCCTTATTCTTTTCTGGAGGTCTTTGATGTGGGCGGAATGGGCTTGGCCTATGTCTGAAATAGTGCGATAGAACTCTCCCCTTGCAACCTCGGCCTTGCACGCCCACTCTGAGTTGCTGAGGGCTAGGGAAGCCAACTTATCTTCCAACTTGTACAACTTCCCTAGCTCCTCCTTGTGATTAGCCTGAGAGCGCTTTGTGGCCTGCGACAAAACACTCTCTAGCTCCGCCACATTCCGAAGATGGCGAGCTTCCCCTTCTTCTATACTTTTTAAATTTTTTACTGCATCCAAGATCTGGGAGGTGTTCTTCAGAATCTTCTCCTCTTCTCTTCTTATTTCAAACAGTCTTTCCCTCAGGTTGCCTCCTGACCCTTCGATGCCAAGTGAGGCCTCAGGCACAACCTGGGGAGCCCCCTTCTTCTTCTTAAAACCCTCCTCTGTCTTGCCTCCTTTCTTCCTATCCTCCTCTCCCTTCTTCTCACCATCTCGAGTGTTGACTGAAAGAAGGCAAGAAACGGAAGGTTTCCCTGTAATATCCTGGAATTGTATTTGAAGTGAAAAGAAATTGAATTAAAGAAATATTTTTGGACCTATTTATTAAAGGTTGAAAATAGAGGG
The DNA here is from genome assembly GCA_002786265.1 of Apostasia shenzhenica. Taxonomy (NCBI): domain Eukaryota; kingdom Viridiplantae; phylum Streptophyta; class Magnoliopsida; order Asparagales; family Orchidaceae; genus Apostasia; species Apostasia shenzhenica. The sequence goes on from KZ452001.1 coordinate 8,463,676, forward strand.
ACAAAATTGCAATTGCTCCAAATCAGATTAAGGCAGCCGCAGAAGCCTTTCTCGGCTTTTTCCGCGTGTCGCATGACTCACGCACGACCGCCTGGAGTTTTCCTCTCTTTCTTCCTCTCGGTTCAGCGTCCTCTGCCCGCCCCTCTGTTCGCTGTTCCGCCGAGCCAACGCCAGTAGCCAGCGCCAGCGCCAGCAGCGGAAGCAGCTGCGGCAGCCAGAGAAGAAGAAGAAGAAGAAGAAGGAGAGGAAAGGGAAAAGGAGAAGAGGAAAGCTTGGGGATTTTCAGGTTTGGTTAAAGTAGGTAATCTTATCTCTAAAGTTAATATTATCTTATTGCTTGTGAAAATGAATGAATGTTGTGATAATTTGAGACTTATGTTATTATGTCGTGTTCTGTATATTGCGTACGGATATGTATTGATTTGAGATTGCGTGGTGAAAACTGGGAAAATGAGAATCATGAGAATTATAGTTTGGTGGCATTATAGTGATGTTTATTGATGTTTTGATCTATTAAGTGGAATTTAAGTTACAAAGGAATGTCAGTAGACGTGTCTATATGGAATTATGTTATTATGCCATGTATGCTGGGTATGCTGTTATTTGAGTGAATGTATGAGATATGCTTGTCTGTGAGGTGATGTGATATTAATGGATTTTTGTATACCACGAACTGACGAGGGCGGAGAGTTTCCTATATGTTTGTTATTTCGATGATGGCGGAGAGTGTACGCCGGGTGATGTCCTACGAAAAAGGAATCATTGATACAAGGTGCGGCTCCTGTCAAGGCTTCTAGAATAACAAGCTGTAGGAATTCTTGTCAGGCTTCTAGGTGAAAGGGTATGAAAATAATAGCTCCATGTCACTAGACAAAATATTATTATGTTGTGACGAATTCAGTATGTTCAATAGTAAGTAATGATAATTAATTTTATATTACAGTTGATATTATGTTGTCAAGATTTATGATATGGTATGTATTGTTATTATGAGTAATGAGATGATAATTGCATTCATGATTTAAAGGCGATGATGAGTAAAGACAGGTTTCTCACAAGCGATCACACATGCTAGCTCGAGCTTGATATTGACGCGACGGCGTCCAAGGCCCTTCTGGGGCTGATGGGGTGACGACTTCATAAAAATGGCTAATAAGTCATTGAAATGATTGTGACATTTGAGGTGATTGGTTGAGAAACCTGGGGCCCAGAGATAATAATATTGAGTAAAGGTTATTATGCTATTGATATTAAAGGATAATATTTTTAAGACTATCTTGCATATTAGAATTGTTGTTGTTGGAATTGATTTTATTTTTGGTTTAATTCTAATACATGAGTTGTATTCAAGCTGTTTGCAGTATTGGATTGATTATTGTTATTTTTGGATACTGTTATATCTACTGGGTCTGTATTAATAGACTCCTGTCATTTTTGGTGGCAGGTGTGGCACTAATTGGATCACGGGACAAGGGAAAAGATATTAAAGATATTGCTGAAATGTGATATTTAAGAAATTGAGGTGAGATATATAAAAAAAATGGAAAGAATTATATTACTTCTCTTAACAGGGAGAGGGATCGGTTTACCAAGAGAAACATGATCGCAAATCACCAGGGGCGTCTTCGTCAACCTTCCTTCGGGTGGGGCCCCTACCTTAGGGAAGATCTGCTCAACGTCTTCATCTTTGAGCAGAATCTTCCCTGGGTCCAGTCATTCTCCCGCGAGCGTCTGACGTACTACGCTCAGCTCTCTCCACCCCCAGTCTTCAGAGACGCCTTGACTAGGGAGTCGGAGATGTTCACCACCTCTGTCGCCTCCTCATCTGCAGGACCCTGTGCAGACTCCAGAGTTCGCGCCAGAACCCTAGCAACCTTGACCGCTGGCGTCTCCTCCGGCAAAATTGCAGCCGGAGTTCCCGTTTCCTCTTCTTGGAGCACTACGACGGCCTTCTCAGCCCCGGTTCCGGCGATCCTTCAGACGACTTCGGGCACCTTCTCTTCTCAGAAGGAGGCGCGTTGACTGGAGGACTGTTGGTCCTCTTCTTCTTCAGCGAAAGACCCTTCAGGATTGCCCATTTTTGGCTCTCCGCCATCTCTCTAACGATCTACTCCTTTCCTTGCAGGACTTTCAGAAGATTGGTGGAAGCGAATGCGAATCGGCAGGGCGCTACTTCGGCTTTATCCTGACAGGCCTTGGGCAGCGCGTCCACCATTGCGACGGTTCGCATTCCAGGACCCACATTAAATGTTCGCGCCTTGATAATGCGGGGGCACGCCATTAAGTCTCTCTCTCTCGGGACCCCCTGCTTCCCACGTCAACAGTAAGTCTTTTTCTCAAATATTGAAATACTATCATTTAAACTAGTACTATCACTTAGCTAACCCAATAAACAATTTTCAATAATTTTTCACATGAACAACTAGCAACTGGATAAAAATTAATGATTCTCTTGTCTAATCTCCAATTTTCACCAATAAAATGAACAGTCAATCACACATAAAAGATAAATATTGAGCAAAGGTCCAAGTGTCTGTAGTAAAAGAAATCCTTTAAGTCGTTTATTATGTCTGTAGTAAAAGAAATCCTTTAAGTCGTTTATTATTCATTTCTCAAGATAATCTACAATAATCTCTGGCAGTTGTGTATCGTAATGGAATAACAAGAGTTGTAAATCATTACAAAAATCATGAAATCCTTCATGCTCAACATACCTAAAAAGTTGTTCACCTGCAATAATCATTCTAGCCAGGGATTTTATATAATGTTCTCGATTAAACTTTCAAGATGATAGTGATTGCATAAAATTGCGTGCTTTCACATTCTCTTTTGATTGTAATACTAAAATTGGTTGAGAATCAAATACATCTTCAAGTGTACACTTATGGACAAAAAAGGTTCTTTCCACTTGTTGACGTAGGATGTTGGGGTCCCAGGAAACACCAGAGAGAAAGAGTTCCGGGAGACGGCGGCGCGTAGAGGGATGAGCCTGTTAACGGAAGCTCAGCAGGGGAGTGAATTCAGAGCATTCAGAGAAACACACAGAGGTTTAAGGTGGTTCAAGGAGATAATCCCTTATGTCCACCGGACGATCAACGAAGGGGGTTTCACTAATGAAGAAAGGTAGCCTTGAAAGCTTGTACAGTGTTTTCTTTGGGAAGAAGAAAGAAGAAAAGAAGAGAGCTCCACAGTTGGGGCTTTGTTACAATGAGAGTGAAGAGATCTGTTTTCTTGTTTCTTGACGCCTCTGCCTCTCCCCTTTCTTGTGGGGAACTGTTCAACGGTATTTGTAGCTGGTGGAGTGTGTGGCTTCACCCGGGTTTTCCAGAGAAAAGGCGGTGGACAAGCTCTGGGTTCGCGCTGCTTGTCGGCCACCGGAGAGGTCTTGAGCCGTAAAAGGAGAGTGATATCCTTTAATATTTGTACTTCTTCTGGGGACCCGTGATGGCTGGAGCATGCAGATCCTTGAATTGCGGGTCTGGAAAAAGGGTGCCTTGTACGGGAAACGACGCAGTTAGGTGGAGCTGATTGTGAAAGGCACTGCTCTGTAACTTCGTACCCGATGTTACCAGGGATGATCCTGGATTATCGGGCACGAGGTTGGATTGAACCCTCGTGTCTGAGGTTTGACTTGGTCAAAGGTCCTGCAAAGTCAGACAGATGAGTCAGCGAATAAGTCAAAGAAGTGGAGGCCATCCAGGCGCCACGTGTACGGTCAGGATGCAACGCAGGAACTACGTGTTAACATCAGCCTCCCGTATTGTCAGGGCGCGAATATTAATATAGGTCCTGTAATGCGAACCATCGCGAGGGTGGACGCGCTGCCCAAAGCCTGCAAGGATAAGATGGGGGCGGCGCCCGCCGATTCGTATCCTTGCGCCTTCACTCTGAAGTTTTCCCTTGAAGAGAGAAAAATTGTTAGAGAGATGGAGGAGGAGAGGGAATGGACCACCCTGGCAAGCATTTCAAAGAAGAAAAGAGCGGGCGGGGCTCTGGCTGGGGTTCCTTCTCCGGAGAAGAGGCCGGAAGTGCTGCCCGAAGGACCGTCTTCTGGCGGAGAAGTGGGTGCCCTGTCAGTCAAAGTTGTCGGTGTCCTAACGCAAGTACTGGAGTCTGCGCAGGAGCCGGTGAGCACGGAGGCTGCTGAAGTGGTGGTGGTTTCTGATTCTCTCGTTAAACTGCCTCAAAAAGTTAGGGAACTGAAGGAGGTGGCCCTGATGAGTGAGACAGCTACAGGGGAGAAGTTAGCGCCTGGGAAGGTCTTTCTCAAAGATGAAGAGGTTGAGCGACTCCTTCCCAGGTTTGGGGTTCCTGAAGGGGGTGTGAAGAAATCTCCTCTGCTGGTTTGTGGTCCTTCTTCCCTTGGTGTCCCAGTCCCCGCTTCTAAGAAGAAAAGGAAGCCTCTCCTCCTTTCTCTTCCTCCGTTGAACCTCCGAAGTGATGAGGAGAAGGAAGAGAAGGATAAGAAGGGTGAGAAGGAGGAAGGCACAAAGATGGAGGAAGTGACTAAGGGGAAGAAAGGAGAGTCCCTTCTTACTGCGTCTGTAAGCACTCCTGGTATTGAAGAACCAGGAGGCAAGATGGAAGAAGCGATTAAGGAGAAGGGGAAGGTCCTCCCAGCTACCTCCAGCGCCGCCTTCGGCACCGAAGGGGCATGGAGTGTGCTGGGAGACAAATTATTCGAGATAAGGAGGGAAAAAGGAGAAGATTTTGGGGAGCACCTCTGAGGTTCTGGAGGTGGTAAAATCTCTAAAAGGCAAGGAGGAAGGGGAGGCCCGCCACCTCCAGAGAATAAGGGAGTTGGAGGGCGCTTTGTCTCAAGTTACAAAGTGCTCTCTGAGTGATCACAAGGAGGAGCTAGGGAAGTTGCACCAATTGGAGAATAGGTTGGCTTCCCTGGCCCTAGTTAACACAGAGTGAGGCTGCGAGGGGAGAATTTCATCGCACTTTGCTATATGTGAATCAGGCCCACTCTTCCCATGTCAAAGACCTCCAAAAGAGAATAAGGGAGTTGGATGATGAGAGGGAGGCTTTGAGAGAGGAAAGAAGGCGACTGAGGGAGGAGCTGGCCAAGGCCAGGGAGGCTTCGCTGGGGGTGAAGGAGGCGGTCTTCGAGGTTCGCCGTCGGGAGGATTGCTGAAGTCTGAGGTCCATTCCCTACGGGCCTTGGTGGAAAACAGCTCTGGATGGTGGGGACGACGTATGGAGGATCTGCGGAAGCGGTGAGGAGGGCGGTGAAGATCGTCAGCGCCTCACCGGTGGGTCACCATGTGAAGAGTCAGGCTGCTTTTGATGTTCTTCTGCAGACGTTGGTTGATGAGAATATCCTGGATCAGGACAGCATTAGAAGCCCTGCGGTTCTTCCCTTCTGTAATCCTAAGGGACCAGACAGGTTCTTCGACGTCGGGAGCCACTGCCCAGAGGAGATTCCTCCACCAAGGTCCTATGCAGGTTGGGGGAATCATCCGTCTTCCCTCTGTAGGAGCCCTGAAGAAGGTCAGACCACTCCTCCTGAGGCCAGATGGTTGGGACGAACGCTCCCACCCCCAGTCCAGCAGCAGGAACAGCCAGGGAGCCAGAAGTGACCTGCTTCCACCCTCAACCAGTTCCTCAGCCTAATATGTTTGAGGGAACCATGGTCAGAGGAAGAGAGAGATCCTCTTCCTTTGCAGCACTTGAAGAATCCATTTCTTAAATAGATAACCCCAAGAAGAAATTCAGAGAAGAAACGCTCTCAAGTCCCTCAGCTCATGTCTGACGGAACTATCGTTGAGGCGTGGAAACTGAGGAGTTCCCAGGGCGATCTGCTGTTGGTTAGGAGAGTTACAGATTGGTGTCTAAGTTCTGAAGCCTTGTAATTTTCTTTGTTTTTTCTGTACTCATGAGAGAAACATGTGAGGACAAAGAAAAATGAATTTGTAACAAGTTTTATCATTAATGAAAATGCACTTTTTTTTTCAAAAACTTGTCATGAATAAATTCTTGCTTTGTATGTCTTTTCTTTCGTGTTTGAAACAGGTACCACGAAGTTTACGAAAAGAGAACATGAATTCATAAGTGAAAGTAAAGAAAGCTCAACTGATAAACTAAGAAAAATTCTAAGTGAAAAGATGAGATAGTTATCCTCGTGCACGATACTAAAATACCGGGCGCGGGGAAAAGAATGTCCACACCTTGAACCCTCGTGGACGACATACGACAGAATGGGGAGAAGCGATGCTTTGATAACCAAGCGTTGCTTCGAGACCCGTGCGTTGCTTTGAGACCCGTGCGTTGCTTTGAGACCCGTGCGCCGCTTCGATTTCTGAGATTTGTCAGAAAGTACAAGCAGTCCGATGGCGCCCGCGCGCTGATCAAGGAGATCAGACGGTCAGAAGGTGAAAGGGTACAACCGTTTTCCTTTAAAAGGAGAACTTGCTCAAGAGGAGCAGCTGACGCGCCTGTTCACCCTCAAACCCTAAGAGAGAGAGACTTTCAATCCGCCCTTAGTGAATCTTAACTATGGGAGGAGGAGAGATCGAGTAAGCTGAGCTAGCCGCCCAGTTCCACAAAGATTACAACTATCAGGAGAGTCTCTTGATGGAGCATGAGGTGCTTAACACCACCAGGGGCTTCAGGGGAAATCCCAATCTGACGATTATCCCTTCTTCCGCTGACCTCCGACCGAACCGTCCTCCCCAAGGGGGCCGTCTGCGTGTACCGTGCTCAGGTGGAGTACGGTCTGCTGTTGCCACCGCAGCCGGAGTTTACGGAGATCCTGAACTCCTTTCAGTTTGTCCCTGCACAACTTTCTCCCAACGCCATTGCCTATGTGTATTTCTTTCTGAAGCTGTTACAAGCTCAAGGGATACCATGGACTCTGACGTTGTTCAGGAGTTTGTTCAGTTGGATGATGGTGCCCGGATATGGGGGGTGCCTGGCCTTGCGGTCGAAGACAAGGAATGTCATGTTCTCGGGAGTGAGTAGTTCTCATTATGACTGGAGGGACTACTACTTTTTCATCGGAGGCGATTTGGGAATCCCTTTGACGCCCAGGGTGTGCCCCCCCTGAGTTCACGAGTGATGTCAAGTGGGTGGTATGGCGGGATACCCTGAGGAACTTGGAGAGGTTGAAGGGGCAGAGCTAGCCCTTAAAAGATTTTTTGAGGCATGTAAAGAATGATGTATCTTTACATGCCAAGGCGCTGAGGTACAACGTCTTGAAAGAAGTCACCCCCCCTTCTGGCGTAGTTATGATGAAGAGGGCCAGGAAGGGGCACCCTGTCACCCAACTCAGCAAAGAGGCTGCTGCGGAAGGGGAAGGAGAAGAAATAAGGGTTCCAGAGCCGTTCTGCAGCGGAGCCGTTGCCGATGTGGTATCCTCTCCTGAGGATACTACAGGCGACAAGAAGACATTGGCTGAGCTGGGTTACACAGGGAAAGGTAAGGATCCCATGCCAGCCACCAAGCCCCAAGCAATCCCTAAAAGTGGTACAAGGGTTGTCATAGGGGGAAAGAATGAAGGAAATAAGGTTGTCGCAAGCCAATAAAAGGAAAAGGTGGAGGGACCTTGCCTGGAACTGGTCCCCAGGGAGGTCCATGGAGAAAATAGGGGTTCCTCCGGGAACACAGAATCTGAGCCCCCACAAAAAAAGGCAAGGAGTGTGGAGGAGAGGGGTTTCACCGCCGGGGAAGAGCATGATTGGCAGCGAAGTGTAGAACCCCCCTATAGTACCAATTTCATCAGAATCTTCGGGGATGTAGGGACGAGGTTGGCGTGAGGACGACAAGGGATGATAGAAGAATGACCGTCCTCACCGTGCCATCCGAGAATAAGGGTCAGGTCTACCAAGGAGAGGTAGGCCTGGCCCTAGGAAGCGGCCTAGTGTCAAGAGATTTGGAGGAGAAGACGGAAGCAACCTCCACACCAGATCTGTTCTCCGGATGTGCAAACAGGATAGCCACGGTAAGGGTCTCTTCTCAAGTTTCTCTATCCATTTTAATCCTACGAATTGACTTGTTGTTGCTGCAGGTTCTTGCTCGCTTGCTCTTGGCTCTGAACAGGGCTCTGAGGACCGAGGAGCAGGTGGTGGAGCTAGGATCTCAACTTGCGACGAAGTCTTCACAGCTTGATGCCGTTGAAGGGGAAAGGTCAAGCTGCTTGAGGAGAAGAATAAGTTGCAAGAGGAGAAGGCTAAGCTGCAAGAGGAACTTCCAGTCCGTCAGTCTGCCTTGGTCGCCGCGGAGGTTAACAATAAAGCCCTGCAGAAAAAGCTCGTCGAAGTCGCCGAACAGCAGGAAGCCCTTATCGCTGAGAAGTCCATGGCTGCTGTGGAGGCTTACAAGACTAGTCTTCCCTACAGGATGTTAAAGTTAGAAGAGATCAGGCGCTCATGGGAGGGATTGACCTCCACTTTAATCCAAGGGTGGAAGGTTATTGCCGCTGAACTTGGAGAAGTGGACCCCTTCCCTTGCATGGCCGCGGATCCAACTTACAAAGAGGAGGGTTTTGACCTGTCTGACGACCTTATCCATCCTGTATTTAGGCTTTTGGATAGGACCGGCAGAGGGTAACTCATTCTTTTTGTAAGGAGAGTGAATTGTAATCCCTCTTTTGTAATTTCTTGATAATTAATAAAAAAGAATTTGTTTTCTTCATACCTGTTTTACTCTGATGTGTATGTAATGAGATGATACCTTTGCATGAATTTGAGATGTTGATGCGGGACAGATGAATGATGATGCAGTTTAGAGATCAACAATTTTACAAGGCATAATATTCACAAAATAATACTAAATATCAGAGGATACTTTTGTGATGACTAAGAAATTAATTAAACCTGCAAAACTAATTACTTTTAAAATTTTAAATAAATTAGATCGAAGGTAATTGAGAAATTACCAATTCAGATTAGGGCGCAATCCGATTTTCAATAAATCAGAAACGAGGAACAGAATTAAGGGTCTCACAATATTTAACCAGTAGTAACTGAAAATCACTCAATAATGAAAGGTCGCACAGGCGGAGCAAGTTCAAGCAAATCACAAGCGAGCAGAACGTTCCAGAGTATTCGATTTTACCAGATTAAATGTTTTGTTGAAATTCATACATGAGTCAGAAAATTCAGGGATCACAATGTAATTTCTCCAAATAGGGCCTCGGGTCCGAGCAAAGCAGGCGAGCCGAACCAAGCGACGCGATCGCGAGACGCAACTC
>KZ452001.1:8472896-8495179 GCA_002786265.1 Apostasia shenzhenica
AAATAATGATCACTGAAATAGAAACAACTAATACAAAATAAATGCGAGAAATAAAATCATCCCAAAATGGAATCTCCAATCAATCAGAATAAATAAGAGATTTTCAATCTATCGAGTCAGCGATCCGCAGCATCCATCTTTTCAGATCCGTCCTAATAGTCAATCAATCCATATCGAAACAATATGGCTAGATCTCGGTCGTCGACGATAAACTCTGCCAGGAATGAATCGACGGTGGATCGTGGTGTCCCCACCAGATGTTCTGACTGGTTCTAAAAGAAAACCCCTTAATAAAATAATAAAGAGCTGTTGAACCACATAATAGCTCAAGTTCAAATTTGAAATTCCCTCGACTGGGGTTCTGATAGAAAAACCCCTTAAAAAGATAATAAAGAGCTTTTGAACCACATGATAGCTCAAGTTCAAATTTGAAATTTTCTGAAATCCATATAGATAAGGGATAATGATAACAGGAAGGATTCCGCCCAGGAGGGGTTATCAGACCCAATGCCAAAAAGACTTTCGTCTTAAAACATCGTGTACGATGTTTGTACTTTTGGGCAAGGGCTGACCTCGGGGATCCCCTTCATTAGAGTTGTAGATACTTCTTTGTAAACCTACACAGGGAAGAAGTAATAATAATAGTGGAGATCCTGCCTATGGGGAGTTATCTGACCCAATGCCAAAAGGACTTGTTCGTCTGAAACATCGCGTACGATGTTTGTACTTGAGATAAGGGCTGACCCTCTTGGAATGACAGATCCTAGTGGGAAGCGAAAACACTCTACTTAGGGGAGACCTGTATCATGAGTAGATGACAAGGACTGCCCTAAAGTTACGAGCAGGCTTTCAGACCTTCCGCTAGCCAGACGGGCTTATGGAAGGGTCCCAGATGTTTGTAGGAAACCCCGCCTGCCAGACATAACTAGGCTTTGTGATCGCCGTATAAGGAAGGTTAGTTATTATGGGCTCATCATGCGCGAGGTCCGGTACCTCGGGCACGATGGTCGAGACTTGAGTTTTGAAACCATACCTGAGCGACGCTTAGGTCGATAGGAATATCTCAGTATGCATTGATAGGCGTAAGATTCAATCATAAGAACTTCGGAGTTCGAGAAATGACCTTTAGGACAATATAAAGGAATCCAGATGTTTGAAGAATATCCCGGAGCTTGTTGATTGAATTCGTGTAACAAATTTCTGAATGAGTCTGTACAAGATGAGTGATGTATAAGTAGTATCGAGATGAACTGCCATCAGAGTCTTTATGCATAGAATTTCTTTAAGTCATCTCCACTCCAAGTTCTGGGAGTTGGATGCCTTCAGAAGTCGTGAGATAGTACGCGTTTGGTCCAGCAACCTCGCACACGATGTAAGGGCCTTCCCAATTGGGCTCAAGCTTGGGAACCCCCAAATTGCTGCCAGCAAGAAGTCGTCGCTTGAGAACCAAGTCTCCCTGAATAAAAGTTCTGGGGTTAACCCTTCGGTTGAAATACCGCTCCATTCGATGCTTATGTTCTAGGCGATTGAGTGCAGCCAATTTTCTTTTCTGTTCCAGGAGATCCAGGTCGATTCGTCGTGAGTCATCATTTTCGTTCATCCATGTTTGCAAAGCCTCGGGTTTGAAGTTGGCTGCAGCCTCTATTTTGGGGGAGAGGTGCTCCAGCTCAACTGGTATGATAGCGTCCATCCCGAATGAGAGGGAGAAAGGGGACTCTTGAGTAACTTCGGAAGGAGCCGTATTGTAAGCCCAAAGGGCGCCTGGTAACTCTTCCGGCCAGCGGGCTTTGGCGTCGTCTAGGCGTTTCTTCAGAATGTTTAGAATGTTTTTGTTGGCGGCCTCCGCCTGCCCGTTGGTATGGGGGTGCCAAACAGATGCGTATTTGAGATTGATCTGGTGTTCTCCACAGAAATCATGGATCCTCTGATTGGCGAATGAAGTGTCATTATCTGTGATAATCACCATTGGTATGTCATACCTGCAGACGATGTTGGCCCAAAGGAAAATTTCCACGTTCTGAGCAGTGGGTTGAGTGAGCGGCTTAGCCTCAACCCACTTTGTGAAGTAGTCGACTGCGACGAGTATCCACTTGTAGTTCTTCACGGCTGTAGGCATCGGGCCTAAAAAATTCATCCCCAAAATGGCGAAGGGCCAAGATGAATTAATAGGTTTGAGATAACCTGCTGGTTGCCTCTGCATGTCGGCGTAGTATTGACACTGAGAACACTTTTCCACAAACACCTGAGCATCCTTGTGGATGTTGGGCCAGAAGAATCCTTGGCGTAGAATTCGCATAACCAGGCTTCTGCCGCGGGCGTGGGTTCCACACTCCCCTCGGTGTATTGCTTCCATAACCTTTTGGGCCTCTTCTGGTCTTAAACACTTGGTGAGGGGCTTGGCATAGGATCTCCTTTAGAGCTCCCCATCGATGAGAGTGTACTTGGCACAGACAAGTTTCAGCTTCTGTGCCTCCTGTCTGTTGTCTGGCTGAATCCCATTTTTTAAGTAATCCAGGATTCTGTCCATCCAGCAAGGTGGTCGCTCCTTAGGAGAAACTTTGGCGCATTCGAAACTAGGCCTTTCAAACACCTGAGTCCGGCGGAGGTCGGGGAGTCCCTCCTTTGCGAGCCGGTCTGCCACTTGGTTCTCTTCTCGGGGGATGTGTATCAAGGAGAAATCCTCGAATTGAGAGATCAAAGACCTGGCCAGTTGCAAATATTTCTTCAATACCTCGTCCTTTGTTTCAAATGCACGGTTCACCTTATTGACGACTAACTGGGAATCGCTGAAGACCTGTATGTGTTTTACAGCCATGCTAAGCGCGAAGTTGAGTCCTGCAATGAAGGCCTCATATTCTGCTTGGTTGTTTGTTGCTTTGAACTGAAGTGTCACAGCTTGATGTAGCGTAGCCCCCATTGGGCTAGTTAAGAGGATCCCAGCCCCTTGGGATCGTGACCCGGATGCACCGTCAACATGGAGGGACCAGAGGTTTGCCAGGGACCTGGCAAGTGGCAGCTCTGAAGTAGAAAGTTCAGCGACGAAGTCCGCTAGGGCTTGAGCCTTGATTGCTGTTCGTGGGACAAATCTGATATCGTACTCACCCAGTTCAATAGATCATTTGAGTAATCTTCCTGAAACCTCGGGGGTATGTAGTATCTTCAGTAGTGGTTGGTCTGTGACAACTTGGATAGTGTGGGATTGGAAATAAGGTCGTAGCTTCCTTGCAGTCATCAGGAGGGCCAAAGCGAGCTTCTCTAATATAGGATACCAGCTTTCGGTGTCCAGGAGCATGTGATTGGTATAGAAGATTGGGTGTTGCACCCCCTTTTCATCATCTAAGAGGACTGCTGAGACTGCAGTGTCCGATACTCCCAAATAAAGAGATAAGACCGTGCCTTCCCTCGGCTCTACTAGTACCGAAGCTGAGGTAAGATATTTCTTCAACTCTGTAAAGGCTGATTCGCACTCGTCGGTCCATTCCCCTTTCTTGTTGTTGCGCAGACACCGAAAGAATGGAGAACACCGATCGCCAGCTTTTGAAATGAATCTGCCCAAACTGTTGATCCGCCCTGCTAGCTTCTGGATCTCTTTGGTTGTCTTCGAGAAGGGCATGTTCAGAATAGCCGATATTTTGTCAAGATTGGCCTCTATCCCTCTGGAAGAGACTAGGTATCCAAAGAATTTTCCCGAAGCCGCGCCGAAGGTACACTTAGCAGGGTTAAGCTTGAGGTTGTATCTTCGAAGGGTATCGAGCGTTTCCCTGAGATCACCGAGGTGTTCTGTCAAGGTTTTGCTTTTGACCAGGATATCATCTACGTAAGCTTCAAGATTCTTTCCCCTTTGGCCTTTAAAGACGACATCAATCATGCGTTGGTAGGTAGCACCGGCATTTTTGAGACTAAATGGCATGACGTTGTAGCTGTAAGTGCCGTAATCAGTGATGAAAGCAGTCTTCTCCTCATCTTCCTTGGCCATCCAGATCTGATGATACCCGGAGAAAGCGTCCAGGAAACTCATAACCTCGTACCCGAAGGTACGATCTATCATCATGTCGAAGCGAGGAAGCGGGTAAGTATCTTTAGGGCAGGCCTGATTCAATGTTCTGAAGTCTACGCACATTCTCCACTTCCCATTGGCCTTCCTCACCATAACGACGTTGGTTAGCCATTGGGGGTACTGGACCTCCCTAATGTAACCGGCCCCCAGTAACTTGTTAATCTCCTCCCTGATGGCATCCTGCCTCTCCCCGGCCATTACTCTTTTCTTTTGTGCAATGGAGGAGACGGCCTGAGATACATTCAAGTGGTGTTCGCAGACAGCTCTGTCCATGCCTGTAACATCTTCAGGAGACCATGCAAAGACATCGATATACTCAGAAAGCAGGGCGGTAACTTCCGTCTGCTGCTTGTCATTCAGATAAGATGAAATGTTTACAGTTTTTGAAGAGTCTTCACCCCCTAAGGCTATATTAATGACTCCTTCCTGCGGTATGACCGGCGGGTATTCTCTAGGATCCATTTGATCGACTACAAGCTGCGCCGCTATTTGGAAACAGCGGGTAGCTTATCTAGCGTCTCCTTTGATGGTGACAATGCCGCTGGAGGTCGGAAACTTTGCGCACAGGTGAGGCGTGGAAATCACCATCCCGAAGGAGGTTAGAGTTGTCCTCCCCAGGATGACGTTGTAGCCTAATTTGGCCCTGATGACGGCAAAGTTGACCATGCTCATAGCGTGGCCATTGTCATCGCCAAAGGAGACGGGTAGAGTAATGAATCCTAGAGGCTGGACCCTTTCGCCAGAGAAACCGAGCAAGGTAGTCCCAGCGCGAAGGAGGTTCGCCTCTTTGAGTCCCATCTGGAGAAAGGAGGACTCAAACAGGATGTCGATGGCGCTCCCAGAGTCGAGAAGCACCCGCCGAACATCGAAATCGGCGATGCGGGCAACGACCACTATCGGGTCGTTATGTTGATTGCCCCACTGGGGGAGATCTCTGCTGCAGAAAGGGGGACTGACGAGGCATGTTGCTCAAAAATACCGCCAACTTCAACTGCTTGGCGGTGAGTGGTGGGATCGATGCTAAAGATAGCATTGATCGTCCTGGTGGTCGGAGGGTGAGGGCGCCCTTGTTGGCTGGGACCTGTAGATGGCAAGGTCTTATTCAGCAACCTCGGGGGCCTTCCCTTTCTGGGCGGTTGTGAAAGTTGGCGCCATCTGCATGAATTCTTCGAGCTTGCCCTGATTCATCAGTTTCTCAAGCAGGCTCCTGAGACCTCGGCACTTAGTATGTGCCTGTAGTTTCCATGGAACTCACAATAGTCGTTGGGATCCACATCGGCCGGGAGAGGTGGACTGGGTCCGGCAGGTCGGATCCAGCCTTGTTTGACAGCTGCCGCGTAGACCTTAGGAAGCGGCCGGGAGAGGAAAAGTTTTGGATGCCGGATGTGTTGCGGCCTTCTTCTTCTTCATGATGTTTGGCCACACGCATCCTCGTGGTCGGGGGTTCAGCTCCCCGATGTTTCCTCTTGCTTCTCTCCTGCTTAACCCCGGGAGCACTTGTGGGAGAGGATTCAGCATCCTCAGGGCTTGTTTGGTTGGAGGATGAATTTGGGTAAAGAAAGAGAAAATAATTTATTTTATAGAGTTGATGGGAAAGAAAATTATTTTAATATTGGGAGGTGTGTAGGATGTGAAATAAAGTTGATTTTAAGATTGGAATTTGTGTTGGATATGAAATAAAGTTAATTTTTAAGGTTGAAATTTGTGTTGGATGTGAAATAAAGTTATTAAAATTTATAATAAATTTAAAATATTATTAAGATATTTTTTTGCCCTTTTTTGGGCTCATGCCAAACAAGGCCTCAAGAAGCATAAATTGACTGGCCCTAGCTATCAGGTCTGGATAACATCGAGGTTTGGCCAACTGCAAAGATTTAGACAGGTCTCCCACCTTGAGTCCCTGTCGGAAGTTGTGCATGGCCACTGCGGGCTCTACGCCTTCAGCTTCTGCTGCAGCGGCGAAGAAGCGGTTGGTGTAATCCCGGAGATTTTCTCTCTCGCCTTGCTTGATATTGGCGAGTACCATGTCAGAGACGACCATTCGGGTCCGGCCGATGAAACGGGCGATCAGCTCCCATTTCAAATGCTCGTAAGAAGAGATGTGTCCCCTGGGCAGCTTGATGAACCAGCTAAATGCTGCCCCTTTCAGGGTGTTGGCCAGGAGGTGACACCTCGTGACCTCGTCCGGCTGGCGGTAACGGACTGCGGCCTCGAACTCTTGTATATGCTCACGGGGGTCTATCACACCCCAGTAGGCCTCCAGCCTGGGAGGTCTGAAGTCTTCTGGGATTGGGGCCAATCGGATGGCATCGGAAAAAGGAGCGTTGCCATCCATTGGTCCAAAGAAGGGGTCAGGTCCATGATGAGGGACCTGAGCGCCTGGAAAGAGGGGGTCTCTTCCGGCAAGAAAAGGAGGAAAAACAGGTGGAAGAAAAGCGGGTTGTGGTAAAGGACAAGGTGGAAGAGGATTTTGGTGAGCCTCCTAGAGGCGATGGGGGCGCCTGGGTGGTCTAGAAGAACCAGAAGTTTGGATGGAGAGTGTTGCAACCGGAGGTGCCGGAGCGGGAGCTCCTGCAACTGGAGGAAGGGGAGTCGGGATCACCGCTACCGGTGGGGGCAAATCCGGGGCCGCCGCTACCGGCGGAAGAGGTGCCGGAGCTGGAGCGGTAGGCGGAAGAGGAACGGGGGCCGCCGCTACCGGCGAAAGAGGGAGCACTGCACATACCGGTTGCGTTTGTTTGAGGATTACAACCTGCTGGGCTGTAAGACCGGTGACCATGTCCGTGAGGTTCGCAAGCATCCCCTGAAGTTCTGAGACGCGGGTACCTCTGGAGGAAGAAGCAGATTCGGCGTGGCACCGAGAGGTTGAGGCTGAAGCTCTGTCGTCCGGTGCTCGAACGGAAGGTTCCCCTGCGTGCATACTGCGAGCAACGGAGTTGGTTTTGCGCGTTCTTGCCACCATCTTTCCAGATCTCAATGAAAGCACCAAAAGATGTTGACGTAGGATGTGGGGGGTCCCAGGAAACACTAGAGAGAAAGAGAGTTCCGGGAGACGACGACGCGCAAAGGGATGAGCCTGTTAATGGAAGCTCAGCAGGAGAGTGAATTCAGAGCATTCAGAGAAACACACTGAGGTTTAAGGTGATTCAGAGAGATAATCCCTTACGTCCACCGGACGATCAACGAAGGGGGTTTCACTAATGAAGAAAGGTAGCTTTGAAGGCTTGTACATTGTTTTCTTTGGGAAGAAGAAAGAAGAAAAGAAGAGAGCTCCACAGTTGGGGCTCTGTTACAATGAGAGTGAAGAGATCTGTTTTCTTGTTTCTTGACGCCTCTGCCTCTCCCCTTTCTTGTGGGGAACTGTTCAGCGGTATTTGTAGCTGGTGGAGTGTGTGGCTTCACCCGGGTTTTCCGGAGAAAAGGCGGTGGACAACTAAGTTCGCGCCGCTTGTCGGCCACCGGAGGTCTGGAGCCGTAAAAGAAGAGTGATATTCTTTAATATTTGTACTTCTTCTGGGGACCCGTGATGGCTGGAGCATGCGGATCCTTGATTTGCGGGTCTGAAAAAAGAGTGCCTTGTACGGGAAACGACGCGGTTAGGTGGAGCTGATTGTGACAGGCACTGCTCTGTATCCTCGTACCCAATGTTACCAGGGATGATCCTGGCTTATCGGGCACGAGGTTGGATTGAACCCTCGTGTCCGAGGTTTGACTTGGTCAAAGGTCCTGCAAAGTCAGACAGATGAGTCAGCGAATAAGTCAAAAAAGTGGAGGCCAGCCAGGCGCCACGTGTACGGTCAGGATGCAACGCAGGAACCACGTGTTAACACCACGATAGATACAAAAAGCTCTTTGACGTTTATCATTTTCACATTTCAATTAGAAAAATAGTTCCAAAACCATGAACCTTTTTTTACATCTAATTGTTGGCTTTCTAGCATCTTGATTTGGTGTTGCTTCTTCTACTATTGAAGTAGGATCCACACCCTTTAGAAGAGCTCTCAATAGCTTTTTCTGTACTACTGTGATTCTCATGCATCAACGACATCTGGATAGCAAAATCAATATTTAAATCAAAACATAGAGAACATCTGTATTAAAGCTAAATTTATACTTAGAAAACATATTTATATTTTCTTTCAATGAGGAAATACAAAGACACACATACGTGTAAATCTAATGAAAAGTTGATTAGCTTTGCTAATCTTGTTTTGCCATAGCAAGAGCAGTTAAGCATTAGAAAGGTACAGTCAAACTATTCAAGCAATTAAGAAATAATTTGCTAGCACACAGAATAGAGTTAGAAGAATGACAAAAGTATCTATAGGACTGTCAAAAGGCAAAAGATGTCAAACACATCAACTGTGATTGCAAAATCTATACGGAGGCTAGGAACATCTTTATCAGAAATCATAACATCATCCGTCATCCCCGCCGCCATAGCCCCCTGTAACATGCAATGTAGCCCTCAGTGGCATTTGGTCGCTCCAAGACCGCTCTAGGGAGACGTCTTTCATCAATTTTCGGACGCAAACTTCGCATCTGAAGCTCATTCAAAGACCATTATGGTCCGGAAGCGACTTCTCCGGAGGAATTCCCTCTGAGCATCAACAACTAAACCTCGATCTCTAAATGCCTCATTGCTCAGCCACCTCACTGACAACATGAACCTTGGAGAGCTGCTTAGCCATGCTCTCCGATAATGTCTTAATCAAGGTTGATTTTCACCCATCGAAGATCCAGACCTTCAACGGTACTACGGACTTTTGCGAACTCATACAACTATTTTATGGTTCTCTCCATTTCCTCTAACCAGAGGCAATCCTTTGATACCTACCCTTTTGAGGGCTAGCCTAATAGTATGTTGGCTTAACCAGTCATATGGGCACTTCAAGGAGATCTTGACCTGCTTCATTGACCGCACCCGGGTAACCAACTCATTTAGTTCTCTCCGACCTCACCCAGTGCCCAGAGGAGTCCCTGCGGTCCTACATCACTCGTTTCTTCGCCATCGTAGTTTAGGCCGATAGCATTCACCCGACTATCCTCCTCTAGGCCTTTCATCGAGGATTAAAAAAGGGCAGTGATCTTGTTAAATCCCTCAAGCTTAACAAGCCACGCAACTTTCCCGTGTTGTTGGCTCATGTAAAGAAGTTCATCATATTGGATAACACAGTGGTTAGGGAGAAGGCCTCAAACATCCCATTCCCTCCTCTAGCAGAGCCCCAGAAATGCAAATACGAGGGTGAAACTCCAAAGGATGACAATTCCTTCAACAAGGTAAAATATGACGACAAAAGGAACACCGAGCAGGACTATCAGGCCAGACATTTCTGGGAAAACTTCCCTTGTGACTACTAGCAACGCCACCAGTTTGGTCAGCCTCTAACTGAAGTTTGTGCTAAAGGAAAACCATCTTGCATGTTAGCTATTTCCAAGGGGATCTAAAAACTAGATACCTTAGAGAAACTAATTTAAGTGCTAATCATCGTTGTTTGGAAGTTAAGACTTTACTTTCAAGCCTGCCCACATAGTGAACGTCATGATGGGCGAACCTTTTCAGCGAGTCCTACAGAACTTGGAAATCACTCTCCGGCTTCTCCGGTAGCCATTGAACTCGGCAAGTACGACATCGACTATGTTCCACAATCTACGCAAAATTTATCACCAAACTCTCCGCCTAAAAAGGCCGGTCGTCTAAGTTCCGGAGTTGGGTCGGATAGGACCCTCTTTCGGGGAGGATCAAATCAACCGGTAAAGGCAAAAAATTTCTCCTTTTCACCGAACCCTACTAACTCGGAATCGGTATTTTTGAAGAATGAATGCAGACCTTGTGGATTCTCCACTAGGACAGTACCTCCAGTGCAGCAACTCAACGCACAGGGATCCTCCTTACTAGTCCCATTGGAGTGAAGTTCCATCACTCCACTGGTTTCGGCTTTAAGGTTACTATTAATCAAGCTGAGTATGAAGCTCTATTTACTGGCTTCGAGTACGCAAAAAAGTGTCGGCATGGAGTACCTACAAGTCCACAACAACTCCCTCATTGTAAACCAAGTCAAAGGAACCTTCAAGGCCAGAAAGGATATCCTAAAAGTACCTCCGCAAAGTAAAAGGCACCATCTACTATTTCAAGGAGTTGATGTGGGACAGATGAATGACGATGTAGTTTAAAGATCAGCAATTTTATAAAGCAGATTACTCACAAACTAATGCTAAAATTTCAGAAATCGATCTTGTAATAACTGAGAAATTAATAAAACCCGCAAAACCAATTACTTTTAAAATTTTAAATAAATTAGATCGAAGGTAGTTAAAAAATTACCAATTCAGATTAAGGCGCAATTCGGTTTTCAGCAAATCAGCAATGAAATAACAGGAATATGAGAACTCACAATATTTAACCAACAATAATTAAATTGCACTAAATAATGAAAGGTCGCACAAGTGGAACAAGTTCGAGTAAATCTCAAGCGAGCAGAAAATTCCAGAGTATTTGATTCAACCAGACTAATAGTTTTATTGAAATTCGTAGCTGGGCCAGAGAATTCAGGGACAACGGTGCAATTTTCCCAAAAGTTAGGGCTGAGGCGCTGAGGACTAGCGCAAGCGTGCAAGCAGCTTGGGCGCGCAGGAGTGTTGGCGTGCGACACGGGCGGCACGTGAACTTGCGAGCCGAGCGCAGGTGCCGGGGCGGTGCGAGAGCCTCAGCGGGGCGCGCAGGCGACGAGGGAGCGTGGTGGCGCGGTCGCAAGAGCAGAGTAAACGCGGGTGCGGGAACATTAGGCAGGGCTCTCCGGGCGCGTTTGTCGAAGTTGTAGGGTCGTCGAGTGGAACCGCTATGTTCATGCCAGCGAAGTCAAAGCGGGCGCGTCGTCGGCGATGTGGGGGCGTGACGACGCGACCACGTCGAACCGGAGTGGGTGAACTGGATTAACGAACACAGGCTAGTGAGTGGAGTGAGCGAAGAATGAGATGAGATGAATGATGAGGGGTATAAGATGAATGGAATCGACCCAGAGGTGAAAAGCTAGAGCAGGTGGAGTTTAGGGATTCTCACCCAAGGCCTAAGTTCTTCCCAATCCGGGATATCGATTCATTCTAGAATCAGATAATCCCCAATGGAAAACACAAATCAAGTTCATTTAGCATTAGAAAAAAATAGGAGTAACAAGAAAGCATTTATATAGACCTCCATCATACAAACTGACTCAATAAAAAGAAAATACATAATGTAATAAATTTCTCACACAAATGAGAAATTACCATATAATATGCCTAAAATAACAAACACAGAAATAGAAACAACTAATACAAAATAAATGTGAAAAATAAAATCATCCCAAAATGGAATCTCCAATCAATCAGAATGAATGAGAGATTTTCAATCCACTAAGTCAACGATCCGCAGCATCCATTTTTCCAAATCTGCCATAATAGTCAATCGATCCAGATCAAAGCAGTTTGGCTAGGTCTCGGTCGTCGACGGTAAACTCTGCTAAGAATGAATCGACGGTCGATCGTGGTGTCCCCACCAACTCTCCCCGGATGGGAAAGACTCGACTTTGTCGAGTATGGGTCCTCTCTGTTGTGATATCTCTCTAGCAAATCTGGATCAAGTCTCTACAGCTCATCTCTAGTAATCCATGAATCCTTAGACGAAGGTAAACCCTTCCAACAAACCAAATAATGCTGGTATCCTCAATTTCTTGTGAAAATTATCTGCTCATCAAGGATTTGCCCTATTTGCTTCTGTATATAAGTAGATTTGGGTGGTGGACAGTCAGGTAAGAGTTCACTCTCAATGGGTAATGAATGCTCAAACAGATCACTGGGTATTACTGTTGGCTCCTTGTATGCCACCAAGTATGAGATATTGAGGTTGAACTAATACCATACTCTGGTGGTAAATCAACAACATACGCATTCGAACAAATTTTTCTTAAAATTCTAAAAGGACTAGTTCCGCGAGCTTGTAATTTCTTAACAGTTCCAGATGGGAACTGCTCGGGTCGAACCCGAATCATCACATAATCTCCATCTAAAAATTCCTGCATTCTTTCGTGACAATCTGCTAATTTCTTATAAGTGTCATTATTAGTACTTATTTTTTTGCTGATCTCTCTATGTAATTCCCTGACATGCTGTGCAAATGACTCAGTAAACTCAGACATCCTAGCATATATAAGTAATGAAATGAGGTCTACAGAAGCTCTAGCCTTATAATCATGTACAATTTCAAATGAACTCATGCCTACAAACCTATTGACAGAATTATTGTATGCAAACTCAGCACGAGGTAAGATAAGCTCCCAATTTCTTCCATTTTCTCCCACTAAAAAATGAAGTAGGTTCCCTAAACTTCTATTAATTACTTCTGTTTGTCTATCTATTTGAGGATGAAGGACTGTGAAAAATTTAAGTTTCGTACCGAGGAGATGCCACAATTTTTTTCAAAAATAACTGGTAAATTTAGTGTCTCGATCAGACACCATTGACTTTGGCAACCCATGTAGTCTAACTACCTCATCGAAAAATAAGCGAGCGATCCTAGAGGCATCTGATGTTTTAGAACAAAGGAGAAAATGTGTCATCTTAAGAAATCGATCAACCACGACACAGATGGAATCATACTTATCAGCAGTCTTAGGTAATCCTAAAACAAAATCTATGCTAAAATCTTGCCAAGGACGATCAGGTACGGGTAGAGGAGTATAAAATCTAGTATTTTGTTTTTGTTGTTTCGCCATATCTCTCTTGAGGCTTGGCCAATAAAATTGGTTCTCTACGGCCTCAATCGTCTTATTTCGGCCAAAGTTACTGGCAAATCCACCTGCGTGTAACTCCCAAATAAGAAAGTCTCTAACGGATGTTCGTGGGAGAAAAAGTTTGCGACTACGAAAAAGGTAGTCATCCTGAATTAAAAAGTCAGAGAACTCCCTAGATTGTCCTTCCTTCACGGCGGCATAGATGACTCCAAAGTCAGGACAATCCTCATAGGATCAATGAGTTTGTCAAATCCCACAACTTCGATGCTCATAGTGGATAGGAGTGAGACTCGACGATTCTAAGCGTCCGCGATTTTATTCTCGATTCCTACTTTATACTTAAGTACAAAGGTGTACTCTTGCAGGAATTCGACCCACTTCACGTGCCTTGAATTCATCGTTCGTCTTGAAGGTAGTCTTGAAGGTAGTCTTCCATTCATCCCTTGGACGAATTCAAATTTGATGATAGTCGCTCTTAAGATCAATTTTAGAGAAGATAGTGGCTCCAGCCATCATATCAAGCATATCATCCAAGCGAGGGATGGGAAAGCGATACTTGACCGTGATTTTGTTGATGACGCGACTATCTACGCACATCCTCCACGATCCGTCATTCTTCGGAGTAAGAAGGGCTGGAACTGCACAAAGGCTAAGACTTTCTTAGATGAATCCCTTCTGGAGCAGCTCATCTTACTTGCCTTTTTAACTCCATATGTTCAGCGGGGTTCAAGCAATAGTGTGGCAAATTTGGAAGCGTTGCTCCAGGCGCTAGATCAATCGCGTGCTGGATATCACGCATCGGGGGTAACAGTCAGGAAGATCTCCCGAGAACACGTGAGCAAATTCATTAAGTATAAGAACTGCTTCTGGTGGAGGTTCAACTGGATCACTCTCTTTCACTTCCTTAACAGCAACAACTCAAATTAAGGAATTTTCATCTATTTCCTTCTCAAACTCTCGAGCGCTAATCAAGTGAAGATCTTTCTTTTTTGATGCCTCTTTATTACTTGAAATTTCTTTCTTGCTAATGGCCTTAGGAGGAGAAAGACCTATCACGATCTTGTCACCTTTATAGGTGAACACACAGGAATTAGATCGTCCTCGAAGAGTGACATCCAAATTATACAACCAAGATCAACCCAAGATGATGCTACTAACTTTCATTAGTAAGACATCACACCGAACCTTGTCCTAATAGAAATTGAATTGAAACGGGACTAAGCATCGCTGTGTAACCTCCAAGAGACATTAATCTAGGAAACTTTATATGAACTGGGAGAACTCTCGGGAATTAAACCAACCCTGGATACAATTGTTGTGGCTATTACATTCACACAAGTTCCACTGTCAATGATAATCTTACACACTTTTTCATTGATTTTTATGTAAATGTGAAAGATGGAAATTCGGCGCTAATCACCACTCTCTTTGGGTTGGGTTAGAGCACATCTAACAACCCCAATTCTTGGATTACTATGAGATTCAGACTCATAGGTAAATCCAACATATCCTAGAGTTTCATATTCAGAATCTTCAAATTCGTCAACAAGTATCTCATCAGTCACATAGGTGGGTGGGTTATCCTCATAGGCTGGAGAATCATCATCCTGCTCTATGATCATTGTCCTTGTAGAGCATTCAGATACTATGTGACCGATTCCCTAACACCTGAAATAGTGTATAGTTCGATGACCACCACTACAAGAGATTTCTCTGATAACAATCTTGCTTTGTCAATGGTAAGAGGCAGGCTAGTGGCTGGTGAACCATCAGTTGGCTTGGTCCCCGAGGGCATGGACCTTGTAGGAGCTATCGTCGGGCGCGGATCAACTTTACGTAGTATGATCGGCCTTTGATACCTCTCTAGATCTTGGCCAATTTGATAAACTTGCTCAAGGGTTGGGATTTGTCTCACAATAATTTTGCATTGTAAGTCATCCCAAAGTCGAGATCAAAATCTAGAAAATGTGACCTCTGGATCCTCATGAACACCATATCGCATAAGAAATTCATCGACCTTTGTGATGTATTAAGCAACAGTCTTAATGTCTTGAGTCAGCCTCTGCCATTGATCTAACAGGTGATACTGATATGAGATGGGAACATATTTCTCTTTAAGTTTCGCTTTAAGCTCATCCCACGATACAATGGATTTTTGTCGACCGTGTTGCAAGAGTCGCTCAACATTATTTATGTAGAGCTTGGCTTGCATTGTAAGCTTTATTTTCACGAATCTAACTTTTTGATTTTCCAACATATCATACTATTCATAATAATAGTCCATGTCCGCTTCCCAATCTAAACAATCAAGGGGGCTAATGTTTCACAAGAACTCATGAGCACCCCAGCCATCCGGATAGCACCAGCAGGACTGCCCAAATCCTTTCTAAGCCAAGCCAGTCCCGCAACAATGAAAAAAAAAGTCTATTTCCCCATCATTCCTATTCTAGAAGTATTTAACCAGTTATGAAAAAAGTCTTGGACTATGTTCCATACCTGCTCCAACCATACTTATAGAGCCTAACTAGCTGTCCATGACCTCTGACCTTCCTGCCATAGCCACTCCGCAGCATCAATCTACCCTATTTGTTCCCCCCTATTTTGGACAAATAGTGTTTAGGAGCGGCACCATGTCAGCTTAATCTGCCTCCTCTAGGCAAATTTCACGCAGGTAGTATGAAGTAAGGACACCCTGTGCACCATTGAACGACCTTTCGGTTGCTTCTCCAACACCAACTGTCAAGTATGTCCTGCTGTCAAACATCCGCTTCAGGGATCAACATGGTGAATTAGGGCCATCCCAGATTCCAACTCACCCTATGTGGTTAGGATGAAAGGAAGTCCTTCCTCTCCTTTTGGTCTCCCCAATACGTCTATAAATACTAGGATTTAGCCTATAGAAAAGGGCTCAGAACTTGCACACTGATTCCATCTTCTTCTTCACTCTCTTGCACTCACCCATTAAGAGGCTCATTAATCACATAGTGAAACTTATTTTAGCTGGTGGAGATAAGAGGATCTTTCCGAACCACCTAAATCTTGGTGTGCTTTACTTTTATGCACTTTCTTTTTCATCTTTCTCCCTACTTACAATCTCACCCCTTTCTCACTGTCGCCTATGAGCACCATATGTGCCACCCCCTAACACATCTCTTCCCTTTCATACATTAACATATGTTTATTATTCTCAATATAAAAAAAATATATGTTTATTATTCTAACCTCTTGTCTGAAGTTAGTATATTTATTTTTCTTTTTAATATTTATGTTTTTAGTCTTTGTGATCATTAAATCCAATAGTAATATATTATATAGTTGAGAAGTTTTAGGATTTTTAAATTTTTTAAGATAAACAATTAGATAAGAAATTCAAAATTAAATTTGTTATATTTCAATTCAGTAAACCAAAACAATCGAACCAACTAAATGCACACGAGTACATAGAAAATTTAGACATAAACAGTAATAACTAAAGGAGATTGCCTTAACAAAAATGAAAAGGGGAAGCCTGGAGAAGGGGGGCTGAAAAGAAGAGCTTTAGAAAGGGGAATAAGAAGTCTGGTGGTGGGGATAGTAATGCGAAACCAAAGGCACGTCATTGGCAAGCACTTATCATGAACAATAATACTACAGGAATGCTGATGAAAGGGTTAGAAGCTAAGTAACAATAAGTGAGAAATTTTAAGGAAATAGTACTCATAGGATATTAATTTTAATTCATGATTCTTAGCCAATGGCCATATAGGCAAGCATAAAAATACATGATACATACATGCATTCAAATATAGAACATAAACTCAGTCACATTTAATTTGGCATACATTCTATCAACCCAGTTACAAATTCGATCGATGAATCTCAATTCACTAATTAGCCTCAACCAAAGATTTTAAAGGTCAACAATAAAAAAAAAAAAAAAGATGCTAAAGGTCAGCCAATACTTCGACACCTTGAGAAGAACCATGCATGACTTCAACATCTTATGAAAAGAACCAAAAGAATGGAATTGATAGGGATCTTGACATAGCATTTGCGATCACATGACATCATGTTAGCTTGCAAGACAACTTCACAGCAACCACAATTCACAAGCACTGCAATAACAATGAATAACCAAAGAATGCTTCACTATAGTATCAATTCCAGCAGAATTACAACTATTTATTGAAAGTAAACTGAAATGGAGAAGGAGGATGAGAGAAGAACAAGAGTAAGAAGAAGATTAGCAGGAGACAGTGGAAGGGAAGAAGAGGACTGGAGACGAGAAAAGAGAGGCGGCAATATTCTCTGCTCCCCCGCTTCGCTGGGAAGCCCTATTAAGTATTCTGAACCGCTCGGTCTAGCTCAGCCCGATTCACCCATCTGGTTCAACTGCTGTTCATTATTTCTGTTGACACTATACGCAGAGCTGCTAGGGATTATTATGCTATCACATCATAACCTCAATATGAGAGAATGATGTCAACAAAAGACAAAGGTTTGGTTGAGCATCCAACAAAAGACCAATGTCCCCAATGTAGGCATCCATCCATATAAGAGTCGTTGACAAACAAGGTTAAATCCAAAAATGAAAAGAAAGAACCCCCTTACAAGACACATTGATCACAGAATCATTCTTCAGGATGGAACAAACCCAATCAGAATTCGGCCATATCGGCATTCAGCTCTACAGATAAATGCCATAGAACAACTTATTTCAGAAATAAAACAAGCAGGGATCATTCAAAACAGCGCTAGCCCTTTTTCTTCTCCAGTAGTTATGGTAGAGAAAAAAGTTGGGTTCTGGAGGTTATGTGTTGATTACAGAGAATTAAACTCCAACATGATTAGGGACAATGTTCCCATACCTTGAAATTGGATCGTAACAGGAGAACATGCACGTACTGCAGGAGAGGGTGCCGGCGGTGGAGAGCGGCTGCCGAAGCCAAAGGGCGAGTGCACAAAGTATCAGGACGAGACTCGTAGTGGGCCGCGGATGAAGCGACGAAGGCGGCAGTTGCGTCGCGGAGACGCCCGGCGGGGATGGAGGATCGCGCCATCGGGGCTAGATGTCATCAAGTAAATATTTAATGAAGCAATTACAAATAGATCCTCCTATTTTAATACTAATTACAAATTAGCCATCATCTCTTCAAATTCAGTCCGACTTCTTTGATTTGGGACTGATTCAAACCCAACTGAACCAAATTGATCTAATTTTGATACAATCACTCCAAATAAATCTAACATGTATGCAAAGACATAGAGTGGACATCACATTGACATCCAATACAACTAAATAATATAAATCAAATAAGTAAACCTAATATAAACAAATATTTACATCAAATCTATAGATAAATATTTCAGCTCCCTATCAAGTATCTCATGGATCTATGACCTTAGCCATAAGTCTAATTTCTTTCATAGTGCCAAGATTGTAGCTTTAATACCAAATTATTACTATATAAATTCGAGAAACCTAAAATTAGAAGATAAAAAGAAAAATTAAAAAAGAGAAGAGAAAATACAAAAGAAGAAAAAAGGAGCAGAGGAAGGAGCTAGGAGGGAGGAATCTAAAATGAATTTACTTTTCTGTGAGTTTATTGTGTATAATATTTTGAGTCATGACATTCATGTGTGTTGAGAATAGAATGTCTTGCTACTGTTATATTGAGTGATATCCATAAAATTACTTTTATTTTTTGAAACTATATATGCATCATTATATAAATTTTATGTGATTACATAAGTTAGAATAATAGAAGGGCTATTTAATTGGTTTGATCTCCTTAAGTCACATCATATTGCATAGTTAGATGGTTAATTAAGTAAAATGCATCTTATTTGTGTAAATTATCATGTGTTCATACGCATTAGCATTTAGAGGCCTTAACCTAGTTTCTTCATAATCATCATTTTTTTGGACTAAAATCCAGATTTCGAACTCAATTAGTACTGTTAAGTATTGATCTTTTGCTGCATGTACTTTTAGATGAAATCAATAATATTAGTCATGCAAGACAAACCCTATTGTCTCCCTAGCCTTGAACTTGGTCATTTGAGTTGTTTGTATATAAAACGTATAAGACTGCTTCTTTTCTGCCTGCACTAGCTCTCTATTGATATCCAACATTATAAGAAATTACTTGGCTTATTCGACATTGTGACCTATAGGCATCTTCGTATCCATCACATTGAGTTTATAAAATAGCATACATAAGATTATGGTAGTTTACCATCAAGAAAAGCATAAATGTGACAAAATCAAATTAGATAATGTATCAGTTGCAACAGTATAGCAAGTGCATGATAGTCTACTATTGTGATAGGATAGCAAAAATATAGAAATTAACTTATGTTTAAATAATAATAACATAATATGAGCATGAAAGTTTGCTATCAAGATTTTTGAGTTATTGCGGTATAGTAATGATATAGAATCATATGAAAAAGAATTTGAATTATATAAGCATGACAATGCATATGGAGCATAAAAGACTATCATCTAATTCAAAGTTGTCACAATATATCGACATGGAAGTCTGTTATTAGTGCTTAGTGATGTATTATATGTACAAAAGTCAAGTTTATAATTACAAGAAGCAACTAGTTTGCCAAACATTCTCCAAGCTAAAGGTAACCACTAGGGTATTCGCTTGTCGGCATTTGATAAGGATGAGCTTAGGAGAGAAATTGCTGTCTTATTCGGAGGCAAAATTGTTCGAGATATTTTAACCTAAAAGTAATTTAAACATTCTCAAAATAGAATGATACACTTAATGTCATTGAGGATATATAGGCCAGTCATGCTACATATATATATGAAGCTCTCATGAGATTATAATTTGATCGTGAAGAAATCTAGAGAAATTTTTGTAATTTGCCCACATTTATAGACTATTTGAAGTAGATTAGTGGTATTTCAACTTGATTTAATTAGAGTGAAGCATTTCAAGACACGAGAGTGAATTTAAGTAATTAGAAGAATAGGTGGAGACATATGGACATAAAGATAATCTCATTAGGATGAAGCCATTAGTTGTGATATTATGAACTCTTTGAGGATTCAAATTAAGAGGAGATCAGGGCAATTTAGGTTTAAAGGGTTTTGGCATTAGTGTTTATTGGGACATATTTATAATTTTGGACCAAACTGAAATAAATGCATATTGGGGTATTTGGGTGTATTTGTCAATAGAGAAGCCTTTATATGATTATTATATATATATATATGTGCGCGCGCAAGGGCACGCTCACATATACACACAAAGATATATGTAATGTTCATTGAATAAAGGCCTTGATTGTAGGCTTTCAACACATCAGGGCTTGAATAGGTAAAATGAAAAGGGTAGGATTTAAACTAACCAAAATTTTTTCTTCAGAACTTGAATGTTAAAAAGTCCAGTTAAAGGGAATTTTAGGACATGTGAAATATTCCACAATTTCGAGGTCCCTGGATGTAAAAGGTTAATTTATAACTTCCATTTTAGTTGTTCTTGGATGATGTAGAGATTCAAATTTCATCAAAATTTTAGTTTATTGATTACCACATTTAAGTGGTTTCAAAGGAGAAAATTAATCTGCCAAACTGTCTCTTAATTGGAAGGAAGGAGATCAGTTTAATTGGAATCAAAGTAAATTCTTTCTTTTTCTTTTCTCCTATTTAGACGAGTAAGTTAATGATGGCGAAGCAACATGCGTACAAATTTTTTTTTTTCGTACACTTCTTTTTAGGTAGATCTGAAACAATTATATAGGTAATTATATTTTGACTTTACCTAGCAAATTAATAAAACTTTGATCAGCTAGCTCTTATAATCAAGATAGCCATCGACTAAATGGCTAATTGAGGTAGCTCTTTTGGGGAGTTCCATTATCATGGCTAATTGAATGGCTTCTCTTCATCTTCAAAATTTTTGACTTCAATCAATTTTTTATCTCTTCTATACTTGTTCCTATGATTTCGACTATTTATTATCACTTCAGACATGATCACATAAATTTTTGGTTGCAAATGATTATTTATGCAAAGAATATATATATAATTCTTTTGGCTAGTTTATACAATCATGATCATATTATAAATTAAAAAAAGCTGAAAAAGTTAGGGATCTCCAAAAGAAGGGTCTCCCTTGATCATAGGGACAGTGGGTTGGAAGAAAGGAGAGTTCCTCTACCAACCCTAAGCCAAGATCACATAGCAACCGTCCAAATATTCATATAAATAGTTATATTATGGCTCCAAACTTAGTGGGAAGGACAGGGAATCCATCTATATGATCAAATATTCACATGAAATATTCATATTTAACTTTATATGTAATGCATGCATGTGAGAGCTTTAGCTCCAAGCCCTATGGAACATCACAAGTTGGAGTACTTTTGCCTTATTGTAATTATTATTTCATTCAACCACCCTTTCAGTTCATGGAAAGGCACCCTACTAATTCAGTACCAAGTCCCACGACCACCATCCATAGTGATCACTAGTTGTTCAAAGAATAAAACAGTACGATTGAGCAAAACTTGATCGATCGATTACATAGTTGATATATAAGAGTTAGGTGGCTCAATTTAGATTTAAACTTTTAAATTTTATATGGAGTTTAATCTACATTTGATTTGATTTAGGGTAGAAAACTTATATCTCAAATCAAGTAAATAATTTACATTAACATTTGTGCATGCCTACGTTGTTTTTTAATCATAAATTTTTCATAAGATGTGTTAATTCATAAGTGTAAATACTTGCTAAATTTCTAAAAGTTAGCATTAGAATATATGATGACTTAATTTGTTAAATTTCTAGTTATCAACTGACCTAAAAGCTTAAGCTCATAAGTAAAACTTTAAAAATAATTTTATATTCTTACACATTTCTTTACACATTAATAATTAGTTATTTTACTTCACAGTGTGGATTTAATTCAACCTATGTTATCTTTTTTTTTTTTTTAATAATCTCATGCTTAAGATATATACATGGGAGTCATTAGGATTAAAATTTGAATGTCCAACTCTAATATTATGTTAAATAGTTAATTATCTACTAGCCTAAAAACTTAAGTATATATATAGCAAATGACTACATGAATAATTTTATATGCTAATTACATTGAAGGTCAAAAAAATGTTATGTGAGAGTAATGATCAAAATACTACCAATTAAAAGAGATCAAACCATCAAACAAAAATTTAAAGAAACAAAATCATGATTCCAGTCCCCCAAGCCATTGGATATTTTCTCAAGTGGTATATATTTCCCCTTTGCTTACATGAACAAATACTAGTACAATTTTTGTAGTGCACGCACATTTCATTTTCAGTAGTTTTCTCATTTTCTATAGTTGTTTTTCACATTAAATTTGAGTTTTTTTTGTTCTTTCATTTTTCCACAATTTCTTGCAATCAATTCAGGGTTCTTGAATGGTTCGAGTTTGAGCAATAAGTTTTTTTTTTTTTTTTTTTTTTTT
>KZ452001.1:8495189-8696608 GCA_002786265.1 Apostasia shenzhenica
ACGCTCCAATTCATTGAAAATAAGTTGCAAGATTTCCATAGAATCTCCCTCAAGCCAAATACCCATAGTCCTTGGTGTATCGCATGAGATAGCCTTCAATCCTTCAAGTTTGAGCAATAAGTTGATGGAATATGATTTTCGTGTTTCCAAGTTTGAGTCAATTAGTCATAACAATATATTGTAGTTTGATCGAGCTTTGAATTATATCGATTCAAGCTATGTGGCTCGTCTTTCATACTAATTAAATAATCGTTATCATGCATATATAAAACCACATACATATATCTTGTGGATTAATTTCTCATTCATATCAAGTGAATCGAGAGTTGTGTTGATTTTTTTTAAAGTTAGTTTTGTTCAACTCTATAGAAAATTAAGTTCAAGGTCAATAATGGTAGAAGACTAGGAAGTGAAAGAAATATAGTGCCTTGAGGATATTCCATAAGAGCCCTAACTCCTAAGGACATCTTGAATGAGTACAATTGCATGTCCTTCAATTCATTAGGTGAAAAGACAAATTGAGATAAAAACATTTTAGTATACTTTTACGTATTGGTCTATACTTTTGGATTAATATTGACATGTGGAGTGTCTAGCAACATTTATGCATTGGGCTCAATTTAGTTCTCCAAAGTGCAATTTTCATTTGTTTAACATCATGTCTCTCAATTGTAGAGGTATTCAACTTTGGCTTTAGAGAGTTGTATAAGTTAAATACTTTGCAGGAAGGTTACCAAATCTTAACTAATAATTAACTAGTTTAATGTAAGTATGCTTAACTATATATGAAGTTCTCATCAATTGTCAGACTTTGGAATCATGCTATTTACTTATATAGCTCAAAAACTCTCCACTTTTTTTTGACGTGAGACTATTTATTTCTATGACCTTCTCACCACTCATCATCAATAGACTTAGAAGCCTGAGAGGAGCCACTATTTGCACAAGTAATTTCGTTTTCTTATGAAATCACTCGATGGTAATTTCCCCTTTCTCTTCGACCTCATTGGGTCATCACAACCATAATATGTGATATCTAAGTCAATGATCTAGTTGGACTTATAAATTACGTGATACATGCATATTAATGTGCTTCCATACATGCGTATATCTTGACAGCTGCAAGAAGGTGATTGAGTCTGATATATTCCAAGAAAATGTGATTACCATATATGTATGCATGTATATATGTATGTATGTATATATGTATATATACACTATATACACACAGACTGTCACACACACACACAAGAACACACACAAGAGCACATTATTTTTTTTTATCATTTTTGTTCCACAACAGATCAAGCTAGCTGCCCTACATATTGCGCGCCAAACTTGTTTATAAGTTTAAAATATCACCACTTCCAACTGGAGCCAACTCTGTCATGATCTCCTCCATTGATCACATAAAAATAAAAAAATAAAAAAATAATTAAAAAAGAACTCTCTCTCTCTTCCAATTAACGACTACAAATACCTAGACTACATCCCCATTGCATGGAGTCATGAGCAAGAAACCTCTTCAGAAGTAAATTAAGTTTTCTTCCCTCTTCCCATTTTCTCTCATTAATTCTTCCTCTTCTTGATCCTCATGGCAACCATTATGTCCATCTACGTTTGCACCTTCCTCTTGGCCTTCAGCCTTGCTCGCAATATTATGATCATCTCCGGCGAGGGAAGGCCCTTGATGATGGATATTAATGGCAAAGCGTGCAAGCAGAGATGCCTGGAGGACGATGAGAGCTCCGAAACAACACAAGGCACAGTGGTAGCCGGAAGCAGCGAGGAATCCGGCGATTTAGTGGTTGACGATGCTCGTCCGTCAGTGCCCGGCCACAGTCCCGGCGTTGGCCATGCCGCTCACGACAAAACCATATCAACTACTAATTAATAATTATATATTTCATGTCTATGACTACAAAACTTTTCTCATGTGGCATATATATATATATATATATATATATATATATATTTCTCATTTCTATTAAATTCACATGTTAATTATGAAATAAATTAAAAACATGTATAACTAGAATTATATATATATATGTCACATGAGAAATGAATCTATCTAGTTACGATTTCAATAGTACTGCACTCTATATGATATATATACGTGTGTGTGCAATTAGCAATAGTATTATATATATATATATATATAAGTTTATTTATGAAAATGGATTTGTTGTAATTATGCTTTTCCCACATCTTAAATAAGTTAATTATTTGGGTAAGCAGTAAGTGTTTTATTTGTGTGCAGATATATTTCATCTATATATATAGTTTTATTATCTGTATAATATTTATGTAATTGGAATTGGATTGCTTGTAACTATTTCCTATCATACATGAAGCTTCTTATTACTGCATGCTTAATGATCAGCTATAAGGTTAATTGGCAGCTATTTGCGTTATAATTTTCTGTCACATATATAGCAATTGGATTAATTAATGTGGCAAAAGAATAGTTATTAATACACATATACATTAATGCAAATTGAGGGTTTATTTTTTTCCATAAATAACATTACCAAAATGGAGATAGATGATAATATTTCTAATTACAAGAAATAACGTAACTAGATTTTTTTTTGGGTAGTAGAATTATCATTAAGTTGATCGAGTTGATCACGACAAATGCCAAACTTTAAATTTAATTAAAATTCATATGTAATGTCTTATCTGATAATAGTACAAAATTTATGTACTTTTTTACCTATATAACACCAATATCACATAAGACTTCAAGTTAATTAGATTTAAAATTTTGAATCATTTAATGAGGCCAGA
Organism: Apostasia shenzhenica; assembly: GCA_002786265.1. Taxonomy (NCBI): domain Eukaryota; kingdom Viridiplantae; phylum Streptophyta; class Magnoliopsida; order Asparagales; family Orchidaceae; genus Apostasia; species Apostasia shenzhenica. The sequence continues at coordinate 8,497,983 of KZ452001.1, forward strand.
TGTGTACGTTAACACTGATCAATTGGGCCTTGTTGTACTTGAAAGCCCACATATATGCCATCCAAGATAAAAGTGTTGATTTTGAGTATCTCAAATTTGATATTGTGATCATAATAATAACAATATTCAACATAATTATATTATAACTTTTAAGAGACAAAATTGTGATGGATACAAAATGATTAGAACTATATTTTTGATAAAAATACAAATATTCGTTTTTGAGAGTTCAGAATTTAATTGTCCCTAAAATATGCCAAATGAATTATCTTAAAAAAATATATATATATATATATATATATATATATATATGAAATCAACTTGCGTATGGCAGCATAAATTTAATTGGATAAGAAGGTTGAATAGACAACTAGTCAGTAAGCTCTTACTATACCATAGCTCTACCTATGATATGACAACTCAATGGGGAAAAGGGGAGATATTCGTCATTAATATCTAAGCTGTTAGACTAGACGCTATAGTGGTGTAGGGCATCCTTAGTATTATCCGCGTTAATACTGATGTAGGGCATTATTAGTATTATCTGTACTAAAATATTAATCAAGATCACTATGTGGAATACTAATTGTGTATTTTCATGTATCATGTAAAATTCTTTTATTTTGTAAGTCAAAAAAAAGAAAAAAGAAGAAGAAGAAAAAAAAACGAATTAAAAAAAAAAAGAATGGGAGGCGTAGTTCGACTGACGCGTGCGCCAACCCGCATGTGCGGGCCACGCGCGGCCCACGCTTAGGCCCACGGCCGCGAGACCCGCACAAGCATGCACGCGCGGGCCTGCAATAGCCGTGTGGCCCGGCACACGACCCACATCGCAGAGCCGAGGCCTGGCCGCCCATTATGCTGACCCGCCCTTGTTTTGTGCTGGACAACCCATAGGTTGACCAGCGAGTTGACCGACAGTGATCTCCCCTCCTCTCTATATAAATGAAACTTTGGGGGGCCATTTTGAGAGATTCAGAATTTTGATTATAGTGATTTTTTGAGCGTTAAACTCCCTTCGTTGTGGAGAACATTTTTAGCAGCATCCCGATGCCGAAAAAGGACTCGAGGTGTCCTAGTTTCGAGAAACAGTCTAAGGACTGACCATCGACTCGTCACCATCCTATATTTTTATACTATTTTCTACATTTATCCCATTTTACTTGTAATCAACTATCTGCTTTTATTGTGTTTCTTGTGCTAAGTTTGTTTTATCCCGACCTTTTGTTTAATCGTGATTGTACGAATAAACTATATATTCTCATTTCACTTATTAAATATTCGTATTAAATCCTTCATGTTGTTTGAAATGTCATGCTCATGTCTTTTGTTAAATTAATTACATTTACTTGTTACACCATCTCGTGCATATTTTTTTATATCCATTAAACTCTTTTGAATTCTATTTTCACGAGTGCAATATTCTTGCATATATAATTTACTATAATTTATCACCATAAAACTCATCAAATTAACTGTAAAATTATCTTATTTAATTTTATCAAATGTGAGTTAATTTTTTTCAAAATTCTACAAGAAGATCAAATTGCATAGATCCATAAGACGAATACTCTACATATATTATATGACCGTTCACACATAGTACCTGCATCACACAGGTAAGTCTCTACCCATGCCGGCAGGCCCTTACATCATTAACGAGGGCCACTTAACCTACCAAATTTCATTCCTAATCTTCTCACTATAGATGAAGGATACCTTCATCTATAGTGAGAAAAGAATCCAATTTCCCTCAGGTCACACTCGGGTCACAAATTTCAAACTTACTCAGCTCTGTTCATCCCCTGTTTGCCTAAGACCCTCCAATCCTGTTCGACTAGCTCTTTTAATCAAGGGCTCCCTTCAAACAGCTAGTAACTCGTCTCCTTCCAGAGCAACTTTAAAGAGAAGTTAACTCTCTTTTCTTTAGCCGTAACCATACCAACTTCTTAACCCTTTAATAATATATGTAGGATGTGAAATAGAATTAAATTTTAATATTAAAGTTTATGTGTGATGTAATATACTAGATAAAAATTAAATCATATTAATTTTTAACTTGAAAACATGGCCTTAACAATTTATAATGTTAGTTGATATTACATATGATCTCTTCTTCTGGAAGAAGCCAATCAGTCCGGTCTGCTGATAAGGGAGCGGCGTCTGCTTCCTCCTCTGCTCTGACGCTGCCCTGTTTGCCGTGTAATGGATCTCATGGGCCGACAACGGCGACCCACATCCTGATCTCCTTAAGCCGCCGCGGGCAGAAGCGGAAGCGGCTGCCCCTGCTTTCGTGTTCACTCGGGCTCTCTTCTCGCTGGCAGAAGAGAAAGAAAAAGACGGAAGAAGCAGATGCTGCAGCAGCCTCCATTTCCTGCTTGCGCGACCCTCAGGCGGGTCGCCGGAGCAGCCGTGCTCTCTTATCGGAGAAAGAGATCTCGACCACGCTGCCCGGCGATTAGACCAGCTGACCGGCGAAGTCCGATGTCTTCCCCTTCCACCCTTCACTTTCTGGGTGACAGAACCGCCGCAGCCACCCCTGCCATCACCTACCTGGAAGGCGATTGGGCTCGCTGGCGCGCTGGAGTAGTGGCGGAGGGAATCCGGCGACCTCACCGTCGGCATCAGCAGTGCCATCTCTTCCTCTCGGCCTCCACGTCGAAGGCGAATTACGGCGTCCCGCATTTTGTGGAATCAGCTTGGTTGGTTGGTCGGTTATGCTTTTATAGGAGCGGTCAGGCCTGTCAATGGATCGGATCATGACCCGATCCGATCCGAATTTTGATTCGATTAAACCCGATCCCGCTTATACAATTCTCAGTACATCAATCAATTTTATTCAATATTTTCGCAATTAACTAACTTCATTTCTCAAAAAATAATTATGACTAACTTGGGTAGCAACCAAACAGTACCATTTTCAAAAAAATCTAATTCATATTAATATGCCCATACTAATTATAAAAATAAACATAAAATAAAGGAATCTAGAATGTCAATAAACTATATAAAAGAGATTTGGGTCAACAAGTTCTTAATTTAAGATATTATGATGGTGTATAATTTGTTTCAATCAACTCCATGATCGAGTAAAAATAAAGTTTATCTTTACGAACATGATTCATATTGAGTCTAAATGGAAAAAATTTGATCTTGAATTACCGTTTAACTCTGCTTGAACTTGAATTGATGCCAATCCTACATATGAACATGGCTTTGAATGTGATGGGAAAGCTTGAATATCATAGAAATAGTTGAGAAGATGTAGGATAGAAGACACAAAAAAATGGAATATCAAGAAGAGAGAGAGAGAGAGAGAGAGAGAGAGAAAGGGACAATTCAAAATAGTTTATTGCATGTATGCTAGATTATTGGCAAGATAAATATGCTAGAAATGTGGACCTAGAAATGTTTGAATTATGAAATAAAAAAATAAAATGTTTGAATTAACTTTAGCAAGGACTTTAGCTACATGTTATCACCTCAAAGATCATGAATTTACTACTCATTCAATTCTGTAAAACAAATATTTATGCCTCTCATCCCCAAACATAAATAATATTTAACCCTAAAGTTTTGGCCTATCCTCAAAGGTGAACAATATTTACAATTATTATCCCTAAAGTTTATATCTATAAAGATGTTATGACGGGAAACAATCAAGATTTTTTACGTGGAAAACCGGCTGGCGGAAAAACCACGGCTCCTTTTCGAGGAGGCTTAAAAGATCACTAGAATCGCTTTTCTTTTTTTGTTACAGTATGCTCAAAGGATTTTTTTGGATCTCAGCCCCCTTTGAAGGCTGTTTACATGAGATATATATACCCTGGTCCGCTCTGTCTAGTCACTTCAGCCGAATAATCTACAGTCCTAGTGGCGGCTCATTCAATGCCTGCAGAAAGCTACTATCTGGCCTCTGCTATACGATGTACAGAGGGTATGTCCCGTCAGCGAGAAAATCGCTTCATCTTAAAGAGCAGTACGGTTCCCAACAATAAGACGTCTGTCAGGTCAGGTCTTTGCTTTTCGCCTTGAGCTCTTCGGCGTCTGCTGTTCGGGATGGTCCAGATGTAGTTCGACGCGGAGGGCTTGCTTACATGGATTCTGCGCAAGCTTCTACGTGGACGGTCCAGATGAAGAAGTGTGGTTTCAAATGCAACAGATGTATTAATTATATTTTACTATTTAATATTTCATCTATCACTCAATACTAAAATACATACACTATATAAGTTAATCCTTAATCAATTCCAGTAATACTTATAATTCTCCACAAGCACTTCTTTCTCAATTAATTAATCCCCAGTAGTCTTTCTCACACTTGCTCACCTAAATTATTACCATGCTATTGACAGTAACAGAAATTTCCGATGAATTTTGATCATTTTACAAATTGATAATAATCAAAGAAGAATTCAAATAGGAATCATGAAAATTATGAGACATTTTACCAAGGTACAGAAAATAAACTTGAAGTTCATCTACAATTAAACTTGCTTGACTCACACGTGTATTGTAGTTCATAATCAGATAAAATAAGCACGTTTGTAGGCTGTAAACAGACTGACTTTCAACAAATTTCTCAATAATTAGAGCTTTCGTGTTTGTACATCAAGCTTAATGAATTACATTAAAAAAATCTTTTAAAAATCATTTCTTAAAATGAAAGAGCTTGAACATGTTAATGTTATACTTATTTATGTTTGTAAAAAATGAAGATATAAGAAGACCGTGCACAAGGTTGTTTGGGACTCAATTGCAGGCTCATTAATGGGCTCGCTCAATTTGAAGCAAATTTTAGTAGTACAATACAGTTTTTAATTCATTTGCTAATTTGACATCCTTGTCTATTAAGAACATACAATTTATCTATTTTTAATTATTTTTTTCTTTTATAAATAAATATAATTTGATGTTTAATGAGCTGTTCATAAATGAACATCATTATTGAGCTTGATATGAAGCTCTATACAGAGCTTGACTGCTAGTTCATGAATGAAACTCGACTCAAACTCAAGCTCATTCTTTTGCAAATGAACCGAGCTTGAACAAAGCAGTCAAATTTAGTTCAGCTAAACTCGGTGGAGCTCAGCTCAAATCCACTCATTTATAGCCCAAGAAACACATGCACGAGAAATTTTGGCAATTGGCTCACCACCCAAATGCAAAATATTTTATCGAGTGCTGCATGCAAAAACTAACAATATGAACAAAAATGAAAAGACAGTTACCATTTTGCAGGACTGAACTTCTTCTGCATATGTTGAATGCCATCATTAGCTAATCTTAGCTTTTGCATTACTTGGAGACTGTAAACAAGAAAGGACTGCATGAAAAGTTCCAGAATACAAAACTAACACAGCTCATAATCAAAGAAAGGAAAAAAACACAATAGAAAACATATTAAATACCCATATCCTAGTATTTACACAAGTAGCACACTAACATTTAAAACAACAAAACTAATACTACAATTAACTTCCATTAAGTGTTTACAATAACAGTAACAAAGCCTTAATCCCATCTACTTCAGATCAACTGCATGGATTTCTCATCTCCATCCAGCTCCATGTAAAACAATGAATACCACAAGGAAGCAATTCAATGTCATTTTTTATGATCCACCTGTTAAATATTTAATCTATTAAAATAACTAACCAATATTTTCACAAAGTTAAGCCCACATATTATCACACTACATTCTACAAAAATTAAATGTTTATGCTGATTATCTTATGATGAACATCAACCATAGTAAAAGGGGATAGATTATCTCATAACAAAAAAAAAATACTCTAAACACTTATCCAAAAAAAAAAAAAAAACTCTAAACATCTCCAACATATGTAAATCAAAGTTTTATTTGTATGATATTTAAAATTTATTTATTATAAATGTAAATAAGAAGATAAAAAATTTAGAATATGACTATTAAACAAGATACTCACTCACTGTTGCGTAAAGGGAGGGTTTTTACATATAACTAAACAGACAGCAAAAGGTTTTCAGGCAAGCGATCCTAACTAATTGGATATTAAAGTTTTGTTGTTGTTTTATATACTTGAATAGTAAAATTTGGGCTTTTAATAAGTAAAATTAATTGTTATTTGTGATATGTTTGTAATTATCTAAAAAATGAAAAATCTAAGAAATATAGTTGTGTGGGACATTGAAGAATAACATGTTGTGGAAGATACTTCACTAAGTAGAAAATTTGGCGAGAGAGAATAACCTTTTGTATTTGACTATATATCTGGAGGGCATTAAGTATGCTTCCTACCCACCTGCCAAAGATATCAAAGCGAAGTTTAGCAGAATATCATATGCAAGTTACAAATACAATGAAAGGTATACAAGAACAATGAATGGTACACAAACACACAAGTCAACCATAATGATAAATCAGAACACATGACTTTGAATAAGACAAGGGCCTTGTTTGTTCTGAGATTATGAGATTATAATATCTAATCCTTTATTAATGCTGCTCAACCACATGTCATCACTTTCCTAATCCCAATCCGCAACCCAATCGGATATAGTTACAGTTTTAATCCTGACCGACTATAACCTGGCTTGAACGTGGCACATGATTCAATATGAAAGTTTTATCCCATTCAAATAGATTTGATACAATTTATCTTACTGATAGCCAAACAACTTTAGGATTATGAAAATTATAAAGATTCGGTGCAAGGCCATGAAGAGTGATCCCGAGCAACCGATATAATTTTGTACTAGGTTTACTAGCTTAAGTAGGCTTGTCATGTTAGGCTAACACACAAGTATGGAGACCTTCGCCTATGCCAATGGGTATGAGCCTCATTTTGTATACCAATACCTTAACTTATTGATCATCTAATGTGAGACAATTTTTATTTGTATCCCAACAAATCTTCCCCTCACAAGTGAATCCATCTAAATTTGATCCACTCCCTTTCCACCATATCACTTTAACACATTAAGTGCATGCCGACAAGTGCCTACTCAATCAATGCACATAGTGAGAGTTCCCCGCTCAGAATTTATTTGTCAACTGTGGCAACCAACCAACCTATGGGAACACCTTGTATGAACAACTTGATTCTAGTCGAAACATCGATAACGATATCACTTGTTAGAGAAATCATATCTTGTGGAACTAAGATGAGGCTAATACATCAATATGGGTAACCTTCAACCAAAAAGTCTAAACTAATAGCTAAGAGACATGCATTGTATATTAATTCACCAGCTTATTTTTTATCATTGTAATAATTCTTATGTGCATCTCAACAAGTTTGATGGAAGTGTCGAGACTAGATCTTACAGCATTAGTTAAATGAAGTATGGATAGTCGAGTAGATGATTTAATGCGTTAAAGATAACGTCAGTTAAAGATTGGACCTTAGATCGGATTAGATCATTTGTTTGTCACCAAAGGACCATCCAAAAAAATTATCTATGCAATGGACTAATGGTGAATGGATGATGCCGATAGAGAAACTCGCCCCATTGATTGGACCGTCCGATGATCAATATATATAACAAATTTGCCCAGTTTGGAGATTTGTTTGTTACGAAGATTTCTTTAGATTTAATTTCTTATACGTCATGAATATGATCTTTTGAAGATCCCCCATGTAAGAGGGTTATTCTAGGATTTGAGAAGATTAGAATTGTAGGATATGTATAGGTCTAGGTGGGTGAATAGATCCCTAATTAAAATTTTAATTAGTTTAATTTACTTAATTATATAAAGTGAGTGCAATAATAATAACAAAAGAGTAATGAAATAAATGCAAAAGCAAGAATATAAAAAAAAAACAAAAAGAACACGAGATTTAACGTAGTGCGGCTCACCCTCGAGCCTAATCCACCCTAACCTATCTAACTATCCAATTATATGTAAATCACTTCTTTAGTCTATGACAGAAAATCCTGTATAATGATCTTTTGCTACAACCTGAAAGCTTTCCTCAAGACAAAACCTAATTGCCCAAGACTAGCTTGGGGATTCTCCCGTCTTTACAACAATACAAGATGAAGATAAGGAGGTTCCCAACTTATTCAAGTGCGAGTTTTAACATTTAACACGAGATTTTTAAATTCACAAATAAGTCTATTTAATTAACTTAAAATAAGCACTTGATTAATTTAGCATTTATATTATTTAAATAATTACAAATTAAACATGCAATAATAAGCATCGAGCAATTAACAAATAAATTTTACTAATTTAATTTCAGGTATTACAGTTGTGTTCAATAAACAATAGCTTTGATAATGAGGTAAAGACTTATATTGCTCTCTTCTTTACCAGAGCGAGTTAGAGAGCAGTTGTTACAAAAATGAGTTGTTCGTTTGGCGAGAAAAAACTGAAGGTTTGGGACATTTCAGGTTTGAATCTCAACTAGGATATTTGCTGAAGGATATCAGGAGATTCATTAGGCATTAGCTTGCATACAGAAGACAAAGGCGGGAGATTTCAAAGGGATCAAGGCAACAAATCCAAGTCTAAAGAAAAAGCAAGTTGACAACTCAGAGAGTGAGTTTGCTAGAACTGTGATGAAAAAGGCCATATGAAAAAAGATTACAAAGCCTAAAAGAAGAAAAACCAGAATCATGATGGTGATATATCTATGGATGCATTATTACAATCTACTTATATAGAAAACAGTTATAGAGCTTTACTATTGTAAGCTCAAAAAGGTTTATCTAATAGATGAAGAGCTATTGGAGATTGCACGGAAATGTGATATGTAGATCACACATCAAATGCATTAATCTGAAAGATGCATGATGTCAAATGTATTCTTGGACTCAAAAAGAATTTGATTTCTATTTAGGGTTAGCTCCTGGAGGCATTAAGGGTGTTATGGTTGTGATTAGAGAAGCCAAGAAAGGCACATTATATATCATAGATGAGAATAAAAGTACTATCGATGTTGCCAAAATAGATGAGAACTCAAAATTAGGGCATAGCAGACCTAACCACAAGTGAATGAAATGAATGTAATGGTGTCAAGAGGTTATCTACCCAAACTGAAATTTGTGGTTGTAGGTCTTTACAAAGATTATCATTTGTGAAGTACAAAAGTTTAGCTTCACTAGCATTAGAAGAGAACCCATATGTGCAAGTTGTAGTTGATCCATTTGAGAGCTTGCATTAGTACATTTTCTTGAGGACCTGTGCTAGTACTTTACTTAAAAGGTATAAGTTTAATTTCTAAAGAATAAATCCAGTGTATTCTCACTTTCACAAAGTGGAAACCTGACATAAAGAATAAAGGTAGTCTGAAGATCAAGTGCCTCAACTCAGAGAATGATGGCGAGCACGATAATAATGAGATCAAAGATTTTCGTTGAGTGTGACATCAAGATGATTAGAACATATAGGCTACAAGAGAACTAAATTTGAACCGAATTCTAAAAGAACATGCTATAAATATGAGACCCATGCAAGCTTTACCAAAATTCTTCTAGATAGAGGTAGTTAGCCAGACAGTATTCTTACTCAATTGAGAACTTTTAGTCCTATAGAATTTCAAATAGTCAAAAGAGTCATGGATTGGAAAAAAATGTAGATCTCTGTCACTTGAAAGTGTTCGATTATCTTTTATATGTGCTTGAAAGTGTTTTAAGTTGTCATTGATATATGCATGTAAATATAAAGAAAAAAATCAAGTTGGATGCCAAGACAAATAAATCATATTTCAATGGCTATAGGGAAAATTACTTCAACTACAAATTCTAGTGTGAATAGTGCAGGAAGATTATCGGGAGCAATGGTGTCATATTTGATGAGAGCACAATTTACAAATCTAGTTTTTGAATCTAGCAGCATGCCAAAAGAAGTTGGTGGGATTAAGCTGGTAGATCCACCCTAAGGACTTACTAATATTGATTCTAATGATGAATCTTCTCCAATGCTCAGTTTGAGTAAATCAAGCAGAACTCGTAAACCAAGTCAGAAATGCTCTTTATCACTGCATTACCAGCTATTTACTGATTCTAGTGAGCTAGAATGTTACAATGAAGTGAAGTAGATGGAAGATTCCATCCAATGAGAGTTTGCTATGCAAAATGAGTTCAACTGATTGAAAAAGAACAATATGTTCATGTTGCCTCCACTATTAGATGGGAAGAAGAATTTGCAAAACAAGTGGGTGTACAGTATTAAAAAAGGGATCAATGGTAGCAAAGAAAAATTTATAAGACACAATTGATAAAGAAAGGATTTCAACAAAAAGAATATATAGACTATATTAAGATAATTTCATTATCTGTTAAGTTGACTCTAAGGCTGCTTATTGGCCCGAACCGAACTGGTTTTGGCTTGAACTGACAGGTTCTGGACAATTGGGAACCATGATGGTTCCGGTGACCCAGGTTGGAACCAGAACCCCAAACTAATTCAGATTAGTTCCAACTAGTTTTGAACTGGATGGGGTTGCTTTTAGTATAATTATAAAAAAATTAAAAAATAAATAAAAATAAAAAATATATTTTATTCTAACCGTTGAAATTACAACAATTGAAATAATGTGTGAATACATAATTTCAAAAAATTACAATGTACTCATTTTACAAATTCTTCCTCCTATTCGGAGCTACCACCTTTGAATTCGTTGACTAGATTTTTTTTTCTGATTGCATTTCCCTGTATTAAACAAATCTTGCAGGCAAGTAACAAGTAGAATGATGTTGATAATAAAAAGCTACAGTAGTTACCAATTATTATTCTAGTTAGAGAGTATGATTCAGCAATAATAGTCAAAGCTTGTACTCTAAAAATGTCTTGTGCCATAATCGATAAGACTGAAAATTATTTTGCAGATCCCATCCACCAGGCTAGGAGGTTGAAATCATCATCTACATCCACTACTAGATGTTGGTAGACTTGTAACTCGTTAAGGTCAGTCAATACTTGTTCAGAGACTGCAATCGTAGAGTTGTTCTCTTGCTTTTTCTTTCTTTTCATTTTTTGCATTGCATTTTCTTTATTGCTTGGGATTCTATGATCTAGATCTATGTTTCCATATTGCGTTGTGGGATATCTATCTTTTGAAGGTGGTTTTACAGTAGCTATGCAGTTCCCAACATACCATTCTAAAGAAACCGTAAACAGATAGTTACTGCAACTCTTTAGGCAATTTGAGAATTTGACCAAGTTGGGCTTTAGATACTTATGCGTCTATCAAACAATTTCAATTGGACAAATTAATTTCACTTTTCTACCATAGTTTTTGTCTAAGCAAGTTAGATTAAATTATTTTGATATGCTATCAAGTAGTTGTCTAATCACAAATTTACTTTACGAGTAATTGCCTAGAGTGAATTATTTAATATATCATCTGAACAATTGTATAAGAGCTAGTTTTAGATTAAAATATTTCGATATGTTGCATTAGAGCAAGTTTGCTTCATGAATTATGAGTAAATGCCTAAATTGAAGTACTTAAATATGTTGTTGAGTAATCAATGTTCACAATAGTTTTTGATCCTAAGAATTTCTTTTTTTCTTTTTGATGAGGATCCCAGGACGTTAATGCACTATTCTATGCAAGCAAATAAGCATTCTCCAAACATAAAATGACTTCACATCATGCATACATTCATCACATGTGCAAGTTTGAGGATGTTAGACACCATTTGTAATTTTACTAAATAATTCTGAACATTCATTTGGAGGAAGACAAATTCCCAAATTTAACTACATGTGGTGCATATGTAAGAGTAAAAAGCTTAAATCTAAACATACAAATCTAGATTTAAACGAGTCATGTGAATTCACAGAAGGAAATATCAAGGCTTTGTTGAAATTACAAAGTAAAAAAAACTTCAATGTTGGGATACGGATAGCCAAAGAATTATCAAAGCAAAGAGTGATGTAAAATAGAAAATGAATTAAGAACATTAACTTTTTTAACAATGCAGTAGCAAATCTTCAATTTGGCTAGGAACCCTAGAAATTACAGAAAATAAGACAACTAAAGGAAAACTTGGAAATAAAGACTCTAAATACAATCCAATATGCATAAACATCCTAAGGGCGCTGAGTAAAGCACCTCTAGCCAAAACAAAGCAATGATTCTCACCACCTGTGCAGAAAACAGGCTACATGTTCGGTCACCAATGTCAAGAATAGAAATCAGTTGACTTCGGTTGTTGATCAATATGAGAAAATAAACTGAACGAGTCAAAATTTGAAATCAACCGAAGATCTAGTCACTTACAAATTCACAATCTTTCATGCGATTTGACCAATGATCAATTTCATGAAACGACTGGGCTGAATTTCTTTGAAAATTAATCAATTAGTATTGTTTCCTTAGGCTGATTTTATCTATCGGTTAAATTTTGAAGTTGCCCAATAGGTTGAAATTGATCAATAGACCACGTGCTTTACCACTATTCTTTCCAACCAACTCAAACACACAAGTGCAATTTTATACAAGACTATTAGTGGTTACCTTCACACAAATACAACACAAATTTCAACCTAAACAAAGTCCAAATCAAAGACAAGTTCCGATAAACATATGCAAAATAAGTAAATCAGAGATATATGCAAATTAAGGCAGGGATCACAATGGTGTTTTCTCTGATGATGACCATGATGCAGATAAAATAACAAAATAGCTTTTTCACTTAAAACAAATCTAAAATTATTATGCTCAAATATAAGCTCTTGCCATAATCCAAAACCAAATGAATCCCAAGTGTGGCCAACAAGCCAACCAATATTTTTGTTATCAAGTTCAAAAACATGTTTGGCTAGATAAAAAAAATTGATCACACATCATTATAAGTAAACTGACTAATTTTTTATGTAACTAGCATAAGCACAATAACAACATACAGTATTACCGACATCTGAACCTACAAAAAACTAATGTTGTAAAAAACGGGTCGGACCGACCGGTTCGACCACGAACCGATTTCTAATCTGATCCGGTTCTATGTTAAAAACTGAAGAAGAGATTGAACTAGTTTAGACTGGATTGAACTGGTCAAGCAGAGTGAACCGACAGAACCGGTTAAATGCCAGTTCAACTAAAACATTTACATTTATATCTATGTTGGTTGATGTTTGTAGGCGACTTAATAAACTTTTTTGATAAAAAATTTATATTATATTTATGTTTATAGTTGAACTTTTTATTTTTCTTGAAAGATGACAAAACTTTTTTATTTTAATGCGGATACATATTAGTTAATTTTATGTTAAATATATATATCACATATGGTGTTTAATTTTGTTTGCATATTAGATATCATGTTTGTCAACCTTTATTGCTTATGCTAGATATATATTAATTAATTTTTGTTGATTATATTGAACATTCGTTATTTAATTATATTTATATAACAAGTATTTTATGTTATATATATTCTATATTTTTAATATTAAATGAGTATATAATTATATTATTTTATTATATTAATATTAGTAATGGGAATGACTAGTTAGCCGGTTCGACCAGTCCGATCGTGAATTGAATGCTATTCCGGATCAATTATAGGTTTAGTTTTTACAACATTGTAAAAAACCAGAATTCATGCATTACTATATTAATTATTTTCTCATAATTACATAAAAGTTTCAAAGGTTAAAGTTTATTTAATGTTACTAAGTAAAATCTTCAAAACTATAAAGTAGCAAGCACCAAGAACCCTTCACACTTCCTATTCCCTACCCTTCTAGGTGAAATCAATGAAATATGGTTTAACAATTAAGCTCCAAGAACATTTTCCTTCGCTTTCCTTCCATTTCATTGATAGCATATTTTTCTCACATATTTTACCATCGTCCAGTTAAATAATCATGCTAACTACTAATATCCCTAAATACTCGTTCAGGGCTTTTAAATCAATTAGTCCCTTCCTCATTAGTCACTAATGTCTTCACTGCTACTTCCTCTTGATTCTGGACAACTCATTTCCTCTTTTTTTTCACTACTCAAATCTAGATTCTTTATCTTTGTTGACTCTTGTTAGTCTAACAACACAATAATTACTCATTCTTGACGTCAACATCCTCTTCATGAGGTTCGGTCCTTTGAAGTATCCACATTCCCCTAATTTGACGTCATGGCTAGTTAAGCTAACCTACTTCAGCTAAAGTCCAATCAGGCGCTCATCTCCCAATATATTTTTGTTGTCCAATCTTATTTCCTCATCAAAGCCATAGATATCAAGTTGCCGCTTTTATGTCCTATCCTTTGATGTAGAGTAGCTACCGCTGGTCATCCATTTCAACAATTTAGCCATCAACCTCTCCATATCACCATTCCACTTTCCAGCTCATTCTTGCTGCTGGCAACCCACAGTCCCACAAACACATACATGCCACAATAAACTTGTATATTTACATATCAATCATCCAAATCAGATAATTTACATTACACAAAAGGAAAACTCAGAAATGCTATAATTTCATCATAATGATAACATTTAAACACATTCTTTACAAAAAAGAAAACTTCCTTTCTTGCTTCATTCGAATGTGTGATGAATATAAATAATCGAGTTAAATATTAGATGTATGTAATTTTCTAGATTGATGAATGGCCATATTTCTTCAAGTCTTGCGAGGTTTCTAGGTTTCTATTAAAAATAACCTTAGAATTGATGCTAGGCAATATTCACACATCTCAACTATACTTTGCACACAATATAATCTCATGATTGATGGTAGATAAGAAGATAGAATAGTTTATTTTGGAATGTACGTAAAAAAAGTCCCAACATAATCGAGAGCAATAAATCAAGATGTAGGGGATTTATGCATATTTGAGTAGAAAAAAATAGATATGGATCTTAGCGATAACTTGAACCCATCACAAACTCCAATGAAAACAAAATAGCAAGCCAAACCTGACCAATTCGCAAGCCTAATAGAAAAATGCTTCCATGGATATGATCTCAGTAATATTTCAACAAATAAAAAAGCACAATCACATCTGTAAACTTTACAGTTCATATTTATAAATTAGGGCACTGAGAAATACCCATCAAGACTCGGATTTTCAGGATAATATACATTTTGTAGGCCTAATTTCTTAGCAGCCAAAGCAGTTCCCTCGCCAATGCAAGCAACAAACTTGTCCCAATTCTCCGATGTTGAAACAAGATTAACCCATGAACTGTTGCCAAAAAGAATAGCCAAAATAACTGCCAAATTTAGCATGAAAATTTGAAAAGAAAATGCATGCCAGAAATAAATCAAGAGATTAATCTTAAAATATCAGCATCAATACAAACAAAAGTGACAAACAGCTGAACTTTAAAGTAATGTGCAAACACCAAAACACTTTTAAATGATTGTAACCATAAAGTAAATATTTTTTTTTTGGATAAAGTCATAAAGTAAATATTGAATGAAGAAGAAAAAGAAAAAAACAAAATGTCTTCAGAAAAGAAATCTAAGAAATAATGGTATAGCTGTATGAGAACTTGGAAAAGTTGTGAATGCAAAAAGTACCGGACAGCAGAAGGAGAAGCTACGGCTACAACAGGGGCAGAAAGTGCTTGTTTCAAAATCACATGATCAACTTGTTGAACAGGGGCCTAAAAGAATAGCCACAAAGTTACCTTTATGATTGTAAGTTGAGATTTACAAAATGTGTTTTTCAGGCCTATAATTGAAACAAGTAAATATGATATGCAGCACCAAGTGAAGCTGTCAAAGCTTACAAATGAATGACAAAGGAAAAAATGCAAGATATTTTACATGGAGGCATAACGCTATCAATTTCAGCTTCGTACAAACAATGGCATGCTCAAAATACAGCTTGACCTTACCTCATGTCAAATGAAACAACAGTACAACAAAGGCATATTGACATAATTACGGCTTCACTCCCTAAGTAACCCTCATAATCTTACATATGAAACAAAGTGGACAGAGTTTTCCTCAGAATCATGCTATTCTCATATTCACACAGAATAGTTTGTAGTGTGACTCATAGGGCATCTGAAACTTCTTAAAATAAAAATAAAAATAAAAATCCCTCCATTATCATGAAACACTGAAGATCTTACAGTGTCGTAGGTATTCAGTCTGACGACCTCAAATCCTCTAGCAGTCAGTCCTTCCTCTAGAAATGTCAGAAAAGACACATAAGAATGGGAAGTCACAACATATTAGTATACTCAACTAATTAGTCTATATAGTTGACAAGATGATGCTTCACTGCAATTTGCAATGGCATGGTATATGTAACACTAAACCCAAAAAAAATAAAATTAATATAATATTTTCTAGTCCTACTTCCAATATCACCATATTTACTGAATAAAAAAGTAGCCAATTCCTTTTAATCCTTCATTACGATATTCTTTTAAATGATGATACCTGTAATTGTAATTTTTGATTATTAAATACATTCAAACCCTTCATTGTAATTTCCTAAACTCATTGATTATTTCACCATTATTTCATTGGTTGTAGAATAAAGGAATTGGTTGTCATTTTCCTGTCTTTTATGACTTAATAGAAAGAGTGAAATAATTTGTAAACACTTACTCGTAATTTTTCAATTATAATATATTCACAACTACCTTCCTAACACACAAGACCAAGAAAACGCATTATATGCTTAGCAACCCTCTAAAATCAACCAACCGTCTAAATGAATTTGCTTTGTCTTCACCTCTCCTCCAGATGATTATATAAATCCCTTTCTCCACCTTGTTTAAACTCACCTAAAAATGTCATTTATATCTTCAAAAAAGAAAATGTCATTTCTCATCCTTATAAGAATTATTGAAATGAGTAAGTAGGAAAAGAGGATCAAATACTGCAAGATAGTATCGACACTAAAATTTTTTTAAGGTAAATGATTATACTTTTTGTCAAGTTTAATTTGAAACTCAATATTTTCTACACAAATTAATTATGAAATATTTACTAAATATTTGTTATGTATATTTGTTAATCATAATTATATTTACAAGTAAAATTTTAATATTTTGATGAGTTATTCTGAATTTAGCATATTTAAACTGGAATAGTCGTAAAAACATAATCATCACCATTAAAGTTGTTTCCGTAAATATAATAAATATTTTAGTAAGCTCTAAATTTTACCAACTAAGATAAATTATAATAAGTGATGAATCACATTACATTCAATAATTACTAAAATATTATAATAAAATATTAAACTTAATTATATTGCTAGCTACTCCTTACCCTTAAATTATTAAATTGATCGGGATATTTATAATCTAGTATCTATTTCTTCCCTATAGCTACAGTACATTTCATAAATTTATGTAAGTTATGAATGTACAAAAATATAAGTCTATCAAGTAGTGACCAATCAAATAGATGATGGTGTTATACAAATAAAATTAAAATAATAAATTTTCATATTCATTTATGCATTTCCTGCCATATTTATATTAAACACTACGTGATAAAATTGTAATCATTTAGACTATTACGTAAATATACCAATTACTCCACTAAACTAAAAATTTGCACATATCCATGATTCAAAAAACAAAGTTAAGCACAGCAACAATAAATGCTATAAGGACATTTGATTTTTAATATTGCTTAAAAGAATAGCTTCATGGTGACAATTATTAATTGGTACTTCTTACTTTCTTAAAATCTATAATTCTCTTTATCATAAAAATGAATGCTTTTTACTCTTCTTTAAAGACATGTAGATGAAAGTGTCATACATACATATACAAAGCTCATTTTTTAAATTACCTTTTAGTGCCCACCTCCCACACAACTATTCATAGCTACTAAAAATCTATACATAAAATAAAATAAAATAAAACACTAACTAATTATTTTATAAAAATTATCATAATAAAATCCACACTTCAGGCTTTCTGTTTAATAATCTCAAATCTTAAGGAAAAGAATCTAGAGTAGGATAGACTAGGGGTGACAATATATGATCCGACTCGTGAACCCGACCCGAACATGACCACAAATTTTGAGTATGGGTCATGAATTTTGACCCATTTATTAAAGGGGTCGGGTTCTGGTTAGGCATATTCAGATCGGGTCGGGTTCTATATGGGCATGTATCAAAAACACTCAATGAACAGGTCGGGTCAACCCATCAACCTGATCTATTTATTAATCGAGCTGGGTTCACGTCATGGATTTTGACCCATTTAATAAATGAGTCGGGTTCCGGTTGAGGCTATTCGAGTTGGGTCAGGCCGGGTTCGGGATTAGGTTTGACTTGAACCCGACCCGCCGAACCGTTTTGCCTTGTTCGGTGCGAGGACCAAAACAGGACTAAAATAGGACCAAAATGGTACTAATATAAAAAGCAACAATAATAATAATAAATAAATATTTTAAATTATTTTACACAAATTCAAATATAAAAAATATTATTTTACTTTATATACTCAACAATTTAAAATAAAAATATCAACTTTATTTCACATTTTAGACCAAAATATTCAAATCGAGTATTTTAATCTAAGATGTGAAATAAAGTTTATATTTTTATTAAAAATTATTGAGTATGTGAAATAAAATATTATTTTTTATATTAAAATTTGTGTAAAATAATTAAAATAATTTATTTATTATTATTATTGTTATTTTTTAAACTAGTACTATTTTGGTCCTGTTTTGGTCCTCGCGCCAAACAGGGCCCTAGATAGACCCATCTAGGACTTGGTAGCATGCCTTGCCTTTTTATTGCGTCAATCTTATGTTTACTTAATTATAAAATAATGAACTGTCTATGTTATAATAAGGTCCTTCTTGGAAGATTAGGAAAACTAAACCAATTTGAAATCCTATATATATATATATATATTTCTATTTCTATTATGTCCTTGGATATTTTATATGCTTAACGCGTCAATCTAAATTTTCCTGAATCTCAGGAAAAATTTAGACTGAGGTGTGAGTATATATGAGTTCAATGTCAGAGAAAGATAATACACAAAAACATTATGTAGCAAAATTTACATCTGTCACCCCCAAAAAAGCATTTTTTATAGGTGACACCCCCTAAGTTAAATATTTACAGGTGGCACCTCCTAAGTCAAATATTTATAGACGACACCCTATTTTGAAAATGAGACCTTAATCTGATTTGATAAATTTTTATTTATCAAATGATCAAGTTTGATTTTACTTTTAAAATATTTTAATTTATAGGATTTAAAATTTGATTTATCATAAAATTATAATTTTGAAAATAATTTAAGCTTTTTATCAATTAATTTTGTTGATTATAAATTTAAATATCATTCATATTTTTTGTCGCATCACTATTGATGGTTTTTATGTTCTAGTTGGAGTTAGTTAACAATACCCTTAATGGTTTATAGTAGAATGTAGTCAATCTTTATTTGTTATTGTTTATTACAATATATAATTGAGAAATTTACATTTATCATCCCTTAAGAAGTCTTTTTTATAGTCGGTACCTCCTAAGTTAGATTAAGGTCAAATGCCTCGCAGATAAAATCCAATAGTAACTTGAATCACAAATTAAAATAAGGTCACACAGATGATAGAGCAAATCAATTAATCAAAACGAGCAAATAAATTTCATTCAAATTGATTAACAAGTAATAGGTTGATTTGGATAGAAATTATTACCATGTGCATGGCGTGAGTTTCCTTTAATACAATCCACATAAAGGCCAAGATCAGCAAAATCCAAATTATAAAGAATTTCATTCTTTAGTAATCTTTGTATTCTTTCTATGGATATATAACCCAAACGTTTATGCCACAAGCACACAACTACTTGAACTTATACACAACAATATATGTGGACCTTTTGATGTTCCATCCTTTGGTGGGAAAAAATATTTTATCACCTTCATTGATGATTTTTTATGTTATGGTTATATCTATTTATTGCACAAAAATTCTCAATCAGTAGATATTTTAGAAGTGTTTATTAATGAGGTTGAAAGACAACTAGACAAAAAGGTGAGAATTATCAGATGTGACAGAGGTGGTAAATATTATGAAAAGTATGATGAAACTAGGCAATGCCCAGGTCCATTTGCTAAGCTCATATAAAATCGTGAGAGATGTGCTCCATACACAATGACTAGTACACCAAACAAAATGGTGTTGTGAAAGGCGTAATCGTACCTTGATGGAAATGGTTAAGAGTATCTTACGTTTTTCTTCTTTGCCCTTATTGTTATGGATGTATGCTCTCAAAACTGCCATGTATTTGTTAAACAGGATTCCAAGTAAGACAAATACAAAGACACTTTTTGAACTGTAGACTGGAAGGAAACCCAATTTGAGGAACCTACTATGAAGCACGGACATGATACGGGGACACGGAACACGACACGACATGACACGACGACATGATGATTTTCTAAAATATAGGACACGGACACAGCATAACACGCCAAATATAATTATAAAATTAAATATTTATACTTAAATATATATATAATATAATACAAACTTAAATTTTTAAGTATAAATAACTTGTAAGTAGTACTGAAATCTCATAAAATCAAGATGAGAACTCGAGAACAAGCATCGTTGTATTAAAAATATTTGAGATATAAATTTAGAGTTCACTTTGAATAAGAGAAAATACAATTTTACGTATTAGGACAATCACAGTGAGCACAATAATAAAAGAAAGTAAGAGCTTTTGGTGTTGATGAAAAAATAAATAAAGGTGAAGCAGGAGTTCTAAACTTTTTGCGATTGGTTCATTTTCATAAGGCTTAAGGGCAACAAAAGAGGAATAAATTTGATTTAACTTGATTAACTTAAAATTTTGACTTATATTAGGTAAAATTTTAACAATAATAAGAGAGATTTTTAGTTTTATTAAATAAAATTTTAACAATAATAAAAAAAATAAGATAGATATATCCATAAATTTTATTAAAAATATATAATATTAATAGATAAATTTAACATTAATATTAAATACATCTAATTCTATCTTATGTATCCTAGAAGTGTCCTGTATCTCAGAAGTGTCCTAACGTGTCCCAAAGTGTCCTCGTGTGTCCAAGAAGTGTCCTTAAAATTTTTTAATATTATTTTATTAGGACACGCCACGTGGCGTGTCCGATACGGTGTCCCCGCGTATCCTTGCATGTCCCCGAGTGTCTGTGTGTCCGACACAGACACGACGTGGTTCTTGAAGTGTCCATGCTTCATAGGGCACCTACATGTCTGGGATTGCCTGACAAGAGTAAGAATTTATAATCCATACGAAAAGAAACTAGATTTAAGAACAACTAGTGGCTTCTTCATTGGTTATCCAGAAAAATCTAAAGGGTATAGATTTTATTGCCCTAATCATAGCATAAGAATTATTGAAATGGGAAATGCTAAGTTCATTGAAAATGATGAAATTAGTGTGTAGAACCGCGTAAAGTGGAAATCCGAGAAGCTAAGCTAAAAATTTCTTTACCTAAAGCTTCTTTTGAGGTTGTTCCTATGGTTGTTGGATGGTCTAACAACTTACATGAACAACAAATAAATGAACAATCACTCCATAATAAACCTACAATTGCCAATGAACCTAGAGTGGATGAACCAAATGAAATAGTATTAAAAAAGTCTGAAAGACAAAGAAGGCCTGTAATTTCTAATGATTATTTAGTTTATTTACAAGAGTCAGAATATGACTTAGGAATTGATGTAGATCCAATTTCATTTTCACAAGCCATGAAAAGTCCTAATTATGCAAAATGGTTAGATGCCATGAAAGAAGAGTTAAAATCAATGGATCATAATGAAGTCTGAGATCTTGTAGAGTTGCGTGAAGGTTGTAAAAGAGTTAGGTGTAAATAGGTTTATAAAACTAAGCATGACTTTAATTGCATTATTGAACGATATAAAACTAGACTTATTGCCAAAGGTTTTACTTAGAAAGAAGGAATTGACTATAAAGAGACCTTTGCTACTGTTTCTAAAATGGACTTTCTAAGAATTATCATCACAATGGTGGCTCATTATGACTTAGAGCTTTATCAGATGGATTTGAAAACAGCCTTTCTAAATGGAAACTCAGACGAAGAGGTCTATATGGACCAACTTGAAGAATTTATAGTAAAAGGAAATGAACACATGGGTAAACTTAAGAAATCAATATACAGACTTAAACAAGCTTGTTTAATGATACTATCACTTTCTTTGAATTAAGAAAAATACTACTGATCAGTGTATAAATCTGAAGGTCAGTGAGAGCAAGTTTATAATTCTGATTCTATATAATGATAATATATTACTGGCTACTAATGATCTTGGCTTATTATATGAGAACAAAAGTCTCTCTCTAAGAATTTGAAATAAAAGATATGGGTGAGGCATCCAATGTAATTGGAATTAAAAATATTCTATGGCAAATCACAAGGATTATTGGGATTGTCTCAGAAAGTATATATTAATACTAGAGAAATTCAATATGGATAAATGTTCTCCATTTATTGTTCCAATTCAAAAAAGAGATAAATTGAGCCTTATGCAATGCCCAATGAATGAATTGGAATGTAAAGAAATGGAACAAATTACTTATGCATTTGTTGTTGGGAGTTCGATGTATGCTCATACTTGTACCAGGCCAGATATTAATTGTCGTTGGGATGCTGGGCAGATATCAAAGTAATCTTAAGATTAAACGCTGGAAAACTGCGAAGAAAGTATTGAGAAACTTGCAAGGAACAAAAGATCACATGCTCATTTATAAAAGATCCGGTTATCTTGAGGTGATATGATATTCAAATTCAGACTATGTCAGATGTGTGGATACCAAAAAAACAACATTTGGTTATTTGTTTCTTCTTGCTAAAGGAGCAATCCAATGGAAAAGTGTGAAGTAGTCTGACATTGTTGTATCCACTATGCAGGTTGAGTTTGTGGCAAGCTTTAAGGCCACTACACATGGATTATGACTGTAAAATTTTATTTCAAGACTTGGAATTGTCGACAGCATTGCTAAGCAGTTGAAAATTTATTGTGATAATGTTGCAGCGGTCTTATTTTCTAAAAACAACAAATATTTCAGATGTGCTAAACATATAAAAAAAAAATCTTGGCCATTAAAAGAGTTCAGAAAAAAAGAGTGTCAATCGAACATATTAACACTAATCTTATGATTGTGGATCTATTAACAAAAGGGTTGCCACCGCAGACATTTAATGAACATGCTGAAAGAATGGGTATTAATGTAATCCATTATTGATATTATGATGTTGTTTTATGCTTTTTATGTATCTGACACTCAAAGCTAATTTAATTATTATTTCCGATGACATATATTAGAACATATTGTTTAATTATGCCATTTGATATATATATACCTAACTGAATGATAGAAAGTTTGAAAGCAGAATTTGTCTCTGACAAAGGCATTAATGTCCCAACAACTGATTTATCAGTAGCATCATACTGAAAATGGTTCTCCACAAACTTTATATATTCCTAAGCACTGTCAGTTTTAGGGATTGTAGATATATGTTCTCAGCTATGGTCATTTGCATTAACTTAGTCAATTTGATCTTTCCCAAAATTCATAGAAAGATTTTTCTTCAGCACTGTTAGTATCCGTAATAACAGCGGGTTTATTAGTAAGGAGTGCCAAATCAAGATCCAGAACACCTAAGTGAAACTGGATTTGCTCAGACCACTCAAGAAAATTAAGCCCATTAAACTTTATAATTGACGAAGCTTGCAAATGAAGAGAAATAGAAGCAGAAACTGCAGAATACACAAAAAGTTCATATATTAATGCTTTGAGTTCTAAACTTAAATGCATAATACAAATTTAGATATTAGCATAAATAAATATAAATGCATTGAAGTCTCCTTTTGGGCGATCAACAATGTACAGTAATAAACATAATTGATGCTTAATTTAATTTCACTTAATTGGTAATTAAATACACTCCAATTAAATTATTAGGGGTGGAACAAAACTAGGGGTGGCAAAACTGGTCGGTAGGTTGGCTTCTGGTTGAACTCGAATCTGACCCGACCCGACCCGAATAGCCTTAACTCAAACAGACCAATTTATTAAATGGGTCAAAATTCATGATCCGAACCCAACCCGATTAATAAATGGGTCGGGTTGGCGGGTCGACCCAACCCGTTTACAACCTGAACCTGCCTGACCCGACCCGATTATACCTGACCCTAACCCGACCTCTTTAATAAACGAATCAAAATTCATGACTCATACCTGAAATTTTCGGTTCGGGTCATATATTGTCACCCCTAAACAAAACTAAATTTAAAATGACCATCCAAAACATAAACCGGATGTTGTCATTGACGTCAATTTTAGGCCTAAAAGTCAATTTTAACAAAATTAAAGTTAAACTTAGATAAATATTTTTTATTAGGAGTAGTGTATAATATAAAATAAAATAAATTATTATATTGGGATATGTGAGGAATGTAATATAAGTTAATTATTATTTTGGTTTGTGTGTAGGACATGAAATAAAATTAATTCTTTATTCTAAAATATGTGTATATTGTGAAATATAGTTAAATTTTAATATTAAAATTTATATATGATGTGAAGTGCTAAATTAAAAAGGTTAATTTTAAATAATCTAAACAAACACATAGCTTAACAGGGTTTTGATTGCTTTTTCCATTGATAAATTAAAAATCATACTGCCTGACATTTTTTTAACCTTTGAAAGTAAATAGTGATGTATAAACTAATGGCAAGACATTCAGAGCATCCTAGAACACTTTATGGTTGCTGGCAAGGAAGCAATGCACATAAAAGCCAAATTTCATTGTTAGAGTTGCTTCCCCTGAAATTTCTAAACCTTTAATAATTCTCCTACTGATGTGGGCATCTTCATCACTGACAGTTCATCAAAGTCATACTGCAGGAAATTTTTTTAACCTTGGAAAATAAATAGTGATGCATAAACTAATGGCTAGACAGTGAGAGCATCCTAGAACACTTTATCGATGCTGGCAAGGAATACACATGAAAGCCAAATTTCATTGCTAGACTTGCTTCCCTTGAAATTTCTTAACCTTAACAATTTCCTACTGATATGGACATCTTTACCACTGATAGTTCACATGAGATATCACCGCTGATCACTTTGATCGATTGACACAGATTTGACCACGTTTTTATGTTACAGAGATGGACTTTAGTCCCTACAGTCTGATCATAACTAAAATTTGGTCCCTCTACTGTGCAGAATCTACAGTTTGGTTCTGATTTTTTCATTAAGGGTTGATTGATAGGAGGCCTTTCATCCTGACATAAAAATTTTACTATTAAAAAAATTACTTTATATCACATACTACACAATTTTAAATATATCAATGAAATTTTATATCATATTGTACATAACTCTTAAAATAAATAACTTTAATTTTTATTATACACGTATTTAAAAAAAAGCCACATTTTTTTTCTCTTTATCATTTTTCTCCTCCAACCATACCCTTGGATGCAGTATTAGTATAGTTCTTTTGATGGTAATGGTTAGAACCTTCTGTTAGTAACCTGAACTTTGTGAATTTCTAGACACAAAAAGCACTTAAAATAATTATGAACGTTCATTAAAATGGGGAAATTAACCTTTCTAAAAGCTTAAAACATTTGAGAAATTGTCAAGCAAGTACATACCTTTGTCTTTGGGACAAGTATTTTACTTTATAATTAATTTATTTGAAGAACCCAAAATTAAGGATTTTTGTCCAAGGAAAAAAAAACAAAAGTTCCAATAGTTTCCATCACAAGGACTATATCGTAACTAGAAAACAAAGTAGGAATCGTATTGCACTGCAAAACAAAATGACTGGTTCTATCTATGTTCAAAATGTAGGAACAAAAGTTTTCTACATTTTATTGAGCCTTTTTTCATCATTAATTAATTGGGCGTAACATTCAATTTTATTGTGATATTATGTTATGTTATCTAAAGAATACGATTATTTGGTTTGATGACATATTTAGAAAATATTATAAAAAATTTCAAGATTGCCACTGGAAAGTAACAATCTAGATGTCATTCTAAATGCAATAGAGGGATGTGAGATTGAATTGATTTTTAATTACCATTTTTTAATATAATGAAATTAAACCAAACAAACAACAATTTAGATATAACATAAAAATCAAGAAAACAATGCTTTCCAGATAATATGGACATTAAGATAGCATTAAACCAAAAAACTCCCTTATTCAAAACTATTATTTACTATGGTTATTTTACCAATATGGGTACTTGTTTAGCCCCACATGGCATGTTTTAGCATTAGCACATAATTACCCTCTCCCTTTAACAACATTAATTAGCTATTGTAATTTAGAGTGTAATCAAGAAAATTTGAGTTTGATTCCATTCTCCTTCCAGTAATGGGATTGACATACGGGTGAAGGAAAGGATTGAAACTATGGGTGAGAGTCCCTGAATATTAATATCCTAATGAAGGAAAAGGAAAGGGTTAAAGTCACAAGTGAAAATCTTTAAAACCTACTTAACCCAAGCATCATTTAATTTCTCACCATTTCCCTTCCACCAAGCCACCACCAACTTATCACGTCTCATCAACTTTCGAAAAAAACTGATCAAGTCTCATCTTCTACAAATTCAACAAATAATTTTGATTAGGTGATCATACTCGGGATATGAGAATTGTCCACATAGCACTGAAAACCAAAAGCTTGATGCCACAAAAGCTGAGTCACAACATAAGATACCAAAGAGTTAACTTTTATTATCGACACTTTGAGAGATTCAAGGCTTTTATCGAGATGTTAACCTTCAATGCCAGCACCTTGAGAGAACTAGGCTTGATGCAGCAACATCAATCCTCAATAAAAGATACTGAAAGATCAATCTTCAATGTTAACACCTCAATTGAATTGTAGCATGAAGTTGTCACCAAAAGAAGTCAAGAAGTCAACCCTACACAACACCCCAGAGAAACCTCTAGCATCTCGAGCGCCTAGCGTTGGTTTAAAAGGCATCAACCAAGAGAGACTTGTCAAGCAATGACACAAAAACAAAGTATCGACACCTCGACATGAGGATCAATAATAGTATCAAGAAGGCAAAAACATAAGTTCTGTAAGATTCATAGTCCCAAAAGATTCAAAGTTCCAAATATCTATAGCTCCAGAAGGTCCCAAAATCCCACTGACCTTGAAAACAAATAAAACCTACGACCTATGAAGCACTGATACTTCGTGAAGCTTACTATATTTATATCATATCCATATCGGATACCGCTATTCCTCAATATTTCACCGATACATATCTGATACGAAGTATTAGATTTTTAAAAATTAAAAATAAAAATTGATTCACTACATGGCGTATCAATTTTTATTTTTAATTATTAAAAATTTGATAGTTGTCCGACACTTTTTGATACTTCTAATTAGAGAAAAAATATTAAAACAATTGGTCTGGCTTACACGATAAAAAATAAAAAAATATCTTATACATAAAACACAACTCATGCATAGACTCAAATATTAAAATTAAAAGATATACTATGCTCATGCAATTGGTATTGCAGAAAGCTTTACACATATTAGTGTTTTAATAATACAAAACGATTTAGTATCCGCAAGCAGTTGCATCATCAGGTTTTTCTATTTTAACCAATACTATCTTTACTTCTGTTAGACACCGATCGCTTCTTTGACACCTTAATCAAACTCATATCGCTAAAATGACATGACTTTGGGCATTTTTATTTTGTTTATTCATTTAATTAGAGACTCAAAAAGAGAAAACCATACTCTTACTTTAATCAAGTCAATATATCCGAGTTTACGTCATAGCATCCATATTATTTTCAATTATATCTCATTTGCATCAAGTTAATTGATTTGGGTCGGATTTAAATTAAAACTGAAACTAATCTACTGATGTATATTTAAACTCTCATCTCATATTGCGTCACCTGGTTTTCCTATTTTAACCAATACTATCTTTACTTCTGTTAGACACCGATCGCTTCTTTGACACCTTAATCAAGCTCATATTGCAAAAATGACATGACTTTGGGCATTTTTATTTTGTTTATTTATTTAATTAGAGACTCAAAAAGAGAAGAGCATACTTACTTTAATTAAGTAAATATATCTGAGTTCATATCATAGCATCCATATTAATTTTAATTATATCTCATTTGCATCGAGCTAATTAATTTGGGTCGAATTTAAATTAAAACTGAAATTAATCTATTAATGTATATTTAAACTCTTATCTCATTTACATAATATGTGATAGTTGGAAGAAATTAAATAAACTTTATGACATTATTTTAATTAAAAAAATTTAAATTCAATAATAGTTGAAAGATATTTTTTTCAAGTTCAGTTGTCCATAATATTTCTTTTAGTTATCTCAAGAATATTTTAAAAAAATATAATTAATTTGAAAAAAAATTAAAAAATATTTTTAAATATTATAGCAACAAAATGTATAAGATATTGTAATCTATTAAAAATTTACATTTAACATCTTGATAAACTTTCCTTCAAGCCATTTATTGTATTCCAGGATGCAAAAGGTTGTTATCTTTGTCATGATCCTATAACTCAGTGCCTTTACGTGTCCATGCATTATTTTTCTGATGAACGATCGATCCTCAGTAGTCTCTCTGTGCTATTATCATTTCTAGCCATGCCTGACGGGTTTATTATCAGTG
This sequence comes from Apostasia shenzhenica, assembly GCA_002786265.1. Classification (NCBI taxonomy): domain Eukaryota; kingdom Viridiplantae; phylum Streptophyta; class Magnoliopsida; order Asparagales; family Orchidaceae; genus Apostasia; species Apostasia shenzhenica. The sequence continues at coordinate 8,526,619 of KZ452001.1, forward strand.
GCATCACCTACCTACCACAATACTAACACACAAAGATCTGATGGGTTGGAGAAAACCCATAAGCTCCATCTATTGCTTTCACAATAGAAACTTCTTCATTAGACCTTCCTAGTTACTGCCTTAAGCAAAGGTAAATAAAGTATTGCTCATTTTTAAATTCTCACTTGACATTTAGCTATTTATCTTCATCTCTATAATAGGCATTGGGATGTCAGTGAATGAAATATTTGTAACTAACTACACATTTTATCTATGCTACTAGCAAGAAGATCTCATATTCAAAATCAACCATGACATAACCAAATCATAAACAAAATTATCAATTATCTATCTGAGAAGTTTCTTTTAATAAAGAAGAATTATGAAATGCCTATATCATCCATTAGAAGAAACAAAAGAATTCTAGAAGACAACCACAAAACAATTACTGCTTGAGAAAAGAACATAATATATAACAACAAAAATTCACAAGTAAAATGGTATTCAGGTAAAGGCACTGAGTTATAGCCTTTAAAGCAACAAAATCACATAAACAAATGTTACAAAGGATGACGATGAATTTAAGAAGAAGTAGAATTAAGGAGAAGATGATTAGCAGAAAAGAAGATAAATAAATAGTAGGTGATCAGGAGCAAGCAAAAGAAAACCCTAGTGACATTCTACGCTTTCTACAAGAATACAAAAAAAGGAAAAATCACAAATAAGAAAGTTGAAAAAAGAGTTGAGATCTAATTTCACCACAAAAGATAGTGAGGGAAAATTCTTTTTTTCTCCCCAGAAGATATATAATACTAAGGAAATATTCATTATTTCATTGAGCTGACGAAAAAAGGGATGAAAGAATCCCACATGTTATAAACTAGTCAAAGTAGAAAATCCAAAAGTATGCTCTTTTTCTTTTTGAAATCGCGACCTAGGCATTTCATTCAAAAATTAAAAGTGCAAAGTAGATTGGGTAACGTATGTTCTTTTTCTAGAACTGGTTTTAATTATGGTACAACTGATCTATTTTAAAATTTGTCAATATGTTACCATATAAATATATATATATATTAATGTCAATACTTGATGATTATTTTTGGCAAAAAAGATATAATACCCTACCATTGCTCTGTATACAAATGTCTTAATTAGCTAAAAGGATATTAAATGAGCATTTAGTTTAATGCTATCATAATATTATATTATATAGAAAAAATAATTATTCAATTTAATTACATGTGTAAATTATCTTCTAAAAAATAATGAGATTATCACTCAAAAAATGACACAAATATATAAAAATATCTAGATAACATGACATATATAATATCAAGATAATAATAAACAAAACACCCTTTAACTATAATATATGCATGACAACATTTTATTACATTAACAAAGGTGGACGGTAAAGTACGTACCCCAAAAGCACAATGTATTATACATACATATATAATAGGCGTATTCTGACGTATCTGTATCCTACTTTTTTATGTTTGGCATATCGTCGTACCATATTGTACCTGTACCACCGTATCGTACTTGTGCTTCATAGCTTGCCACGATGCCGAGCCCTAATCACAAGAGAACAACCTTGGTCCTCAAGAACAACTCGGGTCAAGAGAACAAGACTTCCTAATAAAAATACCTTTGGGGCAGTCTTCTCCCTCAACTCGATAGTGTCGTGGTTAATGCCTTGTTCTCTCACCTAAGATGTTCTTGAGGTCTAATCTTGCTCTCTTTTGTCTCGTGGCTAAGCATGGCGTCGAAGCTGTTTTTTCTCCTTTTACTGAGTCAAGACTTGACTTTATGACCTTGGGGGTTCACGTCCTTTGGACCTCTAGAACTCTAAACCTCTAGACCTTCGGAATATTTGGATCTTTGGATCTTTCGTAACTATAAATTGGGGGTTCACGCATTCTTTTTTTGTGTCATTGGTTTGTCACATCAGTCTTTGGTTGACGTTTCTCGGGCCAGTGTTTGATATTCAGTTGTCAAAGTACTCACAAGGATGACATGGTATGTTGACTCCTTGGTATCTATAAGTGAGGTTTGATATTATCATGTCGAGCTTTCTTTTGAGATGTTGTCATTCAAGGTCGACTACTCAACATCTTTTGGTGAGATGGGCATTATGGAATTGATCTCGAATCTTTTGTTTCGTGAAAAAGTTTTGAATGAGCTAGCTGGATATCTTAGTTTGATATTTTGATCATGCATTTCCTTTTTGGAGATGAGATTCCTATTGGGTCCTCGTGCAGAATTTTTTCTCCCTATTTTGGAGCGGTCTAATTCCATCTACACCAATGATTATATGTCGTTATACCCAATCTCCCTGTCTGGCAGGATCTCTCCTTGTTTCCTTCTTGGGTAGTTGGCAATGGGCTAAGGGTGCTTAGTGGCCCTGGATGAAGTTGCTCGCTCTCCCTCTTTTTTTTTTGTTTTCCTTTTACTTACAAATTCTTTCTTGGAGAGTTCCCTCTTTGTTTTCATCTTCACAACAGCAATGACTAGTACGACTACTCCATAATTGGGGATTGGGTGCTATACTACCACCTGATTTGTAATCAAACCTTCTTCAAGTTCGAGTTTTGAAATGACATAACCTCAACATAATCACTAGATTGAAGAGTTTTAATTTTTCTCTCTCTTTGATCGCTCACACGTTGAAGGATGAAGACAATGAGAGGCATGGTGAAATATAGATAAAAGAAAGGAAGATAGGTTTTCTCTCAAAAAGTTTAAACAAACTTCTTGGTTATTTTGATATTTCACGTGACCCTGTCACTTCTATCTAAACTCACTTGGGTTTTTTATTTACATGTCTCCTCATATTTAAAAGAGGATAAATTCAGGATGAGTGCTTGCTTTTTTCCTACGCTAAACTTTTTTCTCTTTCCCATACGCTCACATCTCATATACAATAGTTATTTGGCTTAGCAGCTTTTCTTTAGTATCTGAGTCTTTGAGTGATTAGGAGATCAAATAATGAAGGACAAAGAAGAACACACAAAAGGACTCAAATGTTCGACTGACCCAACCCGTCCCAAGAGGAAGGAGAAGTGGTATGTGGAATTTTTTGTAAAGAAAATTTCCTCCCACCTGCCTAAATTGATTTTCCTTCCTTTCCATCTACTTATGGTTGATTTTTTCTTAATTTTTTCATTTTTTATGATGTATTTTATACTTGAATGATGCTTCCTCCTCCTTCTTGAATATGTATTTTATACTTATCCATCTCCTATATATAGGAGTCTTCCTTTTGCAATTGAACTCAATAAAAAATTTAAGGACTTCTAAGGCTTTTGCTATTCAAAACTCTTCTTCTCTTCTTCTCTTCTCTTTCCCTCTGTCCACCTAATTCATATACCCTAAATCCCACTTTTTGAGAGAGAATGTCATTCTCTTTTGAAGAGCTTTTCCACTTTTCTAGTCAAGGTCTTTGCCTTCTTGTTACTTCTCCCTCTCTCTCTCTGTTGCTTCCTCTATATTCCAAAAAGGGAGAAATATTAAGGTGACAAGGAAGATAGAAGGGATCCGGAAAGGTTTACACGAAATAAAACTTGACCACAATAAAGGGGAATCTATTTGAGTGGGTAAAGTGAATTTTGTCCTTAATCACCAATTTAATAGAGTACCAATAAAGTCACAATACCATGTTTCATTTTGCAGTTGCCCAAATTACTTAGATTTTCCTTTTAAAGGTTATCGACCCATGAAGCCTAATTAGTTTTTGATCATAGAGCTTCCTTACTGTTAGCGTGTCAGCTCTTCAAGGTTGTTCCTTGAGGTTTTCCTTGTGTTATTTCTTTGAGTCGAGATGTCCTTAGCTTGGAGGCCTTGGTTTCTTGACCCGTGTCATCTTTGAGATTGAGGCTTTGTTCCCTTTCGAATTTTTGTCGGGGCTTTGTCTCTCTCGATTGAATTGTTATCAGGGTTTGGTTTTCTTCCCTTTCAACATGTCATCGAGGAATTGCTATCTAAATCGTAGTCTTCTCCCTTGACTAGATAGAGTGTCATGACCAAAGAACTTCCTTGAGGTTCCTTTCAAATTCCTTTCTCGAGGACTACGTCCTTGAAATTTGGACAACAATGTCTCAAGGACATATCAAAGGAGAAGCCTAGACCTCGAGAACATCTAGAGTGGATCAAAACAAGAATAAATCTCGTAGAGAGTCCTCATATTTTTGATCCCTAAATAAGATTTAATTGAATCATATTAGTTATCTAAATCAAATTTTGAAAGTACTATTAATGGATCCAACTTGGTTATCACATAAGCTGATCCTCAAAATAACTATGTTTTAAGATAATGCAACCATTGAATTCTTGAAATCTAATTTGCATCATAGTCGTCTAGCATCACTTAGCCAACCTAATACCTCATCCTTCCTTTCCCAAATCAACCTCATTAGTTATCATCACCTCTATGACCTTGTGATAAGGAATCATTTTATCTACCAACAACCTAAGAACTCAAAGAATCTCTATCGTCCTCTAGAAAACATGTACCAAAGTGACATATGTTGGATTCCCATCATCTATCTACTATCTTTTTGATAAAACATTTAATTAGATTTGCCAATGGGAACTTTTTAACCTTTTCTCGTTGCCCTTCATTATTTCCCATTTTCTTTAATACATATATCCTTTGTAGTTCACCCCCACTATTTTATGAAGATAATTAGCCTACTAGAGCACTAGCATTTCCATCCCTTATCAAGAAAAGCCATTGGAAATTCATTACATGGTAAATAGGTACCACTATAGCTCAAAAATGAAGAAATTTAACACGATTTCAAGGAAAAACCACAAAAAACATTAGAAAATATGAAAGTAGAATACCAATGTCATTGCCAGCTTTCAGAGATGCAGGATATAGGACTTTACAACTGTCACCGTAACATGGAAGTTCCAATGCTAATACTTTGCCTTTAGCTGAAAAGAACAAACTCATATTAGGTCTTGATTATTCCAAATATCCTTTATAAAGGAACAAAATTAAAACTTACGGACATAATAATGTCTACCTACCAAAGGAATATCTAACAAGGCTACAGGAAGAATAGCCATAACATGATTCCCAAGCAAATGAATTTAGCTCCAAATCATACGTGTCATGATGTGGGCAAAGGTAAATTCTAGCAACTAGGACTATCAATTTACCTTTAGAAGGGGAAAATGCAATCTCAAGAGTTCTGTCAGGTGATTGTAAAAGTTCATGAAAGACACTTGATGTGCCAGCTCCAACAACACCAATTCTAACCTTGGGAGATCCAGCAGTCCTGAAATTAGTTATCAGTTTTGATTATTTTCAATAACTAATGTTGCGGCCTCATATTCAGCTAGTGCGAGTAGTAATCTGATCGACAAAACCAGAATATGCCGAAACACATATATTGATAGGTTCTTAGAAGTTCGATGCCAACAGGAACTATGAAAAAGCAACATAGTATTAACCTCCAACGAAGAAGAAAATCAATCCACAGGTTAATACAGCTTACAACACATAAAATATCTCTTAAGCATTTTAAACACAATTTATTTAGAAATTAACTTATTTACCTCTACAACCACCTTATCATTTGATTCAACATTCACAACTATTATAAGCAACTGAAAGAGGAGACTTCAAAGAAAAATTAACTGAGAACAGTAATAAGAATCTGCAATAATAATACACCAGAATACAATATTGGCATGACAATCGAAAGATGTACAAAAGAAAAATCAAGCAGCAGACAGAACCCATTGAACCTATAGGTGCATTAAGAGCACAAAGAATAGTAGAAGTACATCATTTAAGATCAATATATTGCTAAGACCTATGACCAGACCTACAACTAGATCCCCATCTTGTGAACAACAGATAAGCTCACACAATTTCCATCCTATGCAAATAAATCCCTATGAAAATTCTGAAAGTAACAGTATATAACCTTGATTACTATTTCAAATCATGAAAATAAGTTTAATGAGCTTCAATAAGAGCAACTGATGAAAGAAAACTGCCATCAAATACAAAAGCATTAGTGTTTAAGTAAAGGTCCTCGCAACACAACAAACAAGTAAGATGAGCCAATACAGCAAATAAAATTTAGGAAGGAAAGATGCTCAGTCTAATTGTAACAGAAAATAGGGAAGATCTGTTTGAGGATAGACTCAAATAAAAAAGGTTTGTGGTTTTTGAACCTAATTGCAGACTGGACTAGCTAACAGGGACACACATGTTGCCGTTCAAGAAAAGAACTTGTAGCGCACATGTTAGAAATCCTTTAAATATTTAGGGCCACTATTAGTAATTGTTACTTATTTTATCTTTTTCAATAAAAAAACTTATTTTACTTTCTTTATTTCACGTTGGATTATATTTAACTATGGTACTCCTTGGCAACATTCTTACCCTCACTTCTCTCTTATATCTGAGAAGTTTTATTGCAATGTAATTGTAAGGAAAAACATATTCACATGGCATCATAACAAGATATAACCTAATCCAAATTAGGTTGCCATCCTTCCACACCCCCAGCTCGCTACCACTCCACTCTACCCTCCCACAGCAACAGGTTGACCTTGGGGACCCTCCCGCTACTTCCTCCTGCTCATAGAAAAAGAATGGAATCCTGTTCTCATCTTGTTATTCATTGGCCAAAGTAGTCCCCCTAGTGATGAAACAGATTGAAGTCGGAGCTGATCACAAAAGCCCACCCACTGTTTGTTGAAGTTGCTAGCAATTCACCTGCAATCGTTCCCCCACTCCAGCAATCACTTAGCTCATGCCAATTGCTACGATTTCTCCACCTCTGTAAATATGTGATTAGCCTGTGTCCATTATGCCTAGCATCTACTACCACCACATGACTCTAAAATTCTCCACCTCCCACTAAACTTCAAGTCTCTTTCCTCTCACTTTCTGAGAAAGCGACAGCATCCTCCACAACTCTTCTCAACACCAAATCTCCTCTTACTATTTGGACCACTAAAAAGTTAAATGGTTCCAACTATATATATTGATCATGGACACGGGTTCACATGACAAGATTACTCACTTGGATATTTAGATTGCACCAATAGTCAAATCCTTTAAGTGGCAAGTTTTGGATTATATTGTGCTCACATAGATGCCAAATACTTTGGAACCCTATATCAATTCCAATCTACAGTTCCAAGAAACGGCAAAACTGATGTAAGATTTTCTCAAATCCATATATTTTCGAAAAGGTAATGTTTCTCGTATATACTCTCTTACTCAAAGCTTTACTCACTCCATCAAGAAATAAAGTGTGGCCTTGTCTAGTTGGTGAAAATGAAAGGACCCTTCAGGCTTCAAACTGCTGAATGTGTTCACAAGGTTCATTGTTCAATCGAAGGTCTTGATCTTCAGCGAGTGAAAGTCGACCTAGATGGAAAAGTGACAAAGAGCGTAGAATAGCAGCTCTCCGAGGTCCATGCTGTCGATGAGGTCATTGAGGAGGGGAACATCCATCCCAGCTATGGGGACCTAATTATGGATGTACAAAAAAAATCCTCTGGGCAAGTCGCAACGATGCCATAGAGATCGCTTAGCAAGTCCTCGGACACGAAGAGAGCATCCAAGAACAGGCGAGTGACGTTGACCCGAAGAGTGGGCGGCACCTAGGGGCCAAACACGGTTAAAGGTCGTGTTACACCATGTGGGGAAGCCAATTTAATGCGAATTGAGGATGCCACGTCCACGACTATGAGATTTGCTTGCTAGCATCGGTGATCGGCGGGTTAATACGAGCCTCTCGCGCTGCTCTAGCCAAGGTCGGTAGTTGTTGAGATAGAAGAGAAGTGATGTTGGTTTGTGCCGATGGAGTAGCGAGGGTCATTACTGGGGTAGTAGTACCCATTGGTGGCAAAGACGGTTGTAGACCATAAGAGGCTGCGCACTCAACCAACTATGCTAGTAAGTCTCGATAAAAGTATCAAAGATGTTAACAGAAGAAATGATAAGAGCTCTGTTAACGAGCAGTACACAGATGGCTCTTGAGCAATGGAAAGAGATAAGAGACTGCAGACAGGAAGAAGTGTAACAATAAAGTATAGAAAAGTAAATAACACTAGGTGCTAGATCAACCTAAGGTAGCCTATGTTACACTGTGACTTCAATTGAAATAGGCAAAGGCAGTCTTATAGACGACTCAAGGCTGCAGGCAATGATTGTGGTGTTAGAAAGGGATGAGGGCTGTGGGTTTAATGGAAAAAATGTAAACATTGTTTCAAAGGATAATTAGGTTATTCAACGATTCTAATTTAAAGTCAACCCTTAAACTCTTCTCTTCAATGGAATATCGATTCTCTGGTCAAAATCTAAGTTGGCACTCAAAACCTCAAACTTTATTTCCTCAATAATTCTATCCATTACAATAAAATGTAGCCCATTGCATAAGTCCTCAAAATTCCAAAATTAGAAAATGCAAATAACAATATTAGAAAATATTAAATATGTAATAATAAAAAATTAGTAAAATATGGCGAGCCTTCATCTTTTGAATCAGCTCAAAATCAAATCTGAATCAAATAAATTTGGAAACAATCAATCAGCTAGACTTATCTTCAATCAACCCAAATTAACTTGAAATTGAATCATCGATCAATATAGCAAATATGGAATGTAGACATCTTTTATCAGGTGTCCCCAACATTCTGACTGTTTACGTGAATGATATTTTACTAACACGCAATGATCACATGGCCATTTTGAGGTTAGAAGGCACCTTGAAAAATTTTTTTTATAAAATATCTTAGATATCCAAGTATTTTTTTTGGTGTTGAGATCAAATATGACAATAAATGTATTTTTTTTCTCAAACCTTCTTAAGAAAGCTGGTCTTTTTTATTGTAAGCTGGTTGACACAAGATACTAGTAGTGTTTCCCATGATAATGGTGAACATTATGGTGAACGCATCATTATCGTCATGTTCTAAAATTAATTTATTTGACAGTTGGTGGGTTAGCATATGCAAAGCTCAACAGAAAAACATTAGAAAACTATCATTGGGATCCGAAGGTATGAAAAGAAAACACCTAATAAAAAACTGTTATATATTAAAGCCAATCATCTTCAGGAAGAAGTCTATGCACTATGCAGATCAATACTAGATCAATCAATGATAAAAGATCTACTTTAGACTACTGAATTTTCATAAGAGTAAATCTAGTCACTTAGAAGAGCAAGAAAAAGAGCATTATGGCTAGATCAAGTGCTGAGGCTAAATATAAATCTAGAATGCATACTACATTATATTTGAAATGGTATTTTATCTAAAAAGATATCAATTCCATCCATTCATTTGAACAACTTGCTTATGTGTTCAAAAAGCAATTAGGTTCTTCGTGTTTCTATGAGCTATAAGACGAGCTGAATCTGATGGATATCTATGTTCTAACTTGAGGAAAAGTTTATAAAAATCCTCTATATATTTAGGCCCCCTATTTATAAATGTATATTATTTTATTTTCTTTATTTCTTGTTGGACATGCTTAGCTACGTACTCCTTGGTTATATTGTATCTCCTCTCCTTTCTTATACTGGAGAGAAGTTTCATTGTAATGTCATTGTAAGGAAAAACATTTTGATAAAACATATAAACTTTAGACACAAAATTTCACATATTTACTGTAGAATTAGCCAACATGAACTTAAGGAACAGGTGTTTACTTCCATGCTTCAAGGAATACAGTACCAGCTTCTGGAGAAGTAATAACAATCCAGTCGAAAATGAAATCTAGCAAAAATACACAAAAGAATGATGAGTTACCCATTGCTAACCAAAAAAAAAGAGCAACCAAATTGCAAAACCATAGTTCTCAAAAAAGTTAAAAATAAATCCTTGCAAGTGGGAGTAATTATAGTATTCTCGGTCTAACGGTTTTTGCGTGCTCAAAACAAAACAAATAAGTACAAAGCGTTCAACAATTTTAGACGGACTCTTTCCTATAAATCGCAGTTATCATTTATCACCTTACATAATCTGAGTGAAAGTTTCTATCATGCTAACAAGGCGTATGAAATAAAAATCTTCAACAATTTCATCAGATATATCTTACACATACAAGTTAAAACGACTTATTTTTACTATAGCACATGCCACATAATATGGTTTAATTTTTATAGAAGGATGACTAACAGATAACCTTTGATATATAGTGTAAAAGGAGGTAGTTTTCATAAAAACAGAAAAGATCATTCACGTACGGTGATGCTTATCCCACGAATTATAAAATAAGCCATCTTATAAGATCGCATGCCATGTCTCACACTCAACTTCTGAAAAGCATAAAAACTATACACTACCCATTAAATCCATTACATAAAAACAAGGTCTTTAATGATATGAAGGTTAATGGGGATTATGGACAGAAAAGTATATCTTTAGAGAAAAATTTCAATAGAAAAGAAAAGCATTATATTAAAGAAACAAAAAGTTGATATGAGCCTCCAAGATCAAACACATACCCTGCAACACAGATGGAAGCTTATCAAAGTCAGGTCCTTGTGTGTGCTTGATAAGAGGAACTTCAAGACAATGGATTCTGTGCTTTGCCTACAATGTTCGTAAATTATCACTGAAGGGCCAAGACTGCCAATTTTTCTGATATATTTAGTCAAAAAAAATAATTTAAATATTCCATATACAGCATTTCATGATCAATTTAGCGGGCACTTTGCTTTAGAAGAATTCATAAAGAAAGTCCTACGAGAACAAAATAAAGAACAATCAAAATCAAGACGGTTGTATTGACAAAGTTGTGCAAAAGGTGATAGTCACGGATATTCTTTACCTGAAAAAAGGGTAAATTTAATGATACAATAAACCCCAATCCAATAACTTCTTAGCAAACAATACTTGAACTGGTTAGACAAGAAACTCATATTATGTCCAATCCTATACCAGGATGTTCTCTCTAGAGCTGCAAACATGACTACATAGTGAACAACCTAAATACATAAGCCAAAGAACTTGTCACTAGGGCATACTTATTACCAGTAATTAATCCAAAAAAATATATTTTCTGCGTTCTCTGCATTTTCATTCCAGTTAAATCCCCAATAGTAAGTTCAAAAAGTTAATTAAAGAAACAAGAGATCCCCACACCCAACCTCAACACACACCAAATTTCACATTAATAAAGTAAAGAATTGCTTTAGGCTTTTATATATTAAACTAATGTTTCATCTATACGATACTCTAAGCCACGTACGTTCTACTCAACGGCTAACTTCATTGCTAATGTTCCACAGATTGAAGATCCAGTTAGAATGAGTGCATCCGCTAGATTGAATAATCAATAAAAGGCACAACGGGTTCAGAAGCTTCACCATTATCACGCCTTAGCAATTAAATTTGGAAAAAAAAAACGAATTGGAGCCAAAAGCGCTTAGGTCAAAATGGAGACAATGAGATAGCAATAAATTTTTAAGAAAAACTCCCAACTTTCAAATTAAAGGAAATACAAAAAAGAAAAACAGAAAAACAAGGGAGAATTTTCAACGAAAGAAAGAATAAATATCCATCCCATTTGATTCAGTATTGAGAAATTACAAGCAGAAAGGACCAGAATTCAGCCGAGCACTCTCAATGTTGTTGAAGAAAAGGGAGTACCAGTGCGTTAATGAGCTTGGCGTTCTTTCCCTGCTCTCGGGTGACGACGACATCGGGCTTGGCGGCGGTGGAGGCAGAAGAAGAAGCAAAGGCGGCTCGGAGCCTACTCGCAGAGACAGGCAAGCGCTTCGGAGAGACTAGAACGACACGATGTGCAAGAGGAGAGAGGACAGGCAGAAAGGAAGCCATCGGCGACTCGGAAGGACTTGAAGCCATTGTTTTTTATCAAAGATCAGACCCATGGAATTCACATTATGAATGAAGTAAAAATAAATAAATAAATTATATTTTTTTATAATAAAATTACTTACATTCAAGTCTCAGATGGTAGAACATAATACCCTATAAATTTATGATTATAAACTTTTAATATCAAAATATATTTATTTATAAAAATTAATTTTAATAAAATTAAAATTATATTTAGAAGAGAATATATTTTATTAAATTGTGTATAATTTAAAGTAAAATTAGTTATTATATAAAAATATGTGATGGATATAATATAAATTAATTATTTTTTAATATGTATATAAAAAATAAAATAAATTTATTTTTTATTTTAAAATATATATTATATGAAATATAATTAAATTTTAATATTAAAATTTATGCATAATATAACAAATTAAACTTAATTTTAATTTCACAAAATAACTTTAAAGATAATTACTAGCATCACCTATTTATTCAAAATCTAATCTCAAATAAATAATATTTAAAAAAAAAATCTCAAAATAAAAACAACACTAGCAGATCCATTTATTCAAAGTTTTTACAATCAAAACAGTTTTTTTCCAAATTTATTTGTAAATTTTTTTTAAAATTATTTTAAATTTTAAATATTATTTATATATTTATCAAAATATTAAAAAATTAAGTAATATTTGAGACTATTTTAATATTTTAATTTTAAATTAACTCAGTATATTATTTTTAAAACTTGAATAAATATTTACAATTAAAATTAGCAAATAATTATAAATTATTAGTAAATATATTATTTCTAAGCAAGTATTTATAAACTCCTGCTCAGCTCATTCACCTTTCTCACCAATTTGGGACAAAACAACTCAGCTCATTCACTTTTCTCACCAATTTGGGACAAAACAGTTTTTATTGTAAAAACCTTAAATAAATGGATCTGCCAGCGTTGTTTTTTATTTGAGATTCTTTTTTTTTAATATTATTTATTTGAGATTTAGACTTTGAATAAATAGGTGATGCTATGCATAAATAAATATTATATATATAATAAATTTTGAACTAATTTAAATCAAATTTTGAGCGAATCATAGAAAAATTAAAAAACTAAAAATTAGACTCCACTTTAGTCATACATATGGTGATTCGAGCTAATTTTATATAAATTATTATTAGTCAATTCTGAATTAAATTAATTTTTAAATTTTTTTTAGGTAATTTTACATTTAAATATTAATTTTAAAGCTCAATTTTGATTTCAATTCCGGAGAAAAGTAGTTTCAAAATTCAATTTCAAAAATTTTGAATTTAGCAGTTTCAATTCAAAATTCAGTTCTATTAATGATAAAGCACATAGAATATTATTCTTACAATAATAAAAAATGTATCATGTGCAATAAATTTTTAAATTCTTACAATATTAAAAAAAAATATTTAAAAGTGCGTAAATTGTAAAATAAAATTAATTCTAATATTTATATTTATATTAAATATAAAATAATATTAATTCTAATAATTTATAATTATTTGCTAATTTTAACTGTAAATATTTATTCAAGTTTTAAAAATAATATACTGAGTTAATTTAAAGTTAAAATATTAAAATAGTCTCAAATATTACTTAATTTTGTAAAATTTTTATAAATATATAAATAATATTTAAAATTTCAAATAATTTTAAAAAATTTACAAACTTTTGTTTTTTTTTGTTTTTTGTTTTTTTTTTTTTTGAGTTATATATATATGGAGCTGCAGAAGTAGCAACACCAAAGAGGAAGTCCTCAGGAAAAGCATTGTGGGGTTTATGCCCCGCTGCCCATGTTAAGTTTGAACTCAGTGCTTCGGCGATATCGGCTGCCGACGGCGAGCCATTCGTAAAATCAGTCAGTGGAGATAGATATTTATATATATACAGTATGTTAATATATGAGAAGATATAAGTATATTTTTAGTATATTTAATTATTTTTTTTAATGATTTTAGGTAGAGGGAGCAACGAGAGATGGAGGAAAAGGACCAAACATATGGGATACTTTTTTGTAAAAAATATTCAGGTAAATATATATATGTGCATTTTCTGTGAATGAAATTAGATACATGCATTGCTGACTTTAGTTTTTTTGATGCAGAAAAAATAGCTGATAGAAGAGGCGGAGACCCAGGAGCTGATGGCTCATACTACCGCTACAAAGTAATTAATTTTTTTTTAATATAATATTAATTGAAGATTTAAAAAATTAGAATGAAGTTTGATATGAGAATTAATAGTGAAATGGACTAAATTATGATATATAAATGCAGGAGGATGTGCAGCTTGTGGCAGATATCGGACTAAATGAGTACAGATTCTCCATTTCGTGGCCACGAATATTTCCAAGTATAACCATTTATTGATGAATTTGTATATAAGTTGTACATTTGAAAGATTAATTGAGAACTATATGTATATATTTTTTGAAATGATTAATTTTTTGTACATGCAGAGGGAAGAGGTACTCCAAATGAAGAGGAAGTTAAATACTATCACAAATTAATTGATGAACTAATCAGGAGAGGTATTATATATATCTTTTTAATTAGTAATTTGTTATTCTACATAAATTTTTCATCTTATTAATTAAACATACTTATATGTCGGAAGGACTTCAAGCCATCGAGGCGACTCGGAAGGACTTCAAGCCATTGTTTTTTATCAAAGATCAGACCCACGGAATTCACATTATATGAATAGAAATAGATTACATTTGTTTTATAATAAAATTACTTACATTCATTCAAGTCTCATATGGTTAATAACCTATAAATTTATGATTATAAACTTTTAATATCAAAATATATTAATTTATAAAAATTAATTTTAATAAAATTAAAATTATATTTATAAGAGAATATATTTTATTAAATTGTGTATAATTTAAAGTAAAATTAGTTATTATATAAAAATATGTGATGGATATAATATAAATTAATTATTATTTTAATATATATATAAAAAATAAAATAAAATTATTTTTTATTTTAAAATATATATTATATGAAATATAATTAAATTTTAATATTAAAATTTATGTATAATATAACATATTAGATTAAATTTAATTTTAACTTCGCAAAATAACTTTAAATTTTGAGATTAGTTAATATTGTCGTCTAGGTCCTAAAGTTATGTAAGATACTTCGCGCAAATAAATTCAAATTTTTTGTGATTTGATAAATATATAAAAAATAATAAAAAATTATTTTAAAATAACTTTTACACTTGTGGTGGGAGAGAAAATATGAAAAAAAAGAGAAAAAATGAACAAAGGACACAAGCAAGTATACGCCGCCTCCATTTGCTCTTTTGCAAGAGCCACGGGGAGATAAAAAGGGAGAGGAGAGAGCAACCTGCCACTTTTCATCGAAAGTAGTTGCCTTTTGCAGTCCCTACCTTGTTTTGACTACTCACTTTTATGATTAAGTTGTTGCTTGCTTTTGTGTTGATCCATTGCTTTCATTATATTCTAGATTAGTACTTAAGTATCTGACTGCTAATTATGCTCATGATTTCTTGCCAGGTATATCATTATCTAGTTATAATCAGTTATTATTATCTTACTTAGTAGTGATCGACATATCCTTTGTATCATACCAAACTCCTAAATATTTGAATAGACCATGCTGTACACTGTGCATCTCATTTGGATCATACATTTCGACATAATATGATACGTAATGCACTGGTTGACATTCTTGGTCGCTATTGTACGCAATGCCATCGTAAGGTTTCATTGACTTTTCTAATATCTGAGTCTCACTATATGCTAATATTTGGTTTATGGTTAGTTTGAAAGCACCGACCTCTGCTTGGATAGTATGGGCATATCATCTTAAACATCTGTCATTGTTCTTGTTTGAGATGTTCCTTTTTTTTGGGAGGTTACTTACGCTCACAAAGTGGGCAAACAATTAGTTGCTTGTTAAGCTCATGATGATATTAACCTCTAGCCATTTATATTTAATATTTTTGATTATTTGACTTCTAATACTATTTCATTCTTTAAACATGTATAACAATTTTTGAATGAAAGTCAAGTTGTAGGAGGCCTAATAGCTTCTCCTTTTGTTTTCTGTTGCACCAACTTAACTATTCAAAAAGATATTACTTCCCAATTACAAATCTGCATGTAAGATGGTGATGTTTACTAATTTATCATTTATGTTTTTATTGTAGTGTAAGGAATGATTGAAAATACTCTAACATGAATATATAATTTATGTAGATAAAATGTGGAACAAAACACAAAGAAAACATAGAATATAAGAGGAGAAAACATGGAAAATACGCATAACAAGAGGAAAATCCGAGAAGAAAACATGGAATACATGAGGAGAAAACGCAGAAAAAGCACACGACCTCAATGATTTTATATCATCTTCTATAAACATTGTGATGGTAATTAGTAAAATTATTCTTATCAATTTAGATCACCTCTTCCAAAGAGATTGATTTTGCAGATTATAAAAATGGAACTTTTTGCTACGCGGTGTCAAAAAGGGACATATGTAAATGGATGTGAGCTTGAAGGTTGGATGAGCAACTTAATGATTTTCTCAAGGAACTACAAGAATATAATGTGTATGTTTAATGGATTAATTCTGGTTATAATTACTATCTTAAAATTAAAATTTTAGCCAGGTTCGAAGTTGTGGAATGAAATGTAATTTTTATGTGGCTTATGTTGCAGATAATTAATTTCATATGATTTTTGTCTTTTGTATATTAAAAAAATAGTATAGAAAACAGTTCTATTAATAGAACCTCTACCGCTAATAGAACCCCCGCCTATATGTAATTATAGACAAGCAGTTCTCTAACACCTTAAGAAAACTGCTATATAATGTAATTATATACTGCAGTTCTCTTAAGAAAACCGCTGTCTATAACAAGCACTTCGTCACAATGGCATATATTATTAGGCAATGATAAAAGGAGTGCAGCCTGAGCCTTTTTTTTTTTTTTTTTTTTTATATTTGATAGTCTAGTTTAACCTTTTTAGGGTCTACATATCTAATATGTTTACAATCATGGGATCTAGCACTGGATCTACCTACTGAAGACAATGAAAGATGATACTTAAAATGAATAGACAAGATTACAACAAAATAACGATCAAGCACTATTAAGAAATAACACAATATTTGCTCTGAGACTATGTTGACACATATCACAATTGCATTGTGAAATCATTCAAGAATGAATTTGGTTTGGAGTGAGTAGGTGGTCTGAGATATGCAATAACCAGAGAACAAAAATCTATGTTATTCGCACAAACTACTCTTATTACTGGTAGCATGTCAAAATTTTATGCAAGTTCAGTAACACTTGGGGAGGTATTATATAGTTCCATATTCAGAACATGCACACTAAATATTTAGCAGTAGCTAACCCGACTAATAAGTCTAAGCCGATTACAATGGGATTCTCCCATTTTTCATGGATTTTGATGCATTCCTCACTAAAATTAATTAGTAAACTTCCCGTGTAGTAGTTCATTTACTGAAGATGAAATCCTTTCAGCTCACTTGCTGTTGATTCCCATACATGGGATAAGCCCCATATGCTGCAGCGTACGCAATAGGATCATGAGGCGGAAATGCGAACCCATACCCACCATACACTTGAGGTCCATAATATAAACCATTCCAAGGACTGCTAATCTCAGTTCGCAACTGGCAAAACATGAAACAAAAAAGGTTAGCTGAACACAAGAAGTTTTCAACAGTTGAATGCTCATAATAGACATGCTACCACTTTTGTGGTATCTGGTGAGAGTTTACGTATGTTCAAACTCAGTAGTAAGGTAAGAAGTTTTACAGGATCTCCGACCAAGTACAATCCTACTATAAGGCTAAACTTAGACTCATAACAAACAAACTATACTACATAACTTTCAATCAGTTTCAAGCTAAAATAAGTTTCACAACTCACCCATATTTAATTTTTCCAGGCTCAGTTAAAGGCTGAAGTACGATTATACCTTCAAACAAGCAGGCTCTAATCTCTATGTCATATGTAGGCAACATAATAGTTCTTGTCATATCTAGGCAACATAATAGAAGCATGCATTAAGGCATATTCCCATGCATCTAAAAAAAAATTAAGGCATGTTCCCTTTTCAAACAAAATCTATAATAAGCTCCTTGTTTTCAAAAGGGTTTTTCTTGGCAGTTGATTGTGTAAACAACGAGCCATTAGTTAGACTGCTATTGAAAAAGCATTGCATGTACTGTCGCATCATTTTGGAAATAGGAAATCAAGGAAGTTCGGTTGACAGAGTATTCCACGATACAATACGAGAAGCTACTCTTAATATCGACACTAATGCGTGTAGTTTAGTGATGGACAAAAAAAGGGGCAAAACAAGAAAAGAAAAGGCCAAACCAACCTGGTAAAGCAAATTTCTGCTTGGTTCAGTTTCAGTTTGACATTTTCCTTATATTTACTTGTTTGGTTTAATTTAGGTTGAGCTTTTCCTAAAACAAATAAAACAAAATCTAAACTGCATAAACACACATATAACGTTATGTATTATTATGACCAACTGTAGAATATTAGGCCGGACTAATAAAATAAATCTTTAGAGTGTACTAATAAGTTCTATAATACTAACATTTTAGTTTTATTATTATTCTCATCTAAATCAAATAATTTAAAACCATTAAAAATAAGTCCAACCCAAGCAGAACCGTTCACCCAGTGAAGTAGTACATAGACCGAAAAATGAACGAAGCTGAACGATCTGAATGGTTCGGTTCAGCTTGGTTTGGTTCTAGTTTTAGGTTATGATATTCGTTTTAGTTTGGCTTAAAGAGTCTGTTGGCTTACAACATAGGCGAACAATTTCCACCCCTTATTTTGTTCTCACAAAACTGCTTTCAACCCACTCAAAAACACACAGCAATAATAGATGATACACTTCAATTAACAAATATATTATATAATCAATATGAAGAAAGAATGCTTTTTTAACCACCAGAAAAAAGTTGGGGGAGCAGATAAAAAAAGTATGCAATATGATAATTATAAAATGATGCATTTCAAATATATCATCGCTGGTCGGAGATACAAAATTATATAAATAATTGACCATGGCCATTCATAGACAGGAACCCATGTGGATTTCAAAAATATACAAGAATGCAGAGTGTGTGATGGCATGTACCTGCTTATTTGCGGGATTTCGACCCCAGGAAAGGCGTACTGCCTGCTTTCCAATGACCACACCATTTAATGATTGCAATGCTTCCTCAGCATCATTCCTGATAAATAAACAAAAAAAGTATGCTATATACATAATGGATACAATCCTGATAAAAATTAATGCACCACCTCAGCTATGCTAACAACAAAATTTAAGGTATAAATCAAGGCCGGTGCACCTGTGTACAAATTGCACAAAACCACACTGTTTCCCTACTGGAATTTTCACAGAAGCAATATCTCCATACTGTGAAAACGAGTGCCTCAATTCATCTTCGCTAACACTAGGGTCTAACCCGCCAACAAATACCTATGGCAAGTAAAAAGAGCATTAAAGATAGATTTCAATGGTACACTAAACCCAATGCTAAACTTTAAGAGGGAGATATTACCGTGGTATTTGTTGAGTCTCCATCATATGGAAAACCTTGTGCAAAAGAACCATTGTAACCAAAACCACCTACGCAATTTCAATATAAAGGAAACCTTAAAGGATAATCAGCACTACATAACATTGTTACTATATATTATGATGTTACCAATTTTTCAAAATTTTCTATATACCAACATTTGCTCTGTGGTTGCGCAAACATGAATGCAAGTGCCTGTTGCCAGTGTTCGTAGTTGATTGATAAATTGTAAGACATGTTCCGCTATCCAAATGGCAAGTCACAAGATATTTAACATAAGACAACTAAACCTTTGGGAGAACCAACGATTTTAGATTATAAGTCATCAGATGAAAGCAAGCAATACATACTAAAAATTAGCATGTTTTTTTAGGCAAGTCTAGATTGCAGTTGGCATTGTAAATCTAAGTTAAGCAATGGAGCAGAATTAAATCTTTAACTTATATAGTAAAAGAAACGAAGTTGCAGTCGCTTTGAAGTCAATAATATGAAAGTAAAAAATTGACACCTACAACAGTGACTTGAAAATTGGGCAAAGGGGATCATCAATAGAATGATAATTAGTCCAAAAAACAAAGGATCATGGTCCAGTAAAAAGATGAGAATAATAGGTTTTGCCTAGAAAAAGAGCCTAACAGATCCTCACGTAGGGCATTTAAAGACAGATTAATGCATTATTGTTGTTCAAAAGCATTTGATTTCTGGGTATTCTTTATCTGCAATCAGAAAAAACACAATTTCAGAACAAGTATGCAACATCATATTAAAAGTTTCCTCTATGATAAGGATTGCAAAATTTGATCAAAGGCCTAAGGTTAAAGTTGAAAGGACATGCAATTTAATAAAAAAAAAGGTACAAAAAATTGATAATTAATAAAGTATAAGAAAAGAGGGAAAAGTATTGAGAATTTAAATCTCGCCATTGTTGTCGAGCCCAATTTTCTCACAATGTTATCCATACTAGTAAGGTCAGGCTTGGAATTCTTAGGGAGTTTGGTCTTATTTTGAGAGTGTACGTGAACTCATGCAATTACTTCATATTAGCAAATTGGAGTGATTGCACCAATTGAGGATAAACTTAGAGAAAGTTAGTGTTGCACTAATTGAGGATAAACTTAGAGAAAGTCGGCTTAGATGGTTTAGACACCTAAATCGTAGGCCGATTGAAGCTCCAGTTAGAAAAATTGAGTTATTGATTTTGCTCATATACAAAGAAGAAGAGAGAGACCAAAGAAGACATGGCAAGAAACTATAAAGAGTGATCTTAGTTACTTAGACTTAAATAAGAATTTGGTAACTAATAGAGCGCAATGAAAACAAAGGATTCATATAGCTGACCCCACATAGTAAGATTAAGGCTTGGTTGTTGTTGTTGTTGTAGCAAATTTGAGTGATTGCACATATGATTCAGTTTCACTTCAATCCTGTGTTTTTCAAATGTTCAACCACATCAACCTAATTTTGTTCACTTGCACATGTGACCCATTACTACTCATCAAACCCTTTCCCTTACAAGCAACTATAAACACTCAAAATCGTGATGATGGTTAGTATTAGCAGTTCTACTCATGTAGCTTCATGTAAGCATGCAAGCTTTTTTTCAAAGATTCCCCAGTGTATATAACTTGTTTCAATCATAGGCCATTATGTTTGACTTAGTACGAAAATATAGTTTTTTGCATTTTACTCAATTAGTACAGTTCTGAAATTCTTCGATAATCATAATATATTCATTAACTAAAAGTACAAACAAAACACTGGGATACAGAGACAAAACATAACACAACACAATGACATAATAAATTTTCGTACATGATGAATATATTGTGAATATATTACACTGGGATACATGTCTTCTCATGTTTATATCATGCATTTTGGAGACTAGCACTAATAACAATTCATACTTCAAAAAATATGTAAAATAGTAAAAAAAAAAAAGATTCATCAAATGGAAACAAAGAATAAAAGAATATTTAAATAATTAAGCAATAAATAGCTATGCGATAGTGTACTTTGGCATAAGGTTAACTCAATGTAGACGCACCTAGTAAGTACAACACAACATAATACATGGAGACCTGACATGACACGATGTAGTAAGCTTAATATCCAAAAGGGAAATAAGAGTTTTTTTGCATTTGATGTATTAATAAAGCTAAAGTCTAAGGGACTTTAAAAAAAATGAAGTATAAAAAGGTAATAAAACTAATTAACATTCTAATAAATGTTTGAAAATGCATAAACCATGAAGGAATTTCATTTCTCACCAAGTTATTTAATATGGGTTTAAAAATTAAAAAAATATCAAATGAATGGAGAAGTATACCGATACCTATTTACAAGAAATGCAATCTACAAGATTGGGTCAACAATTAAATTAATGAGCGATATTTTTAAAGTTTAGAAGAGAGTAATCGAGTTTAGATTACATCGTAATCATAGTGTATCATAGAACCAATTTATTTTTACGTTAAGTAGATTTACTATGTAAGTTATTTATTTATTGAAAGTTTTAATAAAATAGTCTTAAGAGAGAAAAAAATATTTGCATTTAGTTTTTAAGGATTTAAAAAAAAACTTCTAATAAAGTCTCAAGAAAAATACTTTGGAGAATTTTGAAAAAAAAAAATTGTATTACTTATATTTAAGTTATTAAAGACATGAGTGTGTAACTAAGGATTTTTTATCACAGTCAATTATATCAAGACCTATCCTTAAGTTCATATTTCTTTACATTGGTTATGGAGATTTTAGCCGGGCATATTTACGAAGATATATCTTTGTATATATTTTCCATAGATATTCTTCTTATTGATGAGATTAGAGATAAAGCTAATACGAAACTAGAGTTCTAGAGAAATACCCTAAATTTTAAAAAATTATCTAAACAGATCTAAAATTGGATATATCAAGAACAAAACAAATTAAGAAAAAGTACTAATATTAAGGAAGTGACAATTAGTGATCAAATTATTAAGAAAAACGAGTAGTTTATAACAATAAATAAAAGCTTGAAACTCAAAAGTAGCTAAAAACTAGCTCATATTTTACTTGGTCCTAATGCGAATCGATTTTCTATAACTCAAAATTAACTTACTTGAAATAAAATCGATTCAATTTGCAATCAACTCAATGTTTGTATAATGTGTATGCAGACTTTTTGAATATATATATATAAAAATATTTTATATACATAAATATATTATCTAAAGTATATATTGAAAAGATTTATGTATAAGTACAAACATAATGCTTAAGTTTAACTAAAAAATTATATATAAAATATATATTATATATAGAATGAATATCTAAATCCAAAATTTAAGACTAAAAACTAAGCTTGATTTAACTTGAAATCGAATAACTTTTAGTCAACTCGAATCAAACTCGACTCAAACTCAAAAACTTCAAATTTGAGTTGATTCAAACTGGCGACTCATTATTAATCCTAACAGTTTAGATACTATGGTTCAATTATACAAAATGATAAAAAGATAGATTGTGATATCATAACTAAAATCCAAGCAGGATAGATTAAATACAAATATATATCTGGTGTGTTGAGTGAGAAAATCTATGCAAACTTAAAAAGTAAATTTTATAGGACAGTAGTAAAACCAACGATATTATATGGAGCTAAAAATGACCTATAACGTAAAAACACGCAAATATAATAGTATCACAAAGATGAAGATACTAAGATAAATGAGTATACACAAAAGAACAAAATGATGAATGAGTACATCTACAAAAAAGCTGCAATAGCCTTGACTGAGAATAAGCTTAAAAGGCCTCTTTTGAGCCTAGACTATTTTGGTTATGCTAAAGACAAAATAATTTATTTATAATAAAAAAAATTTTATTTATAATAAAAAAATAATATTAAACTTACTTTTTTTCACATTTTACAAACTTTTAATATAAAAAATATACTTTATTTCACATCTTATATTATTTTCAATACACCAATTAAATTTAGTTCACATCTTATATAATTTTTAACATAACTAACTTATTTCTGATAATAAATTGCAGGCTAAGTACATAATTTTCATGACATGACCAAATTGGTCTCATTGCCAAACAATAAAAAGAGTTGCATTAGTTTGAACCAATAAATTGTATGCCTATAGAAGCTCAAGTAAGAATACTTAGGTTAATGGATTTTTCTTATGTAAAATGAAGAAGATAAAGACTAAAAAAGACAAAACAAGAAAATATATATAATGACCTTGCATACTTGGAGCTAGATGAGACGACGTGAAAGTCAAACAAAAAAATTCATATAGCCTTAATCCCACTAGTTGCTGTTGTTGTATTTATTATGTTCTTTGTTAATCAACCAAACTAAAACCTTTTTTTACCATTTTCAACCAAGAACCCAAAGAAAATGAATGGTTTGATATTACATATTAATTCATTTTTTCTCACGCACACTATACATCTTCTAGACTCAATGATGATTATTATGCCGTATATTCCATGAAGCAATCAGTCTCTATTTAAAACCTTAAATTGATTTCATCCAAAAACTTGGATCTAACATCCACTACTATTCTCCAAAACAACTTTTCCTTCTAAATAATGTTTCTCTTCCAAGAATCTGCTCCATGTAAAAACAAATGATTATGGATACACGGTAGTCATCCACCTCCCAAATCATGTTTCCAGCAAACAAATCTTGATTTATAATCCAGCCATTAGTCATCCACCTCCCAAATCATGTTTCCAGCAAACAAAATCTTGATTTATAATCCAGCCAAAAGTTTTACAAGTCTCACAAGTGAAATGTGTATAACTAGAAGTAAACCAATACAATCCTATTGATTAAAGCATTAGTCCAATCGCTACTAATAAAAAAGAATTGAAAGAACTATGAAATGTGAAATATGCTAGCAATTAAGTAAAAATTATATAGGTAGGATGACCTGCGAAAGACATGTTTATGAAACCCTACAAGCATGTAATTGTCTTAATCAAACACTAAAGATGAACTTTTTTTATTCTTTGCTCTCAAATACCACAATTCTCCCCACCTTAATTGAGAATTGTAGTAATATGAATTCGAACCTAAAGACCACTAGTTCCAGGCAAGCTCCCTCTCCACTAAGCTAGGAGAAGCTTCACCACTAAAGATGAACTTGATTAAAAAAAAACACTAACGATGAAAATTAAAATATTAATTTCATTAAAATCTAATATTGAAATGACATTATTCGACCTTAAAAGAAATGTTTTCTGTTGATATTCACAATTATAATGACTAACTATATTTCACTACAGCATAGTATAGAAGAATACACCCCAAAAAATAACCATAGCTTACTTGACTTTCTAGGAGTTGCAGCTCCAATACGCATTGGTCTAGTAGAGCAAAAAACACCATTCATTTCAGTCATGGCAAGAGTTTTCTCATTATCATCTCCAAATCGCACAAATCCATAACCTTTAGAGCGTCCAGTATTTGCATCAATAACAACTTTAGCACCTTTTACTGATGAATATTTGCTAGCAAAAATTTCTTGCAACATGGCATCTGTAACATCCGAAGCTAAATCTCCCACAAATATTGAATGATCAGATGTTGTATCTGAACGCCTTTCACCCATGCTGAAAGATGCCCAATTTAACCGAAAAGGGTGCTCTACATTTGGCATTTGATGACCATTGAAAGCATGCAAAACCTTTTCAGCTGCAGCATGAGAACAAAATTCTACAAAACCGTACCCCTCCGACTGTCCAGTCTGCTTATTCCTGATAACTTTGATAGAGACCACCTGCAAATCAGATAACATATTTATGAACCATGAAAAAAGGAAAACACGCAACTCAGTAAACAGATCTATGAAGAACAGTCAAATAACTTACCAAGAAAACAAGCATGATAATAACATAAAAAAATATGTGCCCCAAATGAAACAATTTCCCTTAGAAGCGGCGCATCCCTAACTTAACTAGAAGCATGTTGATTTGTTCTTGAGACAATAAGGATAGGAGAAAAGGCACACCAAAATAAACTTTAAAAAATAATCTAGGCTCCGATAAACTGACCAATCAATAGTATTTCTTCTAAATTATTGACCATTGTTGAGCTATACAGAAAGAAACCATATATAAGCAATCAAGTCACAACATCAGACCCAATTGAAAAAAAGTCACAACATCAGACCCATCAAAAAAAAAGTCACAAAACTTCTAGACTACAGGTGCTCTTTGATAATTATATGATGAGCACTTCATTTGTCATAAGGCCATGGTTCATCAATACAACTGGCGAGATGAGGGTGACTGGGTTGGGGGTTGACACAGCTAATTTTCCAGTGATACACAACTTTCAGGAGCAGGAGCATGGATCACTGGGGCCAAAGTTGAACTCAGAATACTCAATACTCCTTTTACCCAAAAACCTTGACTAACTGCGAGGGGGGGAAAAAAACTGATTCAACACTTCAGATAATATCCAAACACCTGAATAACCTCACGTCCTACAAAATGTGATATCAAATCAGACGCATCTTTATAAATATTCAAATCAAAGGGAAGAAACAAATGCTTAGAAAATATTAAAACCACCAGAACTAAATCACCACAAAATTCTAAATTGAAAAAGAGTACTGAACCTAGGTATTTTCGAAGGCTCGCTATGTAGAATATATTTGCACAAGTGGGAGTAAATCCACAACTTTCACATTCCTTTACAAGCAACATTGAATAACATCCTCGCCAATATTCATCTTACACAAATGATTAACTGCAAAATGTCAGGTATGATAGATTTTCTAGAGTTGGATGCTTTCTATCATGCTGACACTCCCTCTCACAACTAGAAATATATGCTTATTTCCTTTGCTCTAACAAAGGTCAATGCGGTGATAAATCAGCATTAAAAATCTTCCATTTTCAATTAAATAATAATAATTTGAAAGTAAGCAAGCCATATAAAAGAGAGGTTATTTTGGATTTTCATTTTTTATCCTGAACTGGGCTTGCAATTGACATCTTTGTACATGATACTTCCCTCACTGAAATCAGTTATAATCATAGTTAATTTAATGCAACTAAGTTCAAATTACAAAAATTGCATATATCTCCACTTTATCAGATTATCACCACCTTTCATTAATATTGCAAATTACATTTAGGTAAGTTCCATTAAAAAGCTGGTTTATGGATCGCTGTCTTATACACGAACCGAGACAAAAAATATATTCTATGCATGGCAGTTTTACACCTTTCAGATAGTATTTTATGACAAGCTTCATAGATCGAGCATGCCAAGCAAATTCATTAAAGCACAAAACCTACCACCAATGCAGAAGTATATGTGTATGCAATTAAATAGTAGAACATGAAGCTTTTTTTTTTTTGAAATATGAAGCATGCTTCAGGTGAGAGCACCATAGGGTTTCCCTGCTTCAAAAAGTTTTCCAGGATATATTTATGATTGGAATATTTCATGAGTCCAATTAAACTGTATTAACACCAAGACACTATAGGCACTGCAACATAAATTTGATTACATTCCTTGAATTAAAGATTATTTATACCTTCCAAAGATTATCTAACCACTATCGAATTGCCAATTTGGTTGGAGGTCATTTTTGTGAGAGAAACTATATTGATGTTTGTGTAGGAGTAGATAGAAAATTATTAAATATTAGATGTGAAAGAGCTAATGTTTTCATAGAAATATGTATTGGACCTCATAAAGTTCAGTTTTGGCCCCATTTGGTAAATGAAAAATTTAACTATAGTTAAAAATTTTATATAATTTAAAATAAAAATAAAAATTTATGTTATATCTCATCTTTCACAAACTTCAACATTAAATAATCACTTTATTTCACATTTAACACAATTCTCAATAAATCAATCAATTTTATTTCACATCTAACACAATTTTTAATATAATTAACTCATTTTATTTCACATCATATACATTTTTCAAAAAATCTACAAAACTTTTCCAAAATATCTTTTTTTCCTCCAACCAAACTAAGAATTAATGTTGTGATTTGCGCAATACGCAAAATAAAGCTAATATTTTATATTAAAATTCATGTTGGATATGAAAGAAATATAAAAACACAAGCTGATTTTTTAGAGCTCTTACCAAACAAGGTAGTAGTTTGATCACATCAAACGCTTGGTTAATATCAAGATTCATAAACAGCTTCGACAAAACCATATGTTTACTCCATAACAAACATTGCAGGAGGCAAGATTTTAAAGCAGAATGACAGAACCCAAATGACAATCTTTTACCTCGCCGGTGTGGCCAAAGCAGCTGTGCAGATAGTTCTCGTCCATCCAGTAAAGGAGATCTCCGACCCAGATTGACCTGTTCTC
This sequence comes from Apostasia shenzhenica, assembly GCA_002786265.1. Classification (NCBI taxonomy): domain Eukaryota; kingdom Viridiplantae; phylum Streptophyta; class Magnoliopsida; order Asparagales; family Orchidaceae; genus Apostasia; species Apostasia shenzhenica. The sequence continues at coordinate 8,554,441 of KZ452001.1, forward strand.
CTCGCTGGACGACGACCCCGAACCAAATCCCGCCGCAGGCGGCGGCGCCGCTTGCTGGCGGTACTGCGGCGGCGGCGGCGGGGGATACGGGAGGTAATGCGACGCATATTGCGGAGGCGGCGGCGGTACAACTCCCATCATCTGGTGCTGCAACGCCATCGCCGCCGCAGCCGCCGCCGCCGCCGGGTACTGCATCGGCACCCATGGCTTCGCTTGCGGAAGCTGGTGCTGGTTCTGGTGCTGCTGCTGATCTCCGCCGGCAGCCGGCGGTTGCATCATCTCTTCTATACCCAAGACCAGACTCGCCCACAGAGAGACAGAGAGAGAGAGAGAGAGAGAGAGAGGGCCGAGTCGCGATGCGACGAGCGAGAAAGCGGGGAAAGATAACTATGGCCCGTGGATTTGGGATCCTTAAGCAGACGCGGTTTTAGGAAGAAGTTTGATCTGGTCCGTTGGATTAGAAGTCATTTGGCATTTTAAGCCGTTGGATCGGACGAGCGGGGATAGGGCTGCGGTTGACCAAATCCGCGTTGATGTCGGTTACCGCTCGGCCTTCGCCCGGCCTTCGCCGCTTAGCCCGTCCGGTTTACGCGTCTAGTTAGGGATCATAATAAAACTTAGGCTGCGTTTGGTAAAGCTTTTTGGTATGAAAAAGTGCTTTTTCATAAAGCTAAAAGTTAAAAATTTTGTTTGGTAAAATAGCTTTTAAACCGTTTTCAGCTTTTAAAAAGCTGAAAAACAGCTGTACGGAAAAGCTGAAAAACAGCTGTACGGAAAAGCTGAAAAAAAAAAGCTTTTTGAAACAGTGATTTTGCTCTAATTATTTATGGACAGAAATACCCTTAATAATATTTTAAATCCTAAATTTTAAACTATAGAATTCAAAATCGGCTTAAAGTAAAACTTGGCAAAAAAACATTAAAAAAGTTATTATTAGTGTATACAATTTTTCATATTTTTTACATATACTATATAGTTGATTAAATTTTTTGTAAAGAGAAAAATAATACAAAATTTAACTCATAGCAAATATATTTATAATATATAAGATAAATTTTATTTATTTAAAAAATTTATAAATAATATGCAAATAAACTATAAAAAATATAAATATATATATTATAAAATTAATGGCATATAAATTTAATTATTTAATAGAATAGATTAATTATTATCCATTTATAGAATACATATAATAAAAAGTATTTAAATTAAATGTCTAATTTGGGCAAAAATAATAATATTTTAGACAGCACAGCAGATTAACCAAACAGTTCAGCTTTTGATCGTAGCTTTTAACAGTGGTTTGTCAAACATATAAAACAGCTTTATTTAACAGCACTTTTTTATACAGCTATATAGTACAGCACTTTTTCATATAGCACAGCAATGCCAAACAGAGCCTTATAAAATGGAAATTAACAAAAATTAGATATGTGATCTCACTAGGGTATAATTATACATGGGCACAAAAAAAACTAACCTCTATATAATTTAGACTTTATAACAAATTACTTTTCATTAATTATTATTATTATTAACTTATTGTATTATTAAATTATATGACTTACGATATTATTTCGATTAAATCATGTAGACTTATAGTATTATATCAATAAATCAGTTTATAAATTTAACAACTTGAATAAGAAATTTAATGAGGTTCAATACTATATAGTACCTATGTCTTTGGCCAAATGGCAATTTAACTACCTAATCACTTCTTTGTCCTAAGACAAAGATGTTCAAATTCTAAATTTCGAAGATATAACTATGCTTAGATGAAATGACCCCTCAGAGGAGGTAGAAAAGACAGAGTTGCGGTACATATATATATAACATGATGTATATGTATGTATGAATAAGAATATTATAAACTTACACACCCATATATGTATGAATAAGAATGTTATGTTGCTAACTCATATAATATAGGTGGAGTGATTTGAGGGCCACTTTAGATCTTTGGCCATTTTCAAGGCTCATTTTGATAGAGTTTGGGAGAAATGGAAAGACGTACTTCAAAAAAATTGAGATGAATTATTTACATTATTCTCAATAAGTAAAATTTTTTATAATAGCTTCAATGTTTGCTTCAATTATTCGTATATATAATTTTTATTTGAAAGATGGATTCATATATTATTTTGATTGATATGTTTTGACACAGAAGACGTGGGCCTAGAGAGACGATCATCATGACGCTATCCACCAAATTTGGACTTCTGTTGCTAATTCAAGATTTAGAGATATGCTTTTCTGTGCTCGTGAGGAGGCCAAGGTTCAACGTAAGACTGAAGGCATTGGTGATACGATCGATAACTCTCCTGAATGGATTAGTGCTGACATATGGCGATCACTTGTGGCTATTTGGGCAAAGGATAAGTGGTGTAATAAGTCTGAGAAAGGCAAAGTAAATCATGGGACTAAATTTGAGGGATCAATAGTTAGACATACTACGGGTTCGATCTCTTTTTCACGGCACAGAAAAACTTTTGGTAAGAATTAATACTAATTTTGGATTCTATCCATCCTAGTAGAAAACAACTAAAAGCTTCTTTAATATTTCATAATACATATTTTCTTTTTAGTAGATGGACAATTACAAAACAATGTGAAAGATGTAGGTGTGGAGCTTCAGGCCTTCACCAGAAGCACGAATCTACTTTTTTTTATGGTAATGAATGCTTTTATTATTGAATAGATAGTATCAATTCAAATCAAAATTTTAATTTCAAAATGATAAAAGCTTAATGATTATTTGTAATCAAGATAATATTATAGGGAAATTCGCATGTAAATCCTCTTATATTTGTGTAATGACTTTCAATACATTCGATAAATTTTGGTTCCCTCTGTAGTGTACTGAGTCCATGGAAATGCTAGACAAATTGCTTTTGGCCATATACCTGTTCTAATTTTCACTTCAATGATTACTTGTTTTATTACTTTTTCATTACCTTTGGATTTTCTTTATGTTAAGCATTTTCCTTCTTAGTCAACTAATGGTTATAGTTAGGGATAAAAGTTAATATCCAAACTTCAAAGTTTGCTTGATTTATCAATATAAAATAATTTTATTTTTAATAATCAGCTTTTACTATTATTCAGGATAAGTATCAAGAAGCAGTTTCTCGGCAAGGCTTTGATTCATCTACACAACAGGAGTCATTCGATGCTGATGCATGGTGTGAAGCTACTGGAGGGATATCGAGAGACAGAGTGTATGGATTCTCGATCTATAAATCCGCTTCTTCAATTATGCCTCAATATGCATCGCAGCATCATATCGGAACATCAAGATATTGTTCAATAATTGAAGAGGAGGTACAATGATGCGTTAAGATAGCTTGTTTGGATCTTAAAGCGACAGTTAATGCAACATAAACAACAAGACAAAACTGTGACAAAGCTGAGGGAGATGAGGGAGCTCCTGTGTCAAGCATATAGATCTCGAGCAACGGTACCAGAAGGTGATCATTCGCCATGTGGTTGGGGATCCAGTGCCAATGGAGGAGATCAAAACTCGAGGGATCATAGCTCATAACATTAGTTAGCTATTTCGATTTATGTGGTTTCAAATGTAATTTTGCTTGATACATTTATGATTAAATGTTAAGATTTTTAATATTTGATTTTTTTTTGCTTAAAAATGTATTTGGATGCATTGTGTCAATTTATTTTGGGTTCCCATTTATTATATATGGTTTTTGCCAAAATAATAATGTCTTGAAAATATCATATTGTTGCTAGTTCCTACAACGCCGCCATTGCCATGGCAAGAAGCTTGCATGAAGGTTCTCGCGATAGCAATGGCGTCGTCGTGAAAGCATCTTGCGATGGTTGCAACTGTGCAGTCGATGCTTCCTACGACAACAACTGCACTATCGCAGGATGGGACCTGCGACGACGACTATCGCGACTGTCGCAGGATGCTTCTAAGACGAATAGAGAAAGTTGTCACAGAAGCTTTTTGTGATCGTATCAACCGTTGTAGATACCATCTGCGATAATGGTTTCTGCGACAGTGTTAGTAACGGCACATAGCCGTCGCAAAACATTTTTTGCGACTGTTATCAATGCATCTATGATGGAATTTGCTGTCGCCGACGCTCTATTTTTTTGTAGTGCTATCAATGGTTCAATCCACATGGCTCTTGCTCCCTCAAGCCATTTTTTTAAGGCGCTAATGAAGCTCTTGTTTGACGCTTCAACTTGGTTATTAGTTTATGGTCTTCGACAAAGGTGAATAGCAGGTGGATGTCATTTGTCGAACGAAACTTACTTATAAAGACCATGTCATTGTCACATATGATGTTGAGGGGAAATGTCGAACCTACAAATAGATGAAGTTTTCACTTGAGCCCTAGTGGATGTGCCATAGCTTTGGCTTTGATCCATTTGATGAAGTAATCAGTTGCTAGGAGTAAGAATCTTTGGTTGTGGATGGCTTTTGGAAAGGGGCCTAAGAAGTCAAGTCCCTAGGAGGCAAAAGGCCAAGAGACATCGATGGCTCTCATGTTGCAGGCTAACAAGAGCTGGATCTTTGTGTGAATCTAACATTCTGGACAATTTTTTGTGAACTCTATGACATCTTTATGCAGATTTTCTCAAAAGTATCCTTGACATGTGATGCGGAAGACTCATTCGCCTGCATTGATTTCCTTGAGAACTTGTTCGGCTTCTTTTGGTTGAAGGCACTTCGCTAGCAGTTTGGAGTAACAATATTGAAAAAGTTACTTGTTAAGGATGATATATCTTGATCAATTGAATTTGACTTGTCTTGTATCAACTTAGCCTTCAGTAAGTTCCCTAGTTTCTAGGTATTGGATGATTGGGTCTATCCCATGAAGTTGCGTGTCCAACTTTGAAGTTCTTGTGTTCGTCGTACATTGGCCTGAGTATTTGATTAATATACTACATGTATCCGTTCTTTAGCCAATATGTCGGCGATCGAATTCAAGTCCCTCAGATTGTCAATTAATTAAGTCATTTTGAATGCATTTAGCAAACCTTTGGCCTTAGCTTGGTGCTTCTTCAAGACTTGCTTCTTGGTTCAGCATCTTGCCATGGGGAAAGAGTTGTTGTAGACCTATAGGATTTAACACCTAAGCAGTGCACAAAATGGAGGTCACCCTCATTCTCAACGTAATTATTAGTTTGTTGGAAAGGACTTGAATGGATTGATGAAGCTTAAACGAACACGACGTGCTCGCACACGGCACGTAGCGAGAAAGATGCAGCACTAGAAACATCTTAACTGTTACTAAATTTTTACTTTGCTTCCTATATTTTAAATGCATGTATGAAGCAAAATTATTTTCTAAATTTCAATAAATAATAATTCTTATAGTAAAAAATACATATATGAATCATATAAAGTAGAAATGAACTTTTTTTTTAATAGGAAGAAATGGATGTTTAACATGAAGTATTAGTGCCATTTTTGCTTTTCTTTTTAGTGTCCTATGGTCTTTTTGGCAGGGTATTCCAGTAAAATTCTCTCAAATACAAGTTGGCTACCAAACGGTCATCAAAGCCAAATTACGGTCAAGCCATCCCTTTGTTTTTTTCCAACATCTAGAGCAGCGGGCGACGATCAGTCTCTTCTCACCTACAAGGCTACAAAGGAAGGCAGCGAGAATCCAATCGTAAATGGTCGTCCGCTCTTCATTTCAGAAGATTTCCGCCTTCCTCTTCTTCGTTCGCTGCTTCGCCTTCCTCTTCTTCCTTCGTTGCTTCGCCAGCTTCGCCGGCTGCCGTAGATTTCCTTCGCTGCTTTGCCGGCTTCCTCTTCTTCCTACGCCGGCTGCCGTGGATCCTCTTCTTCCTTCGCTGCTGCGCCAACTTTGCCGGCTACCGTAGATTTCGTTCGCTGCTTCGCGGGCTTCCTCTTCTTCGTTCGCTTCTTTCTTCGCTGCTTCGCCGGCTGCCGTAGATTTCGTTCGCTGCTTCGCTGGCTTCCTCGTTTGCAGCTTCACCGGTTGCCCTGGATCCTCTACTTGTTTTGCTTCTTCATTCGCTCCTTCGCCAGCGGCATAACAAGGAAATGTGAGCTAACAACTACATTTGCCCTAATCAGAGGCACAAGCAAGTCATTTTGATCGGCCACTGAGCAAAAGTGATTGATGTTGTCAAGGTGATCGCGTTGGTCTCCGCTGCCGTGACCTGCCGTAGTGGTTTTTTTGTTGCCCGATTTGTTTGATTTTGATCCAACTAGTTCTATGAAGCAAATAGATTATTGTAATTATTTGTCCCGCCTCAAAATAAGAAGAGAAATTCCTTGATCATGACCTAGGTTAGCCGTAATCTCACTCCATTTCTGCTAAATTTTCTCCAGATCTTTTGTTTTGTTTTTTGTTTTTTCATTCTTAGTTAATACTAATTCTGTGGAATACATGATGTAATCCAAGCATTTCCTTACATAAATCATTCAGGCTTAACACAAACTAAAACCTACTTCTAATCCTACGGACCAACCTAGGCTTGCCTTCCAACTCTCTTTTGGTGCAACACGGGCATTTTGTCTTCGGGATCCTTACTCGTAATCTTGACTTCCATATCGTATTACTTGAAGTTGTACTCTCACTAATTAGACCTCCCTTAGGTCTTAGACATAAATAAAAGAAAATGTGGATGGCTCCCTCTTTTATTATCACAGATCAAACTTACAAGTTGTTTATTAGTGTGAATACATTTGAGTCTTTTTGAAAATGCGAGGGATTTTAGTTTTTGCATTTTTCTCAAGAGTCATTTCAAATTTGTCTCAAGATCCTATTTAGTGATTTATTTGATTTCAAATTTAAAATTCAAACATTCAACATTTTAACAACAAGTTGTAGATATTGTTAGCTTTTCTTGCGTTCTTATTTTGCAGCAAGTCATGGACTATTTTTTTTGCTTCAGATTAACTTAAAATTATTAAATTTTTTTATTATGAAGTACTGGTTGTAAAGTTCAGGGACATCGACAACTAGGATTATTCCAACAATTAATTTTTTCTTTTATTTGATTTACCTTTTCCTACCAAAGCATTTGAACAAATAAGTTTTCCTTTTCCATTTTTCCCTTTTTTCAACATGTGGCTTTTCTCTTCTTCTATTCTAAGCTAAATTTATTTATTATGCTTATATTCTCAGCCTATTCTGACAGCAGATTACCAATTCTTTTTTGCCCATTCTAGTCAGTTGATGTTAGAAAGGCATGGACTACAATATTTGAATTTTTTTTTATTATCTTGTTAGCAATATATAAGCATGGATTATAATATTTGAAAATTAGGATGACGAGATGTCCTCAACCAAAAGACTGTTTGTCTAGCAACAATAATAGAAGAGCAAGTCATATGCGAAATAGGTTGATAACAGATTATTTCAAACATAAGTGTTGATTACTTTTGATATTGTAGATTGTTTATGCATTTATCATACATCGAGCTTATTATGAATATTTATAATGAAATAGTTTTGTCTACTTATTTCATTGTCTAGCATACTGTCAAACAGATTCCAAGCAAAGTATTAACGTACAACAACAACAACAACAACAACCAAGCCTTAATCCCACTAGGTGGGGTCGGCTACATGAATCCTTTGTTTCCATTGCGCTCTATCAGTTTCTCTCCTTAAATTTCTCCATTAAACTTCTTAATAAATGAATGGCTTCTATAGTAGATCTACCTGGCATAAAACCAAACTGGTTCTCTGATACCTTAGTATTATGGCGTAACCTTTGTTCGATCACCCTCTCCCAAAGTTTTAAAGTATGACTCATTAATTTAATTCCTCTATAATTGGCAAAGTATTAACGTACAACGATTAAAAAGAAAGACATTCCCAATATTAACGGCAAAAGTTATATGAGGTGGCTAGGAAATCGAAAGTCAATGAAGAGTACTAGCCCGCCAATTGGGAGTTTAAAGGGATAAAAGAATTAGAAAAGGAATGATTGATTGAGGCAATATATGAAGCAAAACTAGGGATCAAGTTCACTCAGGGAATCCAATGGCTACTGAATGGCCAAGCGTTACAGCACAATATATTGAGCTAGGTGGGAGGCCATTCTCATTGGATAAATTGAAGAGTGGATGGAAGAAAATTAAAGAAATTTGGAAGTTATTTTATGATCTTTCATAGTTATCTGGGTGGAAGTTCAATAAGAAGGAAGGGTATGTAGAGATGTAGTTACACTTCTGGGAAGAGCTTTTTAAGATGAAAATTTAAATTTGTGGTTCCCTTTGTATTGTATTAATAATTAATAGTATTGTACATTATGTTGCAGACCAAAGGTGATAAATATCATGTATGTTTTAGCCAAAAAATTTTGAAGTTCGAGAAGATGGAATTCATCTCTGCAGCTAGTACAGCTCGCGCTTTTAAGTCAGAAAAATTGCAATCGAAAAGGGTAAGCAAACCCATACACAATATGATAGTGAAGAAGTGGAGCAATGGATCCAATAAAAAGAGGTCACAAGGGAAGTCTACCAGAGATCCAAATTTCTCTGGAGGACAGTTTAGTAAGTTGGAAATTGATCCTGAATATACTAGTCAATTCACAGTTTACAACGAACAGAAGGCAAGCTCACATAAATTATATTCAGCTTGCCTTGAGAAAGTTAACAAAATTCTAATTTATCAAGTGCAGGAAAGGCAGCAATTATGGAGCATGTAACTGCTAATGATAATCTTAAAATGACTTTCCTTCATTTTGAGAAGGATGATCTTGTTGCTTGGATTGATATGGTGGTACCTAAGCTTACTTCTGCTCCCACGTGGATCCATCGTAATAAGACTGATGATTAGATTTATCACGATTTCTTTGCTGTCTACTTAAACTAATTACTATTTGTATTCTGATCCCTGTACTTTGGGGGAGTCACGAACAATTGCTAGGTATTTGTTGTGATGTGATTATATGCTTAGTTGAATGTTGTGATGCTAGTTTTAGTTATGTTCTATTATATTAATGTTGTTTGTTTATTTTGTAAATTTTACTTGGCCAACTAAATTGATTATTGCATGAGATTTCTCTTTTGTTTATGTATTGTAGATTGAAAATTATTGCAGGTAAAAAAGGAACTTCAATGAATCCTGATAATCATAATGAAAACATTGATAGGGACATCTCCTATGTATAAGAGATGGTTGCCCAAGCAATAGGTAAGCATGTGGGGGAAGTAACTGACAGTGTAAGCAGTCAAATAGAAAGATCATTATGGATATCTATGTACACTAGATCATTTAGCGGGCATGATTACATAGTCGATTTCCATAATGGTCACGAAGCACGTGCGAAGCAAGCTTTTCGTATTGTGCCTGCCGATTTCGTAACACTAGCAAATATATTACAAACTAGATCAGTATTGGAAAGTACACATAACATGTTATGCCAGGAGCAATTAGAAATCTTTTTAAAAATAATGGCACATGGTGATGCAGTACGTGAATATTTAGAGTTATTCCAGCATTCTACTGAAACCATTAGTCGGGTTTTTAATAAAATCGTAGATGGATTGGTGGAGCTAAGAAATGAATTCATATGCATGCCACACCAAAATGACGACGTCGACCTCATCCTAGCCAACAACAAATTTTATTATCCATATTTCAAGGTGAATGGAATATGTAATAATTGATAACACATTAGTATTGTTTTTGCTTATTAACTTATTTTTATGTTATTATTATGGAGAATGCTGTTGAAGCAATAGATGAAACTCATATTGATGCCTATATAAGGAAATATGTACAAGAGCAATATAGGAATTGAAAAGGTGGTCTGTCACAGAACGTTATAGCAGTTGTCGGTTTCAAAAGAATGTTCCATTTTATACATCCTGGCTGGGGATGTTCTACCGCTAACATGACTGTATTACGTGATGCTCTTGCTCAAGGAGGTTTTATGGTTCCAAGTGGTGAGTAATAATCCTAATTGAAATATGTGAAGAACTGTAAACTTTTGGCCTTCCTTTCTTAATGAAAATCAATCTTTAGCAGAAAATTTCTATTTAGTAGATTCTGGTTATGCGAATATATCTAAGTTTATAGCACCACATAAGGGACATCGATATCACATTGACTTGTTTAAGAATCTTGCATCAAGGCATTACAGGTGTCTTGAAGAACTGCATAACCACAGGCCTGCATCACTTAGAAATATTGTTGAGAGAACATTTGGAATATTGAAGCTGTGTTTTAAAATATTAGCTAAAATGCGACCATATTCTTTTGTCGTTCAAGTTAAAGTAGTCATTGCATGTTGTGTTTTACACAACATAATGACAAGAGTGTTGGGTGATGCTGAGATCAATAAATATCTAGAATGGCAAGACATTAATAGTAGTGCGCATGGTGACATGGAGGTACATAGTATCGATGATGAACTTGAATCGATCAACTGTCCTTTAATTGGAAGCTCACATCTGGGAAAGGAAATCAGATCCGAAATAACCAACAAATTGTAGTCATCCCGTACAGGTATTTCGATTGCAATTGAAAAGTAAAACAATACAAGTTAATATTATATATTTGATTACAATCACATGTTTATTATTTTTTATTTCAGGATCACAGTTTCGGTAATGAAAATTGTTAGATCCTTTTTTAGCTGTAAATAGCAAGGATTAAAACGAATGATTTTTGTTTTGTTTTTGTTAATGAATACTGGTTGTATCACTCATCTGTTATTCTGTGTCTTTGTTTGACGGTCTTGTTAATCAATGTTGTCTTCCCACTGCTTATATTAACAAACAATCATTTAACTGCTATTTTTTTGGTCTGCGATCCAGCTTGTGTCAACTATTTTTGTTGAAGCTCTGCAATCGAACTTCAAGGTCCTCATACTCAAGCGAGAACCTAATTTGTGTTGTTTTTTTGCTTTTTGGTATGTGTTATTATCTCTATTCAGGTATATTTTTAATATTTGCAGCACATGTTTTTTGGATGTTTAATAATGTATTCTTTTTTATGAAATGAATCACATAAATGTATTGCATATAAAATTTGATTCATGTTATTTGTATATACATTTATTTTATGATTATTACTGTTGATATGTGGCTCCAGCGCTGCATCTCATCCATACACGAGGCGCTCCATCTTAAAACATCATGCTTTAACCTTTGAGGCTGTGTTAGTCTTCCAAACCTCGTGGGAGAGGCTTGGGACCTCTAACCTCTAACCTCTAACCTCGTGAGTGAGGTTTGGGACCTCTAACCTCTAACCTCGTGGGTGAGGTTCGGGACCTCTAACCTCCAATCTCGTGGGTGAGGTTTGGGACCTCTAACCTCTAACCTCGTAGGTGAGGTTTGGGACCTCTAACCTCTAATCTCGTGGGTGAGGTTTGGGACCTCTAACCTCTAACCTCCTGCATGACCCTTGTTCAAACAGCTCTCCCAACCACACCTCTAACCTCTAACCTCCTGCATGACCCTTGTTCAAACAGCTCTCCCAACCACATCAGGCATGATATTTCTCAGCCATACCTATCACTATCAGCATGCTCTGGCTGCACTGTTTCCAAAGCAACATGCTTCCTCCATACTCGCAAATCAAGGGTCTGCATGCCCCAACTGACGCGGATCCCCAGAACAGTACCAAGATCCAAAGGTCAAGCTTTCTTTACTGACTCTGGTCCCTCCAATGGCCGACAAGTGGCGCAAGTTCAGAATTTGTCCACCTTCTTTTCTCCGAAAAATCAGGATAAAGCTACGCACGCCAACGGCTATAAAAATCGTTGAACAGTCCCAGCCAAAGAGGGATTGGGACCAAGACACACATACAGGAGATAGGAGGAATCTTCTCATTTTTCTGATAGAAAAAGCTCAAACCAAGGGGTTCTTCTTCTTCTTCTTCTTCTTCTTCTTCTTCTTCTTCTTCTTCTTCTTCTTCTTCTTCTTCTTCTTCTTCTTCTTCAAAAAGAAAGCATTGTACAAGTCTTCAGGGCTTTTTTTTTTTACTTTAGTAAAGTATCTTAACTGATCGGCCGGTGGACGTAGGGGATTTTCTCCTTGAACCACCTTAAATCTCTGTGCATTATTCTGGTTGTTTTCTGAGTTAATCCCCTCCTTGAGCTCTCATTAAACAGACTCACCCCCTCATTGCGCGCCGCCGTCTCCCGGAACTCTCTTTCTTTTGGTGTTTCCTGGGACCCCCACATCCTACGTCAATAATTACTAATTTTGGAATTTATTTTTCTTATTAAATAATCAAAAGTGATATTGAAATAATCATGCAGCCATTTTTTTTTGTTTTTTATAATAATTCTTTATTTTTTTATCAAACTATTGTTTGAAGAAATATATGTAGGTCAACAAGGATGCCACTATACTTGGTTTTAAAGGGAAGGCAGTAAGGAATATGTACTTGTTAGGCAGAAAGCCATGCAATGGTCGACAAGTATCCAGGAGCACTTTATTTCAAGGTAAAATATGTTGAAGAAGCGAAGCAAAAAATGAAAGATTATACAAGCCTCACTAATGGTAGCTCGCACGGTGCCTCACAATGCAACTAAGGGCAAGTGAAAGATATAGGAAAACAAGTGGTTACATTTGACAATATTAATACTGCTCTATCAGACAAAGTTAGTACTGAAGTTAGCATAGCATTACTACCTGGCTTTTTAGCAGGAGTACGACATCAGAAAAATTTAGAAAGAAAAGAAAGAAAGAAATTTATGTATTTTTTTATGATGTTTAAATTATGTATTGTATTCAAACTATAATTTTCCTTCTTCTCTAAGTTTGTGTTTTCCATATACTATTCGATATCGCAAAATACCAAAATACCCATCATAGTTTTTTTATCACAAAATATATTTTGTTGTTGAAATTACATAGTTATGTACTGCGAAAATATACTGAAATGATATTTGTATTTACCTATTTGGATATATTTGCAAATTTTTTGAGATAGGATAGAATAATTCACACTTGAATAAATCAATTTTGTTTTAATACTATGGCTGAAGTATATTTATGTAATATAATTATTTATAATATAGGTTAATTTGGTATTTGTAATTTTTAGTTGTTGACATGAAATAAATTTAATGAAATTTATTATAACTTAAAAGTACTAATAAAATAATATTACCTTTAAAAACTTGGACTGTCCAACTGAGGGAAAAAAATTTGAGTTGGGTATTATCTTTTTTAGGTAAGTAAAGAGAAAATATTTTATTTTTTAGAATTTATGAGAAAGAAATTTATTTTAACATTGAGAAATATGTAGAATGTGAAATACAGTTAATTATAAAATTAAAATTTGTGTTAAATGAAAAGCAAAGTTAATTTGTAAGGTTGTGTTGAATGAAAATTAAAATTATTAAAATTTATTATAAATTGAAAGTATTATTAAAATATAAATTTGCACATTTGTGGTTTATGTCAAACAAGCTATCAAACAACATAAATCTAGTTTTAGACTGCTTATCAAACAATAAAATATCTAAATTTATCTTTTGGCCCCGTTTGTTTAGGAGTTTAAAATTAACCTGGTTTAATTTTAACCAGGCATATCACATCACACATAAAATTTAATATTAAAAACTAAATTTATTTGACATCTTACACATATTACTAAAATAATAACTAACTTATATCACATCCCTCACATATTCCAGCATAATAACTAACTTTATATCACATCCCTCACATATCCCAACATAATAACTAACTTTATTTCACATCATTCACAACTTTCAATAAAAAAATATCTCCATCCAAATTTAATTTTAACCTTCTTAAATTTAACCTTACAAACAAACACACCCAAAGTTTGTTGACATGTGGCTCCAACGCTGCATCACAGCCATACTTGTGGTGCTCCATCTTGAAACATATGCATTAACCTTTTAAGCTATTTCGGCCTTCCAAACATCCTGCATGACCCTTGTTCAAACAGCTCTCCCAACCATATCGGGCACGATATTTTTCAGTTATACCTATCGCTATCAGCATGCTCTGGCCGCACCGTTTCTAATGCAGCATGCTTCTTCCAGACACGCAAATCAAGGTCTGCATGCTTCAGCCATCACGAATCCCCAAAAGCAGTACCGAGATCTTTACTAACTCTGGTCCCTCCAGTGGCCGACAAGCGGTGCGAACCTACAACTTGTCCACCTCCTTTCCTCCGGAAAACTAGGATAAAGTTGCACCATCTGTTGCCTATAAATACCAAGGAACAGGCTTCAAAGAGGAGAGATCGAGTACCCAGGATCAACAGATCAGAAGAGGACTCACCCCAGAAAGAGCAGAATCTCTCATCTATCACATCTTGTAAAACAGGAGCTTGAGAATAAAAAAAGCTCTCTCTTCCTCTTATAAGCTCTTTGTATTAGCCTTCACGGCTATCTTTTTTCCATTAGTGAAACTTCTTCGCTGACCGCTCGGTGGATGCCCCGAACTCTCTCTTAAGTCTCAACCATCAGGCTTACCTCTCTGCGCATCGTCATCTCCCGGAGCTCTCTCTTTTTTGGTATTTCTTGGGATCCCCTATATCCTACGTTAACATCTTTGTATCTAAATTTAGAAAAATTTTACTTTTTATTCACTAACCAAATGAGCCATATGCGTACATATTATAAGTAGAAGCTATTGAACTGTTGAATGGTGAATGGAACCAAACAGAGCTCCATAGATTCTTTGGCTCGGAGCTAGCATCGAGAATAGGTAGACTGCCAAGGCTCAACAAAGAGGAGAGGGACAGTCTAGTTTGGCTTAAATCTGATTCTAGCAAATCCCCCACCACAGCTCTATACAGAGATCTCTTCCGCGACAAAGAACTTCCGTATAGTTGGGTCTGGAAGATGCGCGCCCAGCCCCGCTTTGTCACCTTTCTCTGGAGGATTTGTTGCGACGCTATCCCCACATTTGGCTGGCTCAAACGACGGCATTTGCGAGAGTCTAATAGGTGCCCTTGGGGCTGCCCTGCTGAAGAGGACCTGCAGCACTTTGTCTGTGAATGCAGCTTCACTTGTGCAGTCTTTAATGCCTTACAGAAGCAGCAGACTGAATCAGCAACATGGAGTGATGTTGGGTTACCAGAAGAAGCTATTTCTGAGCTGCAGACTAGCCACTCGTCTCCCTCTAAGCATGCTCAACCCTGCCTAAGCAGTTGCCATTACAGGAAACGAAAGGCTCCCACCAGAGATTTGAGGAATGCGAAAGAACAGAAAAGGCAACTTGTTTGTCCCATTCCTTCTGCAGATCTTTGCCCCGCAAGCACGACTATGCTCCCTTCCTTGAAAGATTTAGGTCGGAACCAATCTAAGAGGAAGTACGACGGTGATGGAGCGCCCTTGCTACGGAAAAAACCCAGACCTGCTGGTTACAGCAGGGACCCTTTTTATACTAACCTTTTTCCTACAGGTTTCGCTGCCGACGGTGAATTCAGTGCAAGATCGAGGCTGCAGTATCAACACCCAGTAGCTGACTTCAGGGGACTGCAACCCCGGGAACCTGCAGCAGCAGGTTTGGCTGCGGCCACAGCAACAGCTGCTGCTGTAGCAGCACATTCTGCTGCTGCTACAACAGAAGGTCAGCATTCTGCTGCTGCCGTTGCTGATGTTGTAGCAGCAACAGCAGCTGAACCTGCTGCGGTAGCAGCCAAATCAGTTCCCGGCGACGCCACAGCAGGAGCAACAGCTGCGCTCCCTGCAGCCGTTATAACGGGAAGCATTCCTGCAGCGCACCCAGCAACGATGGCTGGTCCGGCTGAGGAAAATCTTCCATTACCCTCTCGCAATACTCACTTGTTGAAGCTCTTCCTCGGCAACCTGCAATCAAGAGTCCAGAAAAATCCAGCTGACCCTCTGGCAATTAAATGGGTGGCGGCCTTGTACCACTCATGGAGAGCTCGCAACGGTCGCGTCCACAACAAACCTTTCCCGTTGCCTAGAGTTATCGCTGCACTTGTTTCTTTTAGCGAAGCCCAAGAACAACCTTCATCCAACGTGGGGAACTGGGATCCCAACAGCCTTGAAGGCTGTTGTTACCCCTCTGCATCCCATTGGGATCCCCCACCCCCACGATGGATTAAGGTGAACTTTGACGGCTCCGTTAAACAGAACGGTGCGGCAGGCGCAGGGGGGTTTTGCGGGATCACTGTGGCAACCTTCTACTAGCGACTGGCTATAAGCTCTACACCCATGCCACTACTACAGCAGAAGCGACGGGAGCACTCATCGCGATGACAGCCGCCCAAGAGTGGGCGGATACGATAGACGGGATTTGGATAGAGGGCGACTCTGCCATCACTATTGCTGACCTTCACCGGACAGCCAGAGGACACCCTTCCGACAGGACCATGGCCCAGATTGCTGAGCTTTTTTGTGCCTTCAAGGCATATAGGATATCTCATGTTTATAGAGCCGCTAATAGAGCGGCAGACTTTGTAGCTTGCTTTTCTTGTTTCGATGACACAGAGTGGCATAGAGGCATGTCCCTCCCACTCGATTTTTGTGCGATCCTCAACGAGGATCAAACTTTTTGTACCTGATGTATTTTTTTACTGTTATAGTATTATAGGCTACGGCCGAATTTCAAGAAGCTATTGAACTTCTCATTGTTTGAACTAAATAATTTCTAGTTGCGCAAAGAAGCACGTGCTGGCCATTTGAAACATCGAAAGTCGAAAATACCCCTAGAAATTGGAACAAGTACAAAACACATAAAGTAATTATATTAAAAGATCTTAGCTATTCCCGGCAATTCCTCCCCTCTTGCCGTTTTCCTCTTCGTTCCGATTATCCCCAAATTCACAGCTTCGATTGGATCAGGCATGAACTCCGGCGGTAGCGGTGGCGGAGGAGGAGGCGGCGGCGGCGGTGTTGGTGGGGGCTTAGAGGCCCGAAGACTGCTCGAGATCGCCGAGAAGCTGCTCGACGCGCGGGACCTCGTCGGGAGCAAGCGTTTTGCCGAACGCGCACTCGAGTCCGACCCCTTGCTCAACGGTGTTGACCAGATCCTTGCCATCGTGGACGTCCTCCTCGCTTCCCAGCGCCGGATCCACGACCAGATCGACTATTACTCCGTCCTTCAGATCCCCCACCCCTCTCCTTCCAACTCTTCTGCTGCTTCTGACGGCGGCCGCGACGAAGATTCCCTCGCGATCAAGCGGAGCTACGGTCGCCTTGCCATCCTCCTGAGCCCGGATAAGAACATGTTCCCCCTTGCTGACTCCGCCTTGCGCTTCGTCACCGATGCTTTCGCCTTTCTCTCCGACCCCGCAAAGAAATCCCTCCTCGATGCCCAGATCCAGGTGGTCACACCTCACCTTCGGTCGAACGGCACCATGGCGCGGCAGCCAGATCGAAGTTTCTGGACTTGCTGCACCTCCTGTTGCCATGTCTTCGAGTACGAACGTGCCTACCTTAACCGTACTCTCCGATGCAGAATCTGTCAACGACCATTCCACGCAGGCGAGATGGAGGGCAAACCCCCGATCGTTCCGGGCACCGATATGTATTACTGCGCCTGGGGTTTCTTCCCGCTAGGGTTTCGTGGGGGTCCCGATGCCGCTGGAGGATCAGAATTCGGGGATGGTTGGAAGCCTTTCTATCCGATGAGTCCGTGGTGGGGGAACAAAAGGGCCGGTCAGCCAGAGAAGCCTTTGAACGCCGTGCCTGTTAGTGTTGCAGCTGTCAATCCGCACTCTACCCAAACTAGTAGGAAGAGAGGGAAGAGGGGGCCTTATAAGAAAAGGACGGCAACAAAAATCAAGAAGCCAGTCGCCAAAAAAAGAGTGGGGAATTACTCCAGAAGAAAGATTTCAAGTGCTGAAATTGATTCAAGAAGTGAAGGAGCGGAGGTCAGGGTTGGTACAAGAGGAACAGAAGCTGATGCTCCTACTGGGGTGGGTATTTCGAACTTTGATATAGATCTCGATGCTACTGAGGATGTTCTGGGTAATCTTCCAAATCTTCCGTTCCTGAGAGAGGAAGATATTCAAATCCAGCTTCCTTAGTTTAGGTTTCTTAAGATGAAGGTACCATCTGGGCGGCAACTTCATCCCGTCTGATTGTTGGATTTGAATTTGTTTTAGTGAAAATGCTGATGTTGAAATGTGTAATTCATGAGATAGAATTTCTTTTTTGGGTCCTTACCCGAGATTTAGAAGTCAGTTTTAGATTCAGGTGTTGTATTATTTCAAGTATTGCTCATAAGTTGTCTCAGCTTGGATACCAGAATCTACTGCTTGCCTTGGTTGAATTCATCAACGATGTTTGCAGGTATGTACATAAACTCATTTGCTTTATTGACTTCAAGATATACATTCCTTTTAGTTTTGGTTTTTATCTTTTTTTGAGAACCTCTTAAGGTTTCAATTAAAAGGATGAAATGATTTTTCATTATTTGGGTTGAAGTAATGAGCCACCTAATATATAGCCATGAACGTTTTATTTTTCTTTGTAAGATTGTTGCTAAAAATGAAATTATGCTGTACGCTTTATCTAAAATTTTGTTAGCATCTCATTGCTTTATAAAATGTTTTGTTACTACTACATGAAGGATTGTTATAAGAACTCCCTTCATTTCTCAGTTTCTTGAGCATTGTTACTACTACATGAATGCTTCAGAAAGCTTTTCCTTACAGACGAAAACTGTTATTTTTTTAGTACACTTACAGTTGTTGACAAATCCTATACGTTTTCTCATCTAGATTTTATTATAGTGAGATTTGCAAGATAGACTGCATATTTTTGTCCCCAAAAAAATCATGTATTTTAATTTTGGTAAAAAGAATATAGATTCACAAGGCATTTGAGTTTTGAAGAATATCGATAAACTTGTTGCTCTCTACCAAAGCTCCTCAGATACTTAATATCGACACGATTGCACTCAAGGCTTTGACTTGTTGGTTTTAAAAGAGGCATATATACTGAATCAATATTTAATAGGGGCATAACTATACATTACCACTTAAAAGTTGTTCTACATCATTTTCATTTACATGACAGCCATACCTATGCCACCAGATTCGGACCATGTTGTTTGTTGTATTCAGCTATATCCTGTACGTTAATCTGGTCCCTGAATTCGATAGGGTACTATGACGATATAAAAATTATTCTAATTAGTATCATTTAAATGGTGAAACCAAGATTTTGAAAGATGAACAGTGATGAGAATAGTTCTAAAGACGATGTTGAAGGTTTTGTTAAGTCAGACAATTGCAGATCCCATTGAAAGACAGTACTAAGATGATGATCACATTGACAGGTCTTAGTTTAAATGCCGCATTATGAGCGTAATAATGTGGTTACATTTTGTAGCCAAGAACTTTCTTAGGTGAACACCTCATCCTAAATAACTTAGGTTGAAGAAATAAATATTTTACTTCTTGATGATGGGTCTCAAAGTCCCGGATGAGAAACGCGGAGGGTTGTGTTAGGCAGTTGATGGCCAACGTAAAACTTATCGAATCAATTATGACACGAATCCTTTAAAAAATTACCCTATAACTAGGGCGTTCCCTGAAAGAGACACACTGTATTACCTGAATACAGTGAGAAATGAGCAAGGGCCGTATATCGGCACCTGGGTGTAGTGAAAAGTGAGCAAAGGTCCCCACATCATGAATGAATGTGGGTAAAAAAGTTAGTCCATCATAGTAGAACTAGCTTAGGAATTTAGAATATAGGCAGCCTGACGGGCAAGTTAATGGAGTTGGTGAGGAATTCAATAGCATCCATGGAGGATATGATTTTTGAGAGACAAATAAAGAGGGTAATGCTATTCTAGAGTTTTTCTTAGCATATGATTTATTAATTGCTAATATTTTATTTAAGAAGAAAGATGAGCATGTTATCACGTACAAGAATGGAACTTCAAGAACTCAAATTAATTATTTTCTTATAAGAAAATGAGATCGCTTGGATTGTAAAGATTATAAAGTCATTCCAAGTGAATGTTTGACTACTCAACATCAATTAATGATTTTAGATTCTGAAATAAAGTATTAAAGAAAAAATAATAAGCTGAAATTCTATCCTTTGACTCGATGGTAGAATCTAAAGAATAATAACAGCTATATATTTAAGAAAAAAGTTCTAGAATTTGGGCAATTGAATATTAATTAGGAAACCGACCTGATGTGGCTGACGATTACTAACTGTATCTGTAAGGTGGCAAAGGATGTGCTAGGAGAATTCAAAGTAATGATTCTAAATAATAAAGATGTTTGGTGGTGGAAGGATGATATACAAAAAAAATTAAGGAAAAGAAGATTTGTTATAAAGATTGATTTAAAAATAAAAATAATGCTAAATGAGAGAAATATAAAGTGGCTCGACGAGAATCTAAGAAAGTAGTCGCCAATGCAAAGAATATGACTCTTGAGAATTTATATAAGAATCTAAACATTAAAAAAGGAGAAAAATAATTATATAAGACAACCGAGGTAAAGAATAGAAAAACTAAAAACTTAACTCAATTAAAGTGTATTAAGGATGAAGATCAAAAAGTACTTTTCATAAAATAAGATATCAAAGATAAATGAATATGAAGATTGTGAAAATTCAATTAGTCTTATTGAACTCAGCCCCCTAAAAGAAAGTAAAGCTTAGGAGATGGAGTTTTTTGGCTCACTAGATTGTTTAATATGATTTTGAAGACTATATGGATGTCAAATGAATGTAAACAGAGTATATTAGTACCTATTTATAAGAATAAAGATGATGTGTAAAATTGTACCAATTATAGAAGAATTAAATTAATGAGTTATACTTTAAAATTTTGAGAGAAGGTGATCGAATATAAGTTATGCTATAATACTAAAGTATCAGAGAATCAGTTTGGTTTTATGCCAGATAGATCTACTATAGAAGTTATTCATTTATTGAGAAGTTTAATTAAAAAGTTTAAGAAAAGAAAGGAAAATTTATATTGCATGAAATTTAAAAATTTACCTTATTTTCATGTGTAATTCACTATCATGTATCAAACATGCTACTTGTTGATAAATTATTCCACTGCTGACACTATATAGTTTGTAATCTTGAAAAAATACTTGTATTATGAGAAACTTAAAAGGGGCTCTTATAGACATATGATAGGTATTACCTTAATGTGCTTTCTACATATTGTCTTCAAAATTCTTGTACAAAATCAAGGAAAGTTGTTTCACCTGCAAAAACATGGAATTTTTACTCTTTAGTAACCATTTGGATAGGAATATCCTACTGAGAAGAAAGCAGAGAGAGAGAGAGAGAGAGAGAGAGAGGAAAGGAGGCATTTGCTTCTATATGTAGACCAGTGTAAGGATAAATGAAGAATCATTCAGTCTTGATGGACTGCTTATTGAGTGCATGTTTTTTTCAGCTTTTGGCATATGGTTAAAATCTTTATTCAACTTCAGTGCTAGTGCTTTGAAAGCTTGATATCAATGTTTTATGTTGATTGGGATGAAAATGAATTAGAACTAAATACTATGCTCATTGTTCAATCTGATACGCTGGAAATATATAAGCTTTAGCTGATATTCAGTATCAGCAGGAAAGTGCATCGTTTTAATGGCCAAATTTGATTATTAATTAAATTTTTCATTTTTATTGTTTTAACTTGATATTATGTTGACGGTTTTGGTGGTCGATTTTGGTAAATAGTGGTGTTGTACAACACAGTATTCTATAAATAGTTAGTAGTGATGCTGCAGCTTCCAAAGCAGTTAATTTGGTTCCTTAATTTGAGATGATGTGTAAATTGGTCTATTAACATTAGTAAAGGGATTCAATAGAGGACATTATCTCTAATTACTAGACCAATTTGAACATTTTATTTATCTATAGGTTTGATTTAATTTTCATATTAATTAAATTATCTTTTAGTTATAGCAAATGTATTTTATTAGACCTTATTAATATTGTAGAATTTATTTACACAATATCTTAAATTAGATAATTAATTTAATTAATTTAAAATTTTACAAGAGCTTAATTGCTCATAAATTCATACTAAAAGGATCTAATCTCCATCTTGTATGCTTTTCATGTTACCACTATTTTTATTCATTCATGCATCACAAAGTAAAAAGAAATTTACATGCTCTACGTTTGTTACTTGTGAGTAGATTGTGCTAAAATTTATGCTTTGTGTTTCTCTTTTTCATTCAAGTCATTTTCTGTATTACTTTTGGAGACATTTATTTTGGTTCCTCTTGATAACAATTCTAAATATAACGCGTCGTTATCGAGTCCCAAGTTTCGGATGAAAAATATGAAGGGTTGCGTTAGGCAGTCGACAATCAATGTAAAACTTATCAAATCAATAATGACATTAATACTTTAAAAAATTGTACTAAAATTATGGTATTTCCTGGAAGCAACGTGTTGTATTATCTGAATATAGTAAAAAATAGGCAAAGGTCGCTGCATCGGCACGCGGGTGTAGTGATAAGTGAGCAATGGTCCCTACATCATGGACAGATATAGGTAAAAAAGCTAATCCAATATACTAGAACTCAAGTCAGCAGAATTAAATTAGAAATATAAAATATAACATCCTAATAAACAAGTCAATGGAATTAGTAGATATTATGATTTATAAAAAGATTAATATTTTATGCCTATAGGAAACAAAATGGGTTGAAAAAAAAAACCCAAGAAAATTGATGGCTTAGATTTTAAATTTTGGTACTCTAGTAAGAATAAAAATAAAAATAGAGTAGGTATTATTTTAAATAAGAGCTTAAAGGATCACGTAGTGAAAGTCAAGAGAAATGATGATAAAATTATGATTTTGAAATGATTATTAATATTATAAGTGTGTATACCCCTTAAGTAGGTTTGGATGCGAACACAGAAAAAATTTTGATATGATTTGAAAGAATTAATAGAAGAGATACTTCAAGAAAAAAGATTATTTATCAGAGGAGATCTAAATAGACATGTTGGAAGTGTTGCTGAAGGATTCAATAGCATCCATGATAGATATGATTTTGAAGAGACAAATAAAGAGGGTAAAACTACTCTAGAGTTTTCCTTAGCATATGATTTTGTAATTGCTAATATTTTATTTAAGAAGAGAGATGAGCATATTATCACTTACAAGAATGAACCTTCAATAATTTTGATTCATTTTTTGTAAGAAAACGAGATCGTTTGAATTATAAAAATCATAAAGTCATTCCAAATAACTGTTTGACTACCCAATATTGATTAATGATTTTAGATTTCGAGATAAAGTATTGGAGAAAAAATAATAAGCCAAAATTTTATCCTCGGACTGTTTGGTGGAATCTAAAAAATGAGAACAGATATATATTTAAGAAGATTGTAGGACTTAGGCAATGGAACATTAACGAAAAAACTGATCTTATTTGGCTAACGGTTGTTAACTGCATCCATAAGATGGCGAAAGATGTGCTGGGAGAATCCAAAGGCAAAATTTCAAATAATAAAGATTTTTGATAGTGAAAAGATAATGTATAAAAAATTAAGAGGAAGAAGATTTATTATAAAATTTAATTTTAAAACAAAAATAAGAATAAGTGGAAGAATTATAAAATGGTTCGACGAGAATCTAAGGAAACAATTGACAATGCAAAAAGTATGGCTCTTGAGAATTTATATAGAAAGCTAGATACTAAAAAGAGAGAAAAACATATATAAGATGGCAAAGACAAAAGAAAAAAAAACTAAAGACTTAATTCTCAAGTAAAATGTATTAAGGACAAAAAGTACTTTTATGAGGATATTAAAGATAGATAGATGAGTTACTTTCAACAGCTTTTCAAAGAAGGCTGTGAAAATATAATTGATTTTACTGAACTCAACACCTCAAAAGAAAGTAAAAACTACTCTTACATACAATGCATTAGTAAAACTGAAGTCTGAAAAGCTTTTAAGAAGATGAAATATAAAAAAATAGAGAACCGAATGACATCTCAATAGATATTTGGAAGTGCTTTGGAGAGAAAATAGTTTCTTGGCTCACTAGATTGTTTAATATAATTTTGAAAACTAAAATGATATTAAATAAATAAACTAAGAATATATTAGTACCTATTTATAAAAATAAAATTGATGTACAAAATTTTACCAACTATAGAAGAATTAAATTAATGAGTCATACTTTAAAACTCTGGGAGAAGGTGATCGAATATAGATTACGCCATAATACTAAGGTATAAGAGAATCAGTTAATTTTATTGCAAGTAGATCTACTATAAAAACTATTTATTTATTGAAAAATTTAATGAAAAAGTTTAAGGAGAGAAAAGAAAATCTACATTTAATTTTTATTGATTTAGAAAAATCTTATGATAAAATTTCAAGAGAAGTACTTTCGAAAGTTTTAAAAAAAAAATTACACTATTTATATTTAAGTTATTAAATATATATATAAAGGAGCTGTTGTGTTCTAACACAAGGAAGTTTGACTAAAGTTTTTTATTACAGTTGGATTATACCAAAACTTAACTTTAAGTCTGTATCTTTTTGTTTTGATTATGAAAGTCTTAATTGGATATATCCAAGATGAGGTATCTTGGTGTATACTTTTGACAAATGATATTATCCTGTTGAAAAAACTAAAGAGCTTTAGCTAAAGCAAAACTTAAGTTTTGGAGGAATACTTAAGAATTTAAAGATTTTCATCTCAGCAAATCAAAAATTAAATATATGGAGTGCACATTTAGTAAAAAAAAAACACTTATATTGATGATGTAATAATTGGTGATCAAATTGTCAAAAAAAGTGAGCGGTTTAAATATCTTGAATTAATCATACAAAATGATGATGAAATAGATAAGAATATTATTAACAAAATGAATAAAATGAAAAAATACTTCTGGTATGTTGTACGATAAAAAAAAATTATTTACACTTAAAGATAAATTTTATAAAACTATAGTAAAACTAGCGATGATATATGGTACTGAATGCTAACTTACAAAAAAAAGCATATAAATAAAATAAATATTGCAAAAATGAAAATGTTAAGGTGGGTGTGTGAATATACACGAAAGGATAGAATAAGAAATGAATATATCTACGAGAAAGCTGGTGTTGCACCAATTAAAGATAAACTGAAAGTCAGCTTAGATAATTTGGATATATAAATCATAAATCGATTAAAACTTCAATTAGAAAAATTGAGTTATTAAATTTTACTCACATACAAAGAGGAAGAGGAAGACTAAAAAAGACATGATAAAAAACTATAATGAGTGATTTTATTCACTTAAACTTAGATAAGAATTTATTATTTGATAAAGCACAATGAAGATAAAAAATTTATGTAACTGATCCCAAGATTAAGACTTGTTGTTGTTGATGATGGCAGTTCTAAATGTATGAATGAACTATGGACCAGTAACGAGGATAATATCAACTAAAGTATTTGTTACGTGAAGGATTATTAGACTGGAGACGCTTTCTGTTTTGCTTGAAGCAGCTTGTAAAGGGCTTTTTGATGTCAGCCTTCGTTGCTAGACATAATTAATCAAAGGTATGTTGATTATAGAAAAGGTGATTTTCAAAAAGGATTGTATTTTAGAATACAATTTAGATTATTAAAAGGAAGGCATTTCTATTTCATATCGAGCATGGCGAGTAAGAGTGTGCAATCAGTGAGATATTCAGCTCTTATTAAAAGATGGCTATTAACTGAAACCTTCTTAGTTAAAGTACTATGAGTGCAGTTATGAACTAAATTTTTACCACTACTACAAGTAATAATATATTCAGCACTACTACTTGTCATCCACAATCATGAAATCTAACAGTTGGAAGTATGAGTTGAAAGAGCGAAGATTGTGAAGCAGGGAACTTAGCACTATTATCCGAAAGTCAGGTTTCAAATAAGTACTTGTGATCCATTTGTTATAATCCACATGACACTTTTAGTTAAAGCGAAAAAGAATTTTCATTCTCTCGGAGCCAGCTGAGGGTGAAAGGTGACGATTAGAGCAAAATCATTTTGGGTAACTCCAAAGATTGGCATGGTCCAGTATTTTGAACACCTTAAATACATGGGTTGCGATTTCAATAGAGCCAAGGCTTACACTGAGTTCAATAGAGCCACCTAGAAGTTCTTCAAATGAGTTTTCTAAATAGCCACATGAAAAGGATAAATTATTGCGTGTGAGTGATGTGTATATACATAATGTTATTTCTTTCATACACACCTAAAATTTCTTTCATAACACAGCCTATATTTAAGTAGAAACATGCAACACCTTAGTGTAAACAACTGCTTTTTTTTTTTTTGGTATATTTGATCAATTTTCAGTCGAATTCAAACCACAAAAATTGTAATAGATCAAATAAGATCAGATTTGATAAACCAATGACCTATTCAAAACCAAATCTTTCAGGTAAAACCCATAAAATTGTATCTAAAGGAATAAGCCCTGACTGGAAGTAGTGAAACCAAACCTACAGATCTGGGCCTTCCCTTCACCCAATTTCTCTCTATTATTCTTCCAACAACAATAAATTTAATAGGCTGCTTCCTTATTTTCCTATACAAAATAAAGAACTTACAACTTAACACAAAGTTGGATGCCTTCTCTCCCTAACAGTTGAGCAACTCCTCATTAATACACTGGATCTCTCCCAAAAATGGCTACTCAAGTTAGTTTCCCTTCTCCCTCTAAAGTTTTCTGGTGCTATACTACTTTGATTAGTTCTATCATTAAACAAAAACAAATTGCACGAAAACAGACCTTCCCTTCCTCCTAAACACTCTCCGTCTTCCTCCTGATGGAAGGAATGCCCGCTTGTAGATGGGAAATTAGTGATATAACCCGGACCCTCAGGTGAGTGAAAATGTTGGCTCCATTTTGGCTGTGGAGCAGCTCCAAATAAGTAATCCGACAACTCCTCAGTGCTTGTGGAGTCCCTCGTGCTTTCAGTTCTCCATGAGCTTTCATCTGAGCAGCTCAATGATAAGTTGTCGCTGGATGAGTCAGTTCTTTGGAAATAGAGCCTCTCCATGACATCAGAATGTTGATGGCCTGAAGGGTGTCCAGCAGTTTGATGTAGACGATCTTCGCTCCCTTGATGTGATATGGAGCTGAAACGCTCAATGGAAGCAGCTCTAAACCAGTTCTTAGCCTTCAGAGGGGCACGGATCTTTCTGCTCCCAATGACCCCAGGGGCTTGAGGAGAGCTCCTGATGAAAGAAGTATTTGACTTATGTGCATGGGAGCAGTTAAAACGTTTTCAACCTCAGACTTTGTTTTCTAATAAATAATAATTTCAAAATCCTAGACTGAAAAAAATCTAAAAAAAAAAAGAAAAAACTCGTGTTTAACTTTAAATAAACTCATTATGGATTACCAAACGTGACAAACTGCTGAACAAGTTACTGGACGAGAACAATATTCAAAGAGAATTCTGACTACAAGAGTTCATGAAGCTTACCGTGTATAGAAGAGCATGTAAGCATTTTGCCCCAATACTGTATGGAGTTCCACAAGTTTAACCTAACAAGTAAAACAAACGCATTGAAAAAAGCAGTCATCATATGATTACTCCTTACAACAATTAGCAGCTTTATCCCAATAATTTCTGGTCAACTTCATGAATCTTATATCACCATTAATCTTGTGCAATGCAATATGGGGTGCTACTACTTCCCATGACAATTAAGCTGCGGAATATCGCTTATTCGTAAGATTAAAAAACTAAATTAGGACTCAGTTCATGAATTTAAAAATTAACAATTAGCTATTATCCGATGATTACTGCTAAACTTTCTCATCAGGGCTTGGGGCTGAAAACGGCGATCTTTAGTATCAACCTCAATATAACATAATTACTTTCTTTCATATATTGTTCAGCCATTGTTTCCATCTCCATCTTCTTCCTCTGAATTTGAAGAGTAGTAGTCGAGGAGCTCCGCCACAAGCCAGTCGAAGGGAAAGCTCCAATGGAAGACGAAGGGTCATTCAAAGGACTATTCTCTTCCTCTTCTTCTTCCTCTGACTCTAGCGACAATGAAGACTGGCTGAAAACCTTGGCAGTCGTGGCCATTGGTTCTCCACCGTCGAGGCTAAGGGGGGGGAAGAAAGTTGTAGTGCGCAAGCTCTTTGTTTCACCTCGAAAGTCCGTCGCCCTTTCCATTTGGCGGCTGTCTGGGGAAATCGCTGCAACCAGAGAGCATCAACTTCTCAAAATTGAGAAATTGAAGTCTCCTTCACCAGCAAAACCGCAGCTAGTGGCCTTCAAAATAAACTTGCAGCCAAACCTCCCATCTCTCAATCCCACCGCATAGATCCGGCCAAGGATTGGATCGAAGGTTTCTAAGCCGATTTCTGCACAGCCCTTAAAGGAGCCTCCATCTCATCTCAGATGAAGAAGCTTCTCCTCCTCCATCGCTTGTAGCCAAACAAAGGACTAGATCAATGGCCAAAAGAAAAGAAAAAGTAGATGACCCTACTGCTCCATTGTTCAGAGATACAGAAGGTAGAAAATTTCTCCGATTGATAATCTCAGCTCCTGTCCTTGATGTGAGACCCATCAATAGAGATGAGATGGATAATTTCATTAATGAAATTATCGATCATCATGGCTGGGAAAAATAGGTAGCTTGTAAGCTCCCCTCCTATCCTAGTATTCTGAAACACTTTCATGCTAACCTTAAGGTTGACATGGAAGGAAGACACTAGAGACTATCATCCTAGGAATTCCTATGATGAGGATAATTTTATTTTATGTTTTAGCTTCACTACTCAATGCTAATCCCATTACACTCACTGACCTTGCTATCAAGCCTAGTTCATTTATAGGCACTGAAGAAATTTTAAGCTTTGCAGAAGAGTATAATTCTCCTAGTGCTAATAAACATATACCCAGACATGTATAGAAGCTTGCATCCTATAGTGACCTTGCTAAGACTCTTGGGAGAATCCTTCAGGAATGCCTCGTCCAAGTTAGAGGCCATAAGAATGAGTGGAGAGATCTTTAGACACAGTGGGCATTATCCTCTCTGAAATGGAGAAATGTCACAATGTCGCACAAAGAAGTGTCTCTATGTGGAGTCTACACTACGAGAATGTCATTTGTGAGTATCTTAGTGCGTGTCTTGTTTGATATTTCAGCTAAACTTGTTGAAGCCACTTACTATCAATTTTCCATTCACAACCTCAAATTGTATCAGCCTAAGCCTTCCTTCTTTACCAACATATTTGGGCAATCTCCCATTCCACCTACACCTACTCAGCCATGCTCATCAGCTCAACCTTCATCTTCCACTCAGCCTCCATCCACTTCAGACGTTGAGTCACTCTTTAAACCCAAGTTTACAAATTTTATTGTAGACTCATTTCGTGAAATAAAAGAAATGACTAAGAAAAATTATCAGCAACTTCTATCTCAGCAAGCTCAGATTGATTCATTGTCTACCTTTTTGATTGAGATTGCAAAGGTCGTCAACAACAGTTCTGACCACATGACTTAATTTTGTACCAAAATCACATCCTATCTTAAAGAATCTAAACCCTCTTCCTCCAAAGGAAAGAAATGATCTAATTTGAATTATTTGCTTATGTAACTTTGATGGTGATGCTATTTTTATATTTTTATTTATATTATATTTATGTGATATTGTGAAAGCAATGAACATATTTGTGAATTGTGATATTTTTGTCAATTGGTTCATATGGAACTCTAAATTTGTGGCCAAATATATGTAAACCTCATAAGTATATGATTAAATTTTTTTTAGAGCTATGATATGGTGACATACTATTATATTTAGTATTATAGTAAAAATATAGAAAGCTGAATTTGTCGTTATTGTTTTATGTGATATATTATGTTCATGCTTATGGTAATAAAAACTTAACTCTGTTCTATCATATTTATCATAAGCTAAAATATGCTTGTGAAAATTCAAATTCTTCTCTTTCACTTTGGCTATCTTTTTTATGATGCCAAAGGGGGGGAGAAATATTAGTGGGCTCTTCATTGCTCTAATTTAATGTGAATATGATCTTTACTGCTTTAATTTTTTACAAGTTTATCATTTATTACTCTGATAGAAGTTTAATGCTCTGATCTTTATTGTTTAGTGTGAAATCTATTATTAGTGTGAATATCTATTATTTATGAACATGCAATGATTCAGGAGAAGTTAATTTCTCTAAGTTTGCATGCTCTATATTGCTTATCTATTACAATTTAGTATCTTGCAAACGGGGAGTTTTTCACTTGCTTATATATCTCAAAACCATTTTAGTACACTAAAGTAATTATCATCATCAAAAAGGGAGAACCCCATTGATTTTGATGATTACAATTACATTAAGTATAGTATTAATCTTCTTCTAAGCATATTCTTACAAACTAATTGTCCCTTAGAAGATAAATACTCTCAAATTTAAGTGAAGCAGAACTCACCGTTTGTTATTTTTTATTCGTAGGACTTTATGTAAACACGTTAGTTTTGCTAAGAGATTTTACTCATATTTCCTACATGCTTTACTTTCTTTTCACTTACATTTGTTGGCCAAGAATGATATTTTATTGCATCATTTAAGTGAAAAAAAAAATTCTCCCAAACATCTCATATTTTTCAAGCCAATAAAGCACAATCAGTCAATTTCACCAAATCAATCGGTTAGCTCTGCTAGGCATGGAGTGACCTGTCCAGTCAACCCAGAATTCTATTTGACCATTAGATATCATTTTAACTGATCTAAAATATATTATTTGATATTTTTCAAAATTTTGTGATGTGCTATATTCCTCTTTTGAAATATCTACAAAGCTCTATTTTTTCTCTTCTTTTGTCACTTTCTAAAAAAAGAAAAAATAAATTAATATCTACCAACCTCTTTGGCTCAGATTTTTTGTACTATATGCTAAGACAAAGCAGTACTTTTTAACATGTTTTAAAGGCAAAATAATCCTAGTTAGTATTAATTGTTTTTATACTAAGTAAGCCCACTTAATAGCTTTTATATTTTTTTTCACACGCAATCTTTTATATTTTTACTGCCATAATTTCTGCAATATGTTTCTAGAAAATCTAAAACTTTTCCACTATTTTCTAAACCCGAAAAATGACTAAAACGCCCTCCACCTGCCCTTTTTATAATGATCTTTGGGTAGGACATCAACACCTGGCATTCTCTCATTGATTTGTTTGAATCAAGAGCAATTTCCACTCAGCTTAACTCATTTTCTGCTGTCCAAAATTGCAGAACAACAATTCCATACACTTGTAAAATTTTCTAAGTGTTTCCAAGCTTTTCTCTCAAACTCTAAGTGTTCCTCCACTTCTTCCTTAGCAAAAATCTGCATTTCCTCTTGAAAAAGTAACTATTTAGAGAAATTTTTGGCTAGCAATCAAGCAAAATCTGAAGCTTCACACTTCCAAATTGCTGGCAAATAATTCTCAGTTCTCTGTTTTTGTTTCCTGCAGCTTGTTTTCACTGCAATCAGTAAATTTTTGTTTTGGTAAAGGTTATTTGAGATTTTTTTGAGGTTTGCTTACTTATACTTAAAGATATCCCTGTTTGAAACAAATATTTCTCTTCAAGATCTAACTTCGTTTTGATTCTCGTTTTCGGATTTCTCGAATTTTCTCTCTTGGCAACTCTCTACGCTTATAAAGCTCCACTTGTAATTTTTTTCACTTGCTCTCAAGTTGTAACATTAGCGAGCTAGACTAGCAACTCACTTTATTCTCTTGTTCTCTCCCTTAGTGAAGGTGTTTAGATTTTCCCATTAAGTGGCAAGGTAGATGGGTTAGAATTTTTCCTATGTAAAAATTCATAGTAAAGTTTGGTCGGCTTTGGTTCCTACAAAAAGCCGGTGGTGTTGTAAGGTTTGATCGACTTTGGTTCCTACAAAAAAATAATGGGATTGTAATTAGGTATGGTTGGCTTTGGTTCCTAAGAAAAAGCCGGTAGGATTGTAATCAGGTTCGTTCAGCTTTGATTCTCATTAAAAAGCCAGTGTGTTAGTGAATTGAAATCCAATTTGAGAAGCGTGGAGACTGGACTAAGCGGAGAGCCGAATCACTATAAATCGCTTGTGTATTTTTCTCTCCTCTGTAACTCATTACAACTTGACTAATATATAAATTTATTAAATCTAATTTTAACTTAAAAATAAACTCAAATTATTTTGATAAAATTAAGTTATATAATATCTAAATCGTATCTCTCACGATTTTTATTTTGAGCTTTTATTTTGTTACTCTTGCTATTTTTGGTCAATTTTCCCTAATCAACTAGTTTTATTTTCTCTGATTTTCTGCTCTGTCCCAGGTCGTGCAGTCTATTTGGTGAAATAAACCAATCTGCTCTTTCGTGCTTTGTTTGACCTATTTTTGTTGTAGCTTTAACTTGTTTTTTATCTATCTTTAATATTTGATTGTGCATGCAGTTTACCTACTGTTAATTTTGTAAGCATAATTTATTCAAATTTGTTTTATTCTCAATTCACCCCCCCTTTTGGGAAGGCTTAAGGGCCAACATAGGTAAGCGCCTTTCCTCTCGCTAACCAGTCTTGCACACATCCCTTTACTAATCAAGAAGAAGTTTCCCCCTCTCACAGTAGAACACACTCCAGAGCCTCCTTGCAAAATGCTCGCAACCGCCAACTTACCGAGATTGAAGGTATGGTTTTCGCCCATACTCAAACTGTCACAAGATTCTTGCAAGCCTAAGTGGCTGCTATCAACCACGATAGAGCTGCCAATGGGGGCCCACTGCCGAAACCACGAAGCCTTGGCACCTAGTTGTTAGCTTTTCAGGAGATGGTTGGACCACCGCAAGGTCAACAACCCTCTTTGGAGAATTCGCTTGCAGCCCCGCTGTGACCAACAGCCCAACGATCTTCGCCCTAGACCCCAAGGCTGGGAGGCAATAATCTGTGATGGTTAGTAATATAACCCAATGTTTTGCATCTATTATCCCCATCATCTTCATCCAAGAAAACATGCCCAATCGCGATAACTCCTATTATGACTCCATAGTCATCACAGCTCACATCAAAAACACCAAAGTCAAGAGGGTTTTGATTGACATTGGTAGCTCTGCCGATGTCCTCTTCGAAAACACCATCCTACAAATGGAGATCCCCCTTCAGCACCTCCTACAAGGTGGCCTTAATTTGACAAGGTTCTCAAGCGAAAAAGTTACCTCCCTCTGAGGACTGTGATGGCGAGGGCTGAAACTTCAATTCCTTATTTGTACCTTGTGCCAGAACCTCACCACTGGGTCAGTTCTCTACCCCCTGACATCATTATTCTCAGGGTTGTGGCTAGCTTAGGAGTACCCAAAGCCAGCAAATAAGATGACTCAAAGTCAACCTTCCTTTCTCCTAGTCGCAGTAGTTATCAGCTTTCGAGGAAGAGGTGGCGGTGGCAGCAATAAAAGTGGCAATGACGCATCCTTTCTGGGACCTCCGATAGGCCCTTCGGCGACGACTACTAGGAAATATCTTGATCACCACCTTCAACACCCTAAGAAAACTAAATGACCGAGAGCTAAGATTTTATCGCCAATCCTAGGGAAGCGTGGCATACTTCGGGAGGGCTGCCCTTGGCTAGCAGTGGCAGTGACGACAGTTGGGCCTTTGGTGGAACTCTGCCAAGGAGGATTCTTCTGCTCAAATCAACCACCTCCTATTGCAGCTTTTTTGCTTTTAGCTCGAAAAACGATGCAGTGGACGACGATTGAGAACCACCTACTTTACGCTTCTCCTTCAGCTTCGCTGAAGCTTCTGCAAATCCAAGAAAGTTGCCACCCGTCATCTTCGCAGGTGACGACATACCTTGTTGTTCTTAGGGATGCCCTTTATTGTCCCAAGCAGCTTCGAGACATGTGCGATACTTCGAAGTTTGAGCTAGGTTCTGTGTGCCTCACGTAGTGTCCACGCATTGGCCTCAATTTTCGAGATTGGAGAGCGGACTGATGTTTACACAAGGAATCCCCACTACATCAAGACCATCCACATGCCAAGCAACTTAAGGTTTGAAGGCTAAGCGCCCAGGGTTTCTGGACCTGGAATATTCTTGGTGTTAATGTGCACAGCAGTACCGGAGGTTCCCCAATACCTCCCAAAAGATCAAGGTGTTCTCCCACAGCACACCTTGCGTCAATTGAGGCCTCGATATTCACACCGTTAACTTAGGGTGATAGAGCAAACTGCCCAAAATGCATGCATAAGAATAAGAAAGGAAATCCAGATAAAGCACATCCCCTCCTCCCAAGATGGATTTCTCGCACTTGGTGATCCTCGGATCACCAGGCCACATGTCAACATCACAAGAAGTACAGACAGTCGGGAGTCTCCTTAATCAACTATAAACAAGGCGTTGCGAAATGTATAGCAGGATCTTTTCTCTCTCTGGCTCTCCCTCTCGTTAATTCTATTTACCTCTGAAGTTGAGCCTAAGAATGCCTAACCCTGGTCATACTTGTGCTTTCTCTTACATCTAATGGAACCCTGATTCCTTGACACAACCACGTGGACATAGGAGGATCGGCTCTGAACCACATTAACTCGTTGTCTCTAGGTTTACTGCTCCCTTAATCCATCGTCTCGATTAATCAAGTCTACTTGCAGGATCTTTCTCTCTCTGGCTCTCCCTCTCGTTAATTCTATTTACCTCCGAAGTTGAGCCGAAGAATGCCTAACCCTAGTCATACTTGTACTTTCTCTTACATCTAATGGAACCCTTGATTCCTTGACACAGCCACGTGGATATAGGAGGATTGGCTCTGAACCACATTAACTCCTTGTCTCTATGGTTTACGGCTCCCTTAATCCATCGTCTCGATTAATCAAGTCCACTTGCTCATCCATGACAGATTTTTCCTATTAACAAGAAGTAAGATGGATGAAGAGCTTTAACAACATCAAAGTTTTTGAGGCCTTTGCTGCTTTTGACAAGTTGAAGTAACAAACTATACAATCAGAGTTCTTAAGGGCATAAGATAGAAGTCTAAAATTAATAAATTAACGTGAAGTTTAGAACAATACCTTGCTATCATTAACCATGTACCACTTCCCTTTCATGCTCTTAACAAAACAGATATAATGGCCAGAGAAAGCAGCATTCAAGACATCCTGGTGAACCACAATAGCATAAAGGCTGTACAGGGGAGATGGGTCCAGCCTACTGAGGTAAGGAGCTAGATCAAGCTGCTCTGGAAACATGATTGATTTGTTAAGCTTGCCAAATTTGCCCAACTGATCAATATATAAAAGCAGTAGAAATAAAATGTTATAACGAGCTCAGAAACTTGGACAGATAAGTACCATTTAGTGTCTCTGTTGTAGTTAATTACCTGAAAACGTTTCAATACAATCGTAAGTGCATTAGGTGCCTCAAACACAGATAATTTCTTTCTTGCTCGCTCAAATGATTTGCATCTGAAACACAAATCACCAAAAATAAAGCCACAACAACAAAATCCCAATCAGATCAGGTCAGAATAAATTGACAGCATACATAAAGATAATTACGTGAAAAGAGCTGAAACTTTAAATGATACTTTTGATATAAGATCAATAGGTTACAGAAACAATATAACAATATATCTCCAAACATGTTTCCTGAAATAAGTATTAGCACCATAAATAATTCCTTTTTATCTAAACGCTCAGTATAGTACACATATAACAAAAGGCTTCTTTCTGCCATTGAAAAAATGATGCTATTTTCAGCAATTATCTTGGATTCTGGGAGAACAAGAGCGATATGTTAGCGAACTCTCTAGAGAAATGGCCCGACCACCTCTCACAGGACGAGGACGACAACAAGGAGCTGTTCCCTAGCTACAGTGTCTAGTAGGCTCTTAGGTGGTGGATCTTCTTCAACTCATGAGGTGAACCATTCAGCCCTTTCATGAGTGATGAGGTGATGCGGAGTGTTGGCGTCTAATAGGCTCTCAAGTGGTGGATCTCTTTCAACTGCCAAGGCGAAGTGCCTTGCATAAGTGGGGAGGTCCCTTTGATGCAAGACCGAAAAAAAATGCAAATGATATTTTTATATTTATATTCAGCAAAATTTAATTAGCAAATTATTTTTAATTAAGCGCAAAATATTTTCTAAATAAATTATATGATAAATAAGATTATAAATCCCGCAAATTAAAAATATTTTAAAATTAAAATTAAACTGGATCGTTTGATAAATAAGAATTTATCAAATTAAATTAGGGCGTCAATTTAAATTCAATAAGTCAGATCCGAGGTTCAGAAATTTAGGACAGATGTCTCACTTAAATCCAACAGTAATTGTCACTCAAATAAATATCGGGTCACACAATTAAAGCCAAATAAATAATTCAAGTCAAACAAATAATTTGTATTGAAATCAAATAATCAGTTTAATTGGGTTTAGTAAAGAATTTATACGTTAACCAAAGAAATTCAAGTAGTAGATGATAAGTTCAAATAGTCGAGATATAGGTGAGGCAAGCGGCTCAGATCGGCGTGCTCGAGTGGCACATTCCTCTGGTGAAATAGCGAGTCGAGCGGCAAAGAAAATGGCGAGTCGCCTCACACTGGTCGACGAGATAGCAGGTAGCGAAGGTGGATACGTGTCAGGGGCGAGGAACGAGGAGGCAGCGGACATCGGGGGCGGGCAAACTTCAGAGGTAGGCAAGT
The DNA here is from genome assembly GCA_002786265.1 of Apostasia shenzhenica. Lineage (NCBI taxonomy): Eukaryota > Viridiplantae > Streptophyta > Magnoliopsida > Asparagales > Orchidaceae > Apostasia > Apostasia shenzhenica. Next base: position 8,591,017 of record KZ452001.1, read on the forward strand.
GCGCAAAGTATTAGAGGCGCTCAGAGATAAAGATGGCAATATATGACCCGACCCGTGGACCCGACTCGTAAATTTCGGGTATAAGTAATGAATTTTGACCCATTTATTAAACGAATCGGGTTCGAGTTGGGCATAATCGGGTCAGGTCGGGTAGGGTTCGGGTTGGGCATAATCGAGTCGGGTAGGGTTCGGGTTGGGCATTTATCAAAAAATACTCTATAAATGAGTCGGATCGACCCGCCAACCCGACCCATTTATTAATCGGGTCGGGTTCGGGTCATGGATTTCATTTAATAAATGGGTCGGGTTCGGGTTGAGGCTATTCGGGTCGGGTTGGATTCGAGTTTGACCCGAACCCGACCCGACGACCCATTTTGCTACCCCTACTCGGAGATGATCCGGAGAGAGAGAGCGCAATGAATACAAAACTTTTTTTTTTTGGAAAGTGAATAACTAGGCTAATTTGAGGATTCTCCTCAAAGGCTAAACCTACAATTTTCTTTACCGGAATATCGACCTCTTAACCCGGATCTAGACTTTGAGAAAACTCAAATATAATTTCATTCACCAAATGCTACTTTACTACAATGCAAGGCGACCTCTTTATAAAAAAAGATCGCATGAAGAAATGTGAAAATGCAATATTAAATATGAAAAATAAAACATCAAATAAATGAAAGCAAATGTGGAAGAAATTCTATTACAATAAAATAAAATTAGTTTCAAATATGGCGAGTCTTCAAATCTCCTAAATATGCTCTGAAACAAATCAAATCAAATCTGAATAAAGCTAATATAAAAATCTCTAATAGCTCAAATTAATTTGAATTTAATTTTTTATTCAGTACATGATGTCATCCTAGCCATCCAATTCAATGCTGATCTGTGTCCCCACCAATTCTCCCCAGGTGGGAGAAACTCGACCCCGTCGAGTATGAGTCATGCGACTCATATGTCTTTGAGTGGGTCAAATCAGTTGTAACCTTTGAGCCTCCTGAAAAAGTAAAATTCTCTACTGAATCAAATATCACTGATAATCGAATTTTATTAAAATTATTTGCTCAACAAATTTATTTAATTAGCTCTAAATAAATATTGAGATAAATTTTGGCTGTGGACTCACGTGGATAAAGCTGCACCCAAAGGGAACAAAAGGCTAATGTTTCACTAGGTATTACTGTTGGGTCTTGATAACCAATAAATCTGAAATATTGAAAGTATCAACTATTCTCATGATCTAATGATAATATTCAAACTTATTCATTTGACTCAATTTAATAAAAATTTTAAAATAAATTAAATTAGAGATTTAATTATCTTAAATTATCATAATAAAATATTTAGAAAATTTTTCTACATCTAATTATATATAAATAAAGGGACTAACACATGTAACGAATCAAAACAAAATGTAAATGTAGATACTGATTAAACTCAAATATAAATATTAAAAGAAAATTAAATGTATGCAGACTCGACTCATGACCCTACTAATACCTACTGGATGATTAATTCTAATTATAAGTATGTAGAAAATAGATCAGAATCACAAGAGACGTTCCTAATAAGTGCCATAAAGTTCTCCAGAAATATCTGAAAAATTGTACAGTACACCAGGTAGATATCCACGTGATCAACCACTCAGTCTCATACGTCCTTTGCTTATATAAGTCTATAGGTGTTGAGTTTTTAATAAATCGAGAATATGCATAAGTATACTTAACTAGATCAAACCTATTAACCTCAAAATGATCGTGACCTATAATTATCTCAATATGATCAATAGTGTTATCAATACAATAAGATGATTTAATGGTTTCTGTCGAGTCTATAATGTTTTCTCAACTTAACTTTCAACTTCTATCCTATAATTATCTTCCTCGTATATCTCATTCTCATACTTCTTATACTCCTCGGCTAAGCTAGAATCTGCTATATAAATAGATATAAGTAAAGAATCGAGTTTTAATGCATTAGGAAGAATGGTCTCTATAAAAAGCTTATTCACTTCTTTTGTGAGGGAACTAGATGGATCACCTGTAGTCTCAATAGGTCTAGCAATAGGAGTAGAAATTGGAGCAAAGAATACTAGTCTGGGGTCATATTGTGTAAGAATTATAGAGTTAACTTTATAGTATGAAAGAGAATATCTCTTACGTAAGTAAATTTTGATTTTATCCCACATCTCAAACGATCTAAACTTACCTGAAGGACATTGATTTTCTAAGTCTCTAATATAATATTTTATTTCACAAAAAAGCATTAATTTTGCATACTTAACCTTTTCTAACTCGTTCCAACCACAATAATCAAAATAATGATCTAAATTATTTTTTCACTGTTTATATAATAAATAATCCGAATCACCAGAAAAATAAGAATTAATCGCAACTTCTTGTATAGATTGTGACTTTGGAGATGGGAATCTACGATCAAACATAGCTATAAGTTCGGATAATAGAGTTTCTATTTTAGAGTCCATACTCACACAATACTTATATTAGACAGCAAGAAATAAAATTAGATGAAAAGATATAATGCAGAATATATAAAATTGATCAAAAAAAATGCCCTAACCTAAACCATACTCTAACACCAAGTTGATGGTGGACGAAAAAAAATACAAATAATATTTTATATTTATATTCAGCAAAACATAATTAGCAAATTATTTTTAATTAAGCACAAAATATTTTCTAAATAATTATATGATAAATAAGATTCTAAATCCCGCAAATTAATAATATTTTAAAATTAAAATTAAACTGGATCGTTTGATAAATAAAAATTTATCAAATTAGATTAAGGAGTCAATTTAAATTCAATAAGTCAGATCCGAAGTTCAGAAATTTAGGACAGATGTCTCACACTTAAATCCAACAGTAATTGTCACTCAAATAAATATTGGGTCACACAATTAGAGACAAATAAATAATCCAAATCAAACAAATAATTCGTATTGAAATCAAATAATCAAATTAATTGAGTTCAGAAAAGAATTTATACATTAACCAAAGAAATTCAAGTAGAAGATAAGTTCAAGTAGTCATGATGTAGGTGAGGCAAGCGGCTCAAGTCGGCGTGCTCAAGTGGCACGTTTCTCAAGCAAAGTAGCAAGTCGAGCGACAAAGAAAATGACAAGTTGCCTCGCACTGGTCGGCGAGATAGCAGGTAGCGGAGGTGGATACCTGTTAGGGGCGAGGAACAAGGAGCCAGCGGGGGTCGGAGACGGGTGAGCTTCAGAGGTAAGCAAGTGAGCAAAGTATTAGAGGCGCTCGAAGATGATCCGGAGAGAGAGAGAAAGAGAGAGAGAGAGAGAGAGAGAGAGAGAGAGAGAGAAAGAGAGCAATGAGTAGAATTTTTTTTTTGGAAAGTGGATAATTAGACTAATTTGAGGATTCTCACCAAAGGCACCAAATGCTACTTTATTACAATGTAAGGTGACCTCTTTATATAAAGAGATCTCATGAAGAAATGTAAAAATACAATATCAAATGCGGGAAATAAAATATCAAATAAATAAAAGCAAATATGAAAGTAATTCTATTACAATAAAATAAAATCAGCTCCAAATATGGCGAGTCTTCAAATCTCCCAAATATGCTCTGAATCAAATCAAATCAAATCAAATCTAAATAAAGTTAATATGAAAATATCTAATAGTTTTAATTAATTTGAATTTGAATTTTAATTCAGCACATAACGTCATCCTAACCGTCCAATTCAATGCTGATCTGTCCCCACCATCCTTTGGACGGCATCTTGTGTATCAAATCCTCTCATCTAGACTCCATAAAAAGTGAGGAAACTACGAAAAAGTTCAATTAGTGGATGTGTGCAACGAATGTTTCTTATGTCAATTTAGCAGAGAGGACTGGGACCTATTTTGAGAGGTAGCCCATAAATAGTGAGAGGGTCAGACGCTTGGTCTCTAGATTTTAGAGTTTCTCCTTTGGTGGGTGCATCAATGCCACTATGGATCCTACTCCCTATGCTGCTATTATTTTGTTGGGACATTTGAAACCTTGCCGGAGTGATTCGTAAATGGTGTCGAGAGCTGCTTCTGCTAAGGTATGCATCCAAGTTAACCTCAGAAAACCACTCACATCTGGGATTTGGTTGGTATGCTTCAAGTGCAGTTGGTGGGCCATAGAGATAGTAAGTACCCTACTAATCAGAACAGCCCCCACCCTCCCACCCCCTTCCCTAGAGCAGTTAAGGATGTCGACATAACTAGTTGCCAGCACTAGAATTCTTCCAATTCAGATCTTAAGGGTGGTGGACAGAATACTGAAAATAAGCAGTTCCAGGGTGGTCTTCAGGATAATCCTTAAGACATCCTGTAGTCCCCAACATTCTGGAGCAACTAAGAGCATGGACTTTGGTCACCAGGAGGAGGAAACGGCCAATTCCAGCAGCCAAGCACAACAATCCTGGTGGTCGTAGCAGGATGAATGCAATCTTGGGTCCGAGGTGGTCTCAGCCCAAGGGAGAGTTGGGAGAAATCAGGATTCATCTTACCATCTTGCTAATAAGGGGAGATTATATCAGCAAGGAAAGGTAGTGTTCACAGTCAAGAAGGGGGCAGATTCTCTTCCAGGGACCAAGAGGGACCAGAGAGTGAAGCATTCAACTCAGTGGCCTGAACTTACATACCAACCATTTTACCTAACTGCACCATGAAGGACACCATAGAGAAGCAACCTCATGGTCTTATCCTTGCCCCTAGTTCAGAGTTTAAGAATGGTATGCTTTGACTTTATCACAGCAAATCCTGACTGGACCAGCAGTGCAGACTGAAATCAATGCAGCATTACTGCAATAGGGGAAAGTTTTGAATAGCAAGGGAGTAAGAACAACTTTCTAAACTCAACCCCAAGTTTCTCAGCCCTTAGCTTCAGCTCAAGATTCTGAACACAGCCCTGTTCTGCTGCAGAATTCCAAGAAGCTCCCAATAGTGCAGGAGCCAATGCAGCCTGGTTTTGAACAGCATTGAAGCCCTCCCCTACAGGTGGATCCAGTTCAGATTGAAGTGGATAGCAAGGGGCAGCCTGAAACAGAGCAAACATCAGTTTTTATCGGTTTTTATCAGCACATTACATCAGGTTTCCAGCCAATATTGAAGGTAGTAGGAAACGAGCCAAACTTGCTTGGACTCTAGGCATGCGATCACCATGGGGTATTAAGGCACTAAAGGCTCACCATTCAAGCTCAAGAACCAGAGCTCCTTCCATGACCGCAGAAGCATGAATTGTATTTCCAAAGCCTGTTGGGCGAGGGAGTTAAAGTACCTTCAGCAATTTGACTGCCTCAAGCCTTATTGCATTTTGGGTTTCGCATCAATCCCATGCAATCCATAGAGAGCACAGACTACAAGCTGTGCAACTCATTGCATTTCTGGTTTCACATCACATTTATATTTCTGTTTGAATCAATGTAATCTTTTTGGGGGTAGGAACGATGATGATAGCTAGTATGTATAAAGTAATGTATCTTATTAATTCCACGTGTGGGCCACAGGGATCTGTCCTTCCCACAAAGGACATATAACCCTTTGTGTTCTTAGGAATCCCTATTGCACTTGATGTACTTTTATTTAACTAAAGCAAGGCCTAGTCCACACTTTCACAAAAAAGGATGCTATTCTAAAGCCCAGGAGACAACTACCATTATGCCTTGTGATGGTCAAGTCTTCCATCCTACATCTCTTTACCAAAAGGTACATATCTTAATATCCAAGAACCATTCAGCTGAAATCCAATGGACCATTGGGCCAAAGAACCTCAATAAGGTAACTATGAGTCATTTTCAATGCAAAAATATATAATCATCAGTGATTATCCATAATTAATACCAGAATCACGCAGTGCCAAGCTTGAAACTTAATGTAGTTTAAGAGTTAATATTCTTTGAATAGAACTTTACAACACCACATGACAGTCTTGGAACCTACAAACCTGATACAGTCATATCTGTTCTCTCCATCCATAAGTTCCGCAGAAGTGAACTGCAAGAGTGCTTCTTCAAGCGTCCTGATGTCCCCATCTATCTCAACTGTAAGATCCATCATTGGTTCTAGTTGCTCAGAGTTTGCCCAACACTTCATACACTTTATCTGCATTTTGCACAATAGATGTAAGGAAATTTCCTACTTAGCTGAAAAAAGAGATATAAGCAAAAGAAAGGAAAAGGAGTACATAGAATTGCTTTCTGCAGAGTAGTACCTCTGACATAAGGTATCCACCAAAGGTTAGTTGTATTAGACTATTATTTTTAGAAACTTGGTCTGACACGACTCCTTCAGCTTCTCTAATGCAAGCAGATTGCATTGCATCAATGGCATACCTATCAAAAATGTGAAAGTGAATGTATGAGATATAATACAATGTATATCCAAACCTTGAAGCATTATACAGAACTTCACTAAGAATAATAACATTTACATAGATATACATTACCGTCATTGTCCAAAAATTTTGAGAATTTTATTTAACAAACATTCACACAGATTTTTTTTTTTTTTGACACCACAAAAACAATTATACCAAGCCAGTATGATAATGTTTTGATTGGCAACGTTCCAGCCCACCTGGTCGTTATGACTACAAATATCAGCTACGAAAGATGAATCAAAATCCAAACTACCATGTTTGCCCTTGAGAGTAAAAAACTTAAAATTGAAAAGAAGTTTTACTAACTGCAATAAGTGGAATGCAGAAGCCATAATCAGTGAGTCAATTAGTATACCAGAATTATTTATAGTCAACACACCTTAAAAACTCATGAGCATCTTCTTCTCTTCCGTGCCAAAGATTACCAATTTTGTCAACATGGGAGAGTATACCGACAGGTGATAATGGAGATTGTCCCAGATTTGCCTTCAAGATAAGACTTTCAAATTCACAAGTAAAACACCATTTTAGACCTGAGCATAATGATTACAATGTCACATAAGAAGTACGATGACTACAATTAACAAGTAATATGAAAGGATGCTGAATAAATGACTAGTAAAAACTTGCATGTCCTGGTATGGAATCCTTGAAGAAAATATGCAGTAAGTGGCCGGGTATATGCCAAGCACTGGAGCACAGCATTAGCATAACAACTGAAATGCCAAAAAACAATCATGAAAAATAAATTGGTTAAAAAAACTATATCATGCTGAATTGACCATTAGTATTAGAAGAAGAAAAATATATTATATTGTGATGTCAGTATTGGCCAAACTTGGTAAAAACTGAGTTTTGGTACAACTGTAGATCAACTGTTAGCTTTTACCTGTTCCCACAGTTTAAAAGGCCAAAAGGTTTCATATCCACTTTGTCAGAGTGATAAAGCTCAACAAAAAGTTCATAGGGGAAAAACATCTGTAGATACAAAGAAAATGACAGGATTAAATATTAACATTGAAAATGTTAACAGAATGCAAGAGATGTTCTCTATGAAAGAAATAAGGGTACCTTATAATTTTGGGATAATTTACATGTAGGTGCTGATGTATGACCTCTTGAAATTTGTGAAGATTTGCACTGATGCACAGCTTTCTTGATGGATGCTTTTAAATCATATATACTGTTCGATATAAGACTACCGTTTTTAGGTAATTTTGCTGGCACTGCTGTTGCACTGGCAGCTTTCGAAGATGAAACATCTGAAACAGAACGTCTTCTCCCCGCAGAGATTGCACGATCAGCAAAAGTAACAGTAAGAGACCTCAACCTTTTTGATCTAACTAGCCATAATTCAGTAATCCTCCTGCCGGGAGCAGTATCATTGTCAGTGCCCATATTCCTGTGGACCCTCATGTAAGAATGAGATTCACATTCATCGGGAAACTTTCCACAAGTATTTTCATCTGAGGATCTAGTTGTCGAAGTTCGTCCTAGACCAGAGTGCCTAGAAGGGACATGACTGGAATCAGAGTTGAAACTTGCTCGTCTAATTTTATCTATGCCAGCACCTTGAGAATTCAAGCTGTTCTTTGTGTCATTAGCATTTAAGGTGGGTAGCTTATTCTTCGAGTTAATTATACAAGATGAATCAATAGCTGATAAGCTGTCACTACTTATTGCAGCTGAAGGTACTCTAATAGAATTTGCATCATCTGTGTTGTTCGAGTTATCAAGAAAGATGTGAAAACCTTTTTTGTCTGCTTTAATTGGTGAATCTTCTTCAACAGAATCAGCAAAGCAGCTGGATGATGAATCTACAAAGGAACCAGAGTTGCTCTCTGCTCCAGATGAATCTGATAAAGGTTTAGTCTCTTTCTTATGTTCCTCACTGAGGACAACAGTTGACAAGTTCGAAATAGATGGACTTTTAAAACATGTTCGAACTGAGCTGTTATAAGGTTTTCGCTCATTACCAAACGAGTTGGGAAATATCTTGGAATTTTGAACTTGTGGACCACTGTGAAAAGAGAAATAATCTTGATGCTCATCATCTTCATCGACCAGAGGACGACGGCATTCATCCCTATGACCTTGTCTCCAATGGATAATCTGGCACTTACCTGAGCTGCCAATGATATAGTACCTTGTGAAACAAAAAAAGAGAATCCAAGAAGAACTATTCATTTTATGATATTAGTAGATAGACTACTTGTTCTAGATACCAATCTTTCAAAAAAAAAGACAAACAGCCAATTAATTCTGGAGGGATACGGACTTAACATAAATTAAATATCTCCAAATAAGCACTTACACCATGAACCAACAAACTAAGCATGCTTGATTGATCAGAAGATCAACCAGTGGTGTCCAACAAATTGCCCAAGACCTGTCCTTGCAGCACAAAAGAATTGTGGCCTAACGCCACAGTGTCAAACCCTTGAGGTTTGGCTTACAACTAAAACACCTTGATAGAACTAAAGCCCAACGGCATGATGTCGGAGCCTCACCAAAAGAAGACGGGGTTCGACCTACAATATAGACACCTTGAGAGGGCTGAGGCATAATGCCATAACATGGGAGCATTACCAAAAGATGTCAAAGTTCAGCAAAAAACTTTGCATGTTGAGAGAATATAGGCCCAATGCCAAGACATGGGGGCCTCACAAAAGGATTTTGAGGTTTGACCAACAACTTCGACACTTTGAGAGAGAGAGAGAAAGAGGACCCAACTCTACTCGCTAAAAATGTTGAAATTGACTGACAATGCACTCATCAAAAGGGAAACCCAACAACAGTACTTGTGAGAATCGCAATTGACAAAATAGCTAAAATCTGCCCAGATTTAAAGAAACGAAGATCTTGGCGAAGGACAAGATTATGGCATTCCCTAAAGACGGAATCAAGCCTAAGGACTAGAGGCAAGCCTCGACATTAAAATTCCAATGCGCTAAATATGTCCTCATAGACTACCAATCCTATCGCCATTCATATTCTCACCTCCTCAGTGTTCATGCTTCGATGAAGCGATGGACGTCATGAAACAAATCCATCAAGAAGAGTGTCGAGTAGATCCATCAGATAGAGCCTCATGTCCAGGATCTTTCACCAAGGATACTTCTAGTTGAATATTCATAAAGATGCCAAAGAGTTATTGTGGCAATTGACTACTTCACAAGATATATGGACGCCAAACCAATGACCAACCTGACAACGCAATGAGTCAAAGACTTTTTGTGAGCCAACATTCTCTGCCAATGCAAAGCTCCAATGATGAATATAACGAATAATGGTACACAATTTGCAAATAAGGTACGAAATTTCTGCGGCCACCATAGAGTCCAAGTTTTATTCTCATCCATCTAACATCTGAAGTCACCCATAGTCCCACTTTTCTTTGGCGTACAACTTGCAAGTCATAATCCCCATGCAGCTCAAGTTCTATTCCCAAAGGGTTTAGGCCAGTTCAAATTTTGGCAACAAAATTTTGATCTCTGGATGCACGACAATGATAAGTCGTGTCGCCTAGACCTAAACCTTCTAGAAGGGGTGAGCAAACCTTAAAAAGATTAGAATAGATGCAGTGAATGGAGCAGTATTACAATCGCCAAGTACGTCCTAAGACGTTCTAGCCCCAGGACTTAGTACTTAAAAAGTGATGCCTTGCTGGGGGAAGGCTTGGCATCGAAAATTTTGAACCAAACTAGGAATGACCTTTAATAAATCAAAGTGAGGAAGGACCTAATACCTACCATCTCATGACCCTGACAAAATCCCTGTCCCGTGGGCTTGGAGTAACAACAATTGAAAGAGGTTCTACACCTAAGCAACACCAAACTAGCCATCCTATCACGCCTGACAAGGTCTGGTCCCTATCCTCACGGCCAAAGGCTTGCAAGCCTGATTTCATGGTTAGATTCTCCGAGGGTGTAAGCCTCTCCAGAACAGTCTAAGCGTCCTGGCCACAATAATGAGCAAGATGGATATGTTGGTGTTGAAGCACCCCAAATAAATACAAAGTGGTTCGCCTTGCCAGGGAACACTGAGCACCTGCAGAGACGTATTGCTTGAGAGAGGCAAGGCTTGTTCGCATTCAGACGTCTATTCAGTTGATTTGTTTCCTCAGAGGGCCCTAAAGAAAGGGAGACACCGGATTTTGATATTAAACGTCTTAGGCTGGCCACCATCCGGGTGAGTTGCTGCACATGTCAAGGATTTAACAGAATTAACAAACTCAGAAGGTACAAAATTATATTCTATTTCAGCAAAACAGCAATATTCAATAATTGAAGACAGAAGAAGAAAATGACATGATCAAGGAAAAGGGCCAAAATCCCCAAAAATACGAACCAGTATCTGACGGCCTTGCAACGGGAGCACCTCGTCGTGGTGGGCTTATAGCATACGGCACACCCGAACAGCCTAGTCGAGCTGACAGAGCTTCCGTAGAAGATTTTCAGAGGAGCTGGAGAAGTCGGAACGTAGGCTAAGGCAGCCTCCATCTCCGCCCTAGCCGTCTCCTCTGCCGCAAGCTGCACGAGATGAACAATCTCCTCCCTTCCGGCCTCAGCCAGCCTCCATCTCCGCCGAACCAGCGCAGTGATGACATGGTAGACCATGAGCAGCACCACCGTCACCGCAACAGGAAACCCAAGATCCCACCGGCCGGACATCTACGCTTCGCAACCTAACTATCAAGAACCCCGAACCACAGGAACACATATATGCCCGGCGAAGGCATGTACGACATTCACCGGACGAAGTCGTAGCGTCGTGAACGCCGGAAACCTACCGCGACGCCGACCCGGCGCTAGCGATCGATGCGGAGACCATGGCGATTCAACCGCGATTCCGGCGAGCTGGAAATTTCAGAATGGTCACTAGGCCCATTTGGACAGACGGAGGAAGGAAAATGTAAAATGTTCCTGCAGATCTGAGAAGCTAACCGGCTTCCACGAAGCATCTTTGGGGTGAATTTTTTAGTGATTTCGGGTAAGCCGGCAAAATTTGAAATTAAATTTTTTACTTTTAAGTTAAATTTGATTGAATTTTGTTAATATTTTTTATTTCTAGACCAATTTTTTGTTTAATCTGAGCATCATTTTAAGTTTTTTATTAAAATACTTATTATATATATAATATATTAAAGAATATTTAATTCAATACTATCTTAATATTATATTATTTAAAAAAAAATTATTTAATTTAATGACATATATAAATAATTTTTATAAAATTATAAAATTATTAATCAAAATATAAAATTTAGATATCATAACATAACATTTAACACAACAATAAACTTAACACTATCTAAAATATGATATTATAAAAATAAATTACAGTTTCATTAAAATTTAATCAAATGACACTTTTTCACTTGAATTTTTAGCTACATCTCCTTCAATTATTTTTTTTTTCCCACTAAAAATTAAAATAGAGAAAAATCTTAAAATATAAAATAAAAAGTAATATTTTTAAATTAAAATTGAAATTTTTATATAAAATTGCATTTCTCTCTTAAAATAAAAACTAAATCATAAAATTAAATTCTAAAATCTCAAAAACTTATGAAATTTTAAATTCATGTAAAAAAATCTATATATTTACGTGTGTATATATAATATTTAATATAAATTATTATAACATATGTATATACATAAAACTTTTACATTATATTTTTAAAAATTATAATAATATATTTGTATATATGTCAAGTTAATTTTAAATTTAATCAATTTTTTTTGAATAAATGAACTTCAAATTTGAGAAAAATTATATTAATTGTTAAACAAGTGAAGTTAGAAATTTGGATATCGAATTTGTTTTCTGTGCTCTTCTCGGATCAGAATATCGGATCATAATAATTATGGATTTCAGAGGAATACCAGAATCTTCGTCGTGTGCTGTTCGCGATTCGCTAAAATCCAGTTTCAACTGTCACAGTGGATCGACGGTAGAGATGGGCCTAACATAGGTACTTTGTTTACCTACTACCCAAGCTTATAGGTTATATATAGCTTATGATGCAAATTGCATCAGTTCTCATTGGAATCAATTAGCATGCTCATCTGACTCTCTTTTCAACTAAGTAATTAATGTTTATAAAAAAATCTTTTTTTATTAATTGTTGACGTGAGAGAAGGAGGAGTCCCGAAAGACAGTAGCAAGCAAAGGGCTAAGCCTGATAATTAAGGCCTAAATGAGAACGAAAAGCATCCAGAAGAACACACAGAGATTTAAGGTGGTTTAGGGAGGAACTCCTCTACGTCCATCGGATCATCCTGAGGTTTTCCACTATATCTTGAAGAAGAGGAGCCGCTTGGGCTCAATACAACGGTAAAAATAGTAGGAAGAAAGGATCCGACGGGTCCAACCTCCTGCCAGAAACTTGTTCAAGGGTATTTATAAGCGGGAGGAAAAGGAGCTCCGTCCGGCTTGCAATGGCAGTCTGTAGACCGCGAGTATGGGGCAAGCTAGAGTTGTCTCATCAGGAGAATGGCTTCCCCCCTCTAGTGATTTGATTTTAGCTGTGGCTGCGTACTCTAGGTATGGAATGTGTATAGGGTATAGATGCCAGGCCTATACGAATTAAACAGTTGTCAGTCTGGAGGGGTTTGACAGATACGGCTTGGCCCATATGTCGGCGTCGATGCTATTGCAAGATCTGATCTTCAGAACCGAAGGCATAGTTCTTCTAGAAGGGCAATGGATGATTAGATTAGTCAATCCTCATGCTCGACGGTGACTGCTAAGCAGAATTAGAGAGTGTGTATGGCTAAGAAACATCGTCATCGATGGTGTTAGAAGATGGCTCGAAATATCGTAGCCGATACCTGGGAAGAGCTGGGATAGGTCGTCCCCGAGATTATGGGACTACTGTAGCTCAATCCTCGTTGACGAGGTCTATCATGATGAAGGATTAGCGTGCCTCTCAAGGTACCATGTGTATGGCTGAGATGCAGCGATAGAACCACGTGTTAACATCAACCCCCCGCATGACAGGGCGCGAACATTAATATGGGTCTTAGAATGCGAACCGCTGCGGTGGTGGACGCACTGCCCAAGGTCTATCAGGATAAAGCTAGGGCGGCGTCCCGGTGGGAGAGGAGCAGGAACCGTCGCAGCTGAGGGGAGAGGCTCAGGAACCACTGCAGCCGGCGGGAGAGGCTCAGGAATCGCCGCAACCAGCGGAAGAGGATCAGGAGCCGCCACAACCGACGGAAGGAGATCTGGAGCCGCCGCAACTAGCGGAAGAGGCACAGGCGGCATCATAGCAGTGCAGACTGGCTGAGTCTACCTGAGAATCACGGCCTATTGAGTTGTGAGGCCAATAACTAGGTCGATGAGGTTGGCCAACATTCCCTGCAACTCTGAAGTGCGGGTGCCTCTGGAGGAAGAAGTAGATCCGACGCGATGCCAGGATGTTGAAGCTGAAGCTTCGTCACCTAGCGCCCTGATGGAAGGTTAACCTGCTTGTGTGCTGCGAATGACGGAGTTGGTTCTGCGTGTTCTGGCTACCATCTTCTTGAGATCTCAATGAAAGCACCAAAAAATGTTCACGTGAGAAGGAGGAGTCCCGAGAGACAGCGGTACGCAGAGAACTAAGCCTGATAATTAAGGCTTAAAGGAGAAAGAAAAGCATCCAGAAAAATATATAGAAATTTAAGGTAGTTCAGAAAGGAACTCCCCTACTTCTTCCACTATATCTTGAAGAAGAAGAGCCTCTTGGGCTCAATACAAGGGTAAAAATAGTAGGGAAGAAAAGATCCGGCAGATCCAACCTCCTGCCGGAAGCTTGTTCAAGGATATTTACAGACGGGAGGAAGAGGAGCTCCGTCTGGCCGTAAAATTGAGGGATCAAAAAAGAAGAAAAACAAGAAAAACAAAAAAAAAATTCAGAGTTGATGTTTGAATTAAAATGGAAGTTTAAAAAAATAGTGGTATAAATTTTGCTCAAAAACTCATTTATTTTTAGTATAACTCAATTTTCCGTATGAAATGAAATCAATATAATTTATATTTGTAAATTTGTATTTTATTAATATTATAATTTTCTTATATCTAATATTTGTAAGGATATGTGTATATTTGACAGCTTATGAAGAGTATTTTAAAATAAATTATGTTATATATATAGGTAGGCTATTATAAGTAATTATTATAATACTCGAGAATCATGCAATAGACGCAAAAAAACCAGTAAGCTGTAGCTGTGCAGAAATCAGTCCAACTGATTTTGCTGCTTGTCCAGAAATAGGTTGGTGCTAGAATCGACCTATTCCTTATTTATGCACATAATCAGTCGGTCCCAAAATCAGCTGCCAGCAATTAACCTTCATATTTCTTCATCTTACCTTCTGATTCAATTAGGTTCAGTAGAGGACTATATTCCTCACTGAAAATAAGTCATAGTTGAATCTTAGATCCTATATCTTAGATTGTTACCAATCTGCTGTCATCAGATTGACATCAAAGGAAAGTTGAGTTCCTAGATTTCTAGATTAGTCCCGTAACCACGTTACTATCGGATACGACCTATCTAGCTTTCTCCAAAAGCCGGACATGATGTTACCCAGAATTCTCCAGACGTCGACGACGACATTTCCCAGCTCCCCCCAAACATCGGCACGATAGTTCGAGCCATCTTCATCATCATTGGTGACGATGTTTCGCAGCCGCGCCTATCGCTATTAGCGTGCCACGACCGCATTATTTTCAATGCTAGGCGCTCCTGCCAGTCACACAAACCAAGGGCCCGCATGCTTCAACCAACATGGACCCCAAAAAGAAGTACGAAGATCAAGGAGACAAGCTCTCCACCTATTGCTTCCAGCTCCTCCAGTGGCCTACAGCAGTAGGACCACTAGTGCAGGCTCAGCAATTGCATATATTTTTTTCCTCCGGAAAGCCGGACGGAGCTCCTCCACCTCCCGCCTATAAATACTGTTGAACAGACTTCAAGGAGAAAGGGGGATCCGCCGGATCTTTTCTTCCCTACAATTTCTACTCTTGTACTGAGCCCAAGCGGCTTTCTTTCTTGAAATATAGTGAAATATTTCATACTGATCTGGTGGACGTAGAGGATTTTCTCCCTGAATCACTTTAAATTTCTGCGTACTTTTCTGGATGTTTTTCTCTCATTTAAATCATAATTATCAGGCTTTGCTCTCTGCGTACTGTTGTTTCTCGGGACCCCCTACTTTTCATATCAACGCTAGAAAAGCTTACATTTTTATTATCGGTTATATCAACTAAAACTTTTTTAAGATCTTCGCTATATTTCTCATCATTGTCAGAATCAACTTTTCCACTTGCTATATAAGGCTTAGATTTTTCTCCACTTTAATTGACTGCTGCTCAAAGTGCATGATTTGAACTAATTAAATTGATATATCCTTACAGATATTTAAATTACATACATTCAAATATCATTAGGCATTAGCATACAAAATAAGCAATTTATCGGCCTACCAATTTGTTGCACCAAGCTTATTTCTCCACAGCATTCACTCATTAAAGGGCTTTTCATAAAGATCATTTTTTTCTTGAAGATCGCATTGAAGGGCTTTTCCACCTTGATGTTATTCTCCATCTTCATCATCGGTGCACGCCCCTCCTTCCTTATTAAGTCCCCATTTATGGTTTGAAGAAAATTAAACGTGATCATCAATACAGTACTTCATTTTGTCTGTTTTCACTCGCAACAACATTCGAACGTCAAGTGTGGCATTTGAATCAGCTTTATCTATGACATAAAAAATAATTGGAAACTACAGAAGCAACTTATTTATTTTCACCTTATAAGTGCTTGTCTAAAAGATTAGTTTACTGACGAGTGACAAAACCAATAACATAAATTTGTGAATAAGGTTAACTATAATAGTTCAGAAGAAAAAGATGAGTATTCGAGAAGATTTTTTTTCAATTATAAAAATAAATTTTTTATCTAATTTTGTAATGTAATATTATATCAATTTATTGATCTTATTTGTTTTACTGTAAATATTTATCTATTAATATTAACACGTGGTTCCAGCGCTGCATCTTAGTCATACACATGACACCTCGAGAGGCACGCTAATCTTCCATCATGATAATTAATTACTAATTAATGGGCTTTACTTTTGCAGATCTCAAACCTCGACTCCGAAGATTCAGCCTTTCATAGACCTCATCAATAAGGATTGAGCTACAGTAGTCCCATAACTTCGGGGACGACCTATCCCGGCTCTCCCCAAGCATCAGCTACAATATTTCCAGCCATCCTCCAACGCCATCGATGATGATATTTCTCAGTCATACACGCTCTCTAATTATGCTTACCAGTCACTGTCGAGCACGAGGATTGACTAATCTAATCATCCATTGCCCTTCTAGAAGAGAGCTATGCCTTCAGTTCCGAAGATCAGATCTTGCAATAGCATCGACGTCGACATATAGGCCAAGTTGTAGCTGTCAAACCCCTCCAGACTGACAACCGTATAATTCGTACAGGCCTGACAGTCATACCCTATACACATTCCATACCTGGAGTGTGCTGCCACAGCTAAAATTTTTTTTACATGTAACGAATTTCACTTTTAAGTGAATGGACCTGGAAATCATCTCCAAACTTTAAAACCAATAAGAATTTCTTTATGCTTTCCATGAACAAACATTTTTCTAGGGCTACAAACCAGTTGAGCTCGAGCAAGCTAACTTCATTTAGAGTTCAATCTTTTCAAGCTCAAGTCAAGTTTAATTTGTGTCAAAGTTACATGCATGCAAATTTGAGTTGAGCTTTGAGTTTATTCAATCTAAATGAACTGTTTTGCATAGTACACAAAAATACTTTTTTATCCAACAAAATACATTCAAATGAAAAAAAATTAAATAAATAATAATATTAAAACTGAAATACACATTCATAAATATATTTTTTTAACTCTTTGTAAATTGTAAAACATGTATTACCCTAAATATTAAGTTAATTTTGAGTTGCGTTAATCTCATTTCGAGCAAGCCGCATAGAGTCACAAGGGATTCAAACCAAGTTAAACTTAATTGAGATTCGAATATCAAGCAAAATTATAGCCCTACGATTTTTCATGAAGTTCAACCTTTTTTTGTCAAAAAAAAGTACAATACAAATGATTTACCTTTTACAGTTTTATTATTTTGAAAATAATAACAATATAAATGAGTACATCATAAAAAATATTGAAACAGGAAAATTCAAACTCAGAAGTGCCTCTAGAACTTTATGTAGCCAAAAGGTGCCACGAAGATTCATACAAAAAACTTTGTTAAATAAAAATTTAATCAAATTTATTAGATGACTAAAAGTACAGAAAATTGAAGAAATCATTACCAATAAAACTAACTAGTATTGGCAAAGAATACGAAAATTACATTTATTGAAGATAAGGTCATGAAGAATACACTGGATATGAAAATGTGCAGAAAACACTGTTGTGAAAGGAGTAGAAAGAAAGGTTTAAGAGAGAAATAACTTGAATAAATTATTTAGATAAAAAAATCAGATAAATTAGAATTTAAAACAAATATTTCATTGAAACAGGAATGAGAAAAATCTTCAAATTATTGAATAATACCATTCATGAAGATGATCAACGTATCAAAAAAAAAAATTGAAGATGATCAATGCATCAAAAAAATTTTTGAAGATGATCAAGATAAATTCAAATGGCAAAATAATTTTAGCCTGTCTATTCAAGTGAGCTCAATGAACAGGACATGGAAAAAAAAATCTCAGATGAGGGGGAACGTTATTAAAAAAATGGAATTAATAATAAATTAACTATAATTACAAGCATGAAAGATAATGTAAAAGGTACCACATTAATAGCATTTTGCAATTATTAATTTTGATCATGAACAAGTTTAATTTACCTGTAAATCTTGCCAATAACTAATAGCTCACATCTCGCTGCCTTTTTCCTTCCAAAGAGATGATGTTGAAATCTCCTAAACAAGAAGACAGAATTACATAAATATCATAAAAAAGAGAAATAACATATTAAGTATTTAATTCTTTCTGTTTACAATGACAAACAAAATTAAGAGGATAATTAATTCAATGTTATCTAGATATTCATGTTATTTAAATGTCAGTGTTATCTAAATATCTATATTATCTCCAAATTGCTATTTATTTAGTTTAACATTACATTACATTAAAAGATGATAATAGAAAAACAATTCAATATTACATCTCCCTAATATAATTAGAGTGACAACAAAATCTAAATGTTATTTTAGAATAACATTCTTGTAGTTTTTATAGTGTAATTTAAATGTGTCATTAAACCAACCAATAAATTTGTCTAAATAATAAACATAATATCACGATAATATTGAATCAAATGCCCTTTAAATAGCAACACCTTTTCTCTCACCCCTCTTTATAGCACACCCTCTAAACTCACTCCATCTAGCTCTTCCCTCTGTTCCTCTTCAGCATCTTTTGCGCTCTCTCTATCAGTTTAGTAAATTCAATATTTTCTAATTTGCATGAAATTTAGCAAATATACATACTGGTAATATTTCTGAATAGGTTTACAGCTGCACCTGACTTTGAAGAGGAGGTAGCCTCTGAGATGCTCAACTGTGACAGGTTGGGAGGGACGGCATGCAATGAGGAAACAATCTTAAAACACCGTAAACTAAGTAAGACGACCATTTAATTTCTTCAAGAACTCAAGTGTTTTGGCATATGAGGGATCCATCCGATTGGCAGGTTTGCATGAATTGACATGATCAGTTGCGTCCAATACCTGTGACAACATCACCATAAGCACAAATTGAAATGATGCTAAGTAATGCAGTAAAAAGTTTTAAGTAATTGTCCAGCAAAACAAAGAATAACATGAGGGGGCATTCACATATATAACCTTTAGTGGACATTTGGATCAAAATTACTATGACGTTATGTCATGCTATTCGAAGAAATTGAGGGTGTGTTTGTTTGTAAGGTTAAATTTAAGAAGGTTAAAATTAAATTTGGATAGAGATATTTTTTATTGAAAGTTGTGAATGATGTGAAATAAAGTTAGTTATTATATTGAGATATGTGAGGGATGTGATATAAAGTTAGTTATTATGTTGGAATATGTGAGGGATGTGATATAAGTTAGTTATTATTTTAGTAATATGTGTAGGATGTGAAATAAATATAATTTTTAATATTAAATTTTATTTGTGATGTGATATGCCCGATTAAAATTAAACCAGGTTAAATTTAAACTTCTAGGCAAACAGGGCCGAGTTTGATTTCATAACATGTTTTGATAATATAAAAGATTATAAGATTGTTACTCCAAAAAGTGATGGAGATTTGGCCGTCGATTCGCATAATTTCAAATTCAAATACTCCAAGCGCAAGAAAACTCGAAATAAATATTAACGGAGAGAATTATTTAATTTATTTAGTTTTCTTTTAAATATTTAGTTGTTTAGGCGGATCTTATTTTGTTTCAGTTACTTTTTTGCTATTATAATGTATTTTCTTTTATTTACATACTATGAACTCTATAAATAGGCCTAGTACTTTTGTATTAAGTAGATCGATGAAAGAACAAAATTATTCTTTTTAAATCTTCTCTTCTTTCTCTTCTTTTCCCTCTTCTTTCTCCTCTTTTTCTTACCATCTCTATTTTACATCAATTAGTAACGGAACTATAAAAATCATTATTAAATATAAATTTCATATTCCTCATTTAAAAGATGTATTGGACATGCTAGCAGAATCTAGTTGGTACTCCAACCAAATCAGAATTAGACCTAGAGACCAATGGAAAATTGCTTTTAAAATTTAGGATGATCTTCTTGAGTGTTTGGTAATGTCGTTTGGATTATCGAATGATCCCAGTACTTTCATGAGAATGATACATTTTATAGTCATTTTTACGAAAGGTTTTTGTGGTAATTTATAGTAAATTCAAAAGGGACCATCTAGATCACCTTTATAATGTCTTTGTTACAATTAGACAAGCCAAACTTTATGTTAATTAAAAGAAGTGTAGTGTTCTACAATCAAGTATACATTTTCTTGGATTTACTGCATCATCTCGAGGTATTTCGATGGATCCCAACAAAGTATAAATAATTAGAGATTGGCCTGACCCATCATTATCTAAGTGTTAAAGTGGACCACTTGTGCTACTCGAGCATTCCAAGAAATTAAGTAGAAATTAATTGAAGCACTTGTCCTAAGACATCTTGATTTTAGCAAGATTTTTGAAGTAGCCTATAATGCCTTTGGAATTGGAATAGCTGGTATATTGAGTTAAGACAGTCACCCTATAACTTTTTTAGTGAGAAGTTATTGGAAGCCAAACATTACTTTTCATATGATAAAGAGTTTTGTGCAGTTGTTTAATCAGTTCAATATTGGCTATATTACCTGTTGCCCATGGAGTTTGTACTCTATTTTTATCATCTTGCCTTAAAGTATCTTCAATTTTAGAAGAAATTAAACTTAAGACATGCTAAGTGGGATGAGTTTCTTAATAAATATATTTTTATTTTGAAACACCAGTTAGGAGTTGAAAATAAGATGGCCCATGGTCATAATCATGTCATTGATGTACTCCAAAGTATGAGAACTAAGATTATCGAGTTTGATAGATTTAGAGATGAATATGTTACTTGCCCTGTATATTGAGATTAGATGTAAAATTGCCACAAATAATACTGATTATAAACTTGTTGCTCATAACTATTGTAAATTTAAAAATAATAATATTGGTGATTTTGTCCTAATTCGCCTTCACTTGAAATGTTTACCCAAACATTCTTTTAAGAAACTCCGTGTAAGAGCTATTGACCCATTTCTCATCCTTCGTAAACTTAAACTAAATGTATATTTACTAAATTTGCTTGATCATTTGAATATAAGTCATGTTTTTAAATGGAAGATCTAATACTTTATCAAGGTACCATTGAACTTTCTGCTTTGTCTAGTCGTGTTTTTGCAAGTATTTCGCTCTCGAAGGCTCCTCTATCCCCACAACGTGAGAATGAGACCATTGCTATGATAACAAGTTCGTGTGCACTACTTAAATTTACAAATTCGCCCTTCCTTCTCTCTCTCTTTCTTGCTCTCTAGCCCTCCTGTGAGCTCTCTTTCTACTGGCAGGGGTGGCGAAGGGAAATCCCACCACCAACGACCCCCGCCCGCTCCACCTGCAACCAATTGTGGAGGAGCCACCCGTCAGTAGAGGGGGCAGGGGGGCAACTTGCCCCCTCCACTCCCTCTCTTTTTTAGATTCCTCTTCTGATTGCTAGCGGGAGATCTAGAGAGAGGGAGACGAGGGTTTAGGGTCACCTGCCCCAACCATCGGCGACAAGCTACCCCCGGCCACCTCTATCGGTGACCAACCTCTCCGCTTCTCTGTCGATAAAAAAAGAGTTAACGGGATGGGCACAGAGAAAGAGAAGGAATTTGTAATTTTAAAAAATTTAATAATAAATTCTAACGAGACAGAGAGACGAAGATCTAGGAAAGGGGAGGGAGCAGGCATCCCCCTTCTCTGGCGAGCGTCCCCCACCCCCCACGATCGTTGTTGGCCTCCTTCGCTGCTGGCAGCAAACTCCGCTAGAGGGAGAGAACGATAGGAAGAGAGAGAGAGAGATGAGTGAAAGAGAGAGGTAGAATTGAAATTTTAAAAAATTTAATAATAAAAAATTAGAAAATGACCCATTTAATGATTATACTAATACTCTGGGAACTAGAAATTAAAATTTTATAAACATAGACCTGCGTAATATTATACCCTAAACTCAGAACCTAGGTGTAATTTAGTGGTACAATGTTTCCTTTGTTATGTATACTATCCAATTACTGCAAACAAAATAATACATATATCAACATGTATTATGTGTATATATATAGGCATATACATAAGTATACGCAATGCATATATACATACATATGTACACAAGTGCATGTATAACAACATATCCAATATATTTCTCTGTTTTGGTGAAGCATATGACCAAATTTATAGTAGTACAAAACCACCTTTTTTGTGGGGGAAGTATACAATTGTATCGTGTAGCAGATCGATGGTCTACATAGGGCTTTAGTGAAAGTATTCGATTAGATTGTATAGTGCTATGAATCATTCCCATAAAGGTTCGTGTAGGGGCGTAGTTTTGGCAGTATCTGATGAGAACATACAACAATACTAAACCATATCATCCAAACGTAGAATACAAACACTTCGTTTGAAATCTATCAATTACTTTTAACATTTTCTCTCCCGTATTGCTATAAAATGCGGTCATATACTTTAGCACTATTGTGCTGTGCAAGCCATTTTGTACTTTATACAATCAAATATATAGTTTCAAACATTGTGCTTCTTAAGCTATTTTGTATTACTACACAACTGGATTGTGTAGTTCTATCGTTTTGCGCTAATGTCCTCTCCAATTTTGCACTAATGCCCCAGTTAATGACCGTTACCTTTTTGCATAGAATAGTAAATCTACGTATTGCACACCTAAGACTTCTCGCTCAATGGTCAGCATTAGAAGTAATTTCTATCAAGGGAATAAACGCCAGTCTCTAAAGATCTATGTGAGCTTGTTCCATAAGCCACCACCAAAAATAAGGGTTAACATACATAAATAACAATAAAAACAACAAGCCTTAATCCCACTAGGTGGGGTCAGCTACATGAATCATTTGTTTCCATTGCGCTCTATCAGTTACTAAATTCTTATTTAAGTCCAAGTAATTAAGATCACTCCTTATAGTTTCTTGTCATGTCTTCTTTGGTCTCCCTCTTCCTCTTTGTACATGGGCAAAATCTAATAACTCATTTTTTCTAACTGGAGCTTCAATCGGCCTACGATTTATACGTCCAAACCATCTAAACCGACTTTCTCTAAGTTTATCCTTCATTAGTGCAACATCAACTTTCTTTCAGATATACTCAGTTCTCATTCTATCTTTTCGTGTATATCCACACATCCACCTTAGTATCCTCATTTCTGCAACATTTATTTTATTTGTATATTTTCTCTTTGCAGGCTAACATTCAGCACCATATATCATCGTTGGTCTTACTACAGTTTTATAAAATTTACTCTTGATTCTGAATGAGATTTTTCTATCGCACAATACACCAGAAGCATTTCTCCAATTTATCCATCTTGCTTGAATCCTGCTAATAACGTCATTATCTATTTCACCATCATTTTGTATGATTGATCTAAGGTATCTAAAGCGCTCACTTTTTTTGACGATTTGATCACCAATTATCACAGCTCCAATATAAGTATTTATTTCTTAATTAAATGTGCACTTTATATATTCAGTTTTTGATCTACTGAGATGAAACATTTAAATTTTAGAGCATTCCTCCAAAACTCGAGTTTCGCTTTAGCTCCCTCTTTAGTTTTCTCAATAAGGATAATATCATCGGTGAAGAGCATACACCAAGACACCTCATCTTGGATATGTCCAGTCATGACTTCCATAATCAAAGCAAAAAGATACGAACTTAAAGCCAAGCCTTAGTATAATCCAACTGTAATAGGAAAATCCTTAGTCAAACCTCCTTGTATCCGAACACAGGTAACAACTCCTTTATACATGTCTTTAATAACTTGAATATATACATACATAAATATTTTATAAAAATTTATGTCTATTACACTGTCATTTGCTGCATATACAGCAAACATCAATCCAATCTCACACACAAGTGCACGAATGAATGGATGCAAATAGACAGACTTTTCATAAGATTTGATTATTTTAGAAGAATTGCCTAAATAAACAGTCAAACTTCTAACAAAGGCACTAATTCTAACACTTACAACAAGTTCGCCAAAACCAGGGTAAGCAGATTCAATTGGTACAATTTCCATACGAAATGCCCACCCGCCATAACCTTCAACAATCGGTGTGACTTTGGTCTGTGAAAAGATTTCCAGTTTGAATTAGATTCATAAACCAAAATCAGAAGTACTAAGTGGATATTGTTACCTCACTGAAACTAAGAACTTCAAGATATCCTTGGTTATGAAGATGACGAATGAAGTCATTTAGCTCTATTAATCTCGGGGATCCACTTCTCAATTCTCCAATCTGAAGCAAAAAAAAATATTAAAAGCATACTACCAAACATGCATAATAATTGAGAGTAATTAGCCAACAGTATACTTACTCCTATACAAAGAGGACATTCAACATGGCGAATAAAATAAGGAATAAGGAAATAAAAAGCCTGGAAAGAAGGCAGAATATGAGCCCCCTCCTACATATGTATATACATATATATGCATACATACATACATACATACATACATACATACATACATATATATAACATGAAAGGAGAATAAAATAACAATATTTAGAGAAAATAATTTCTAAAACCAGTAGCTTATGAATAATTTTATTATTAAGAACCAAAAAAGTGCTGACCGTTGGTGCTGGCCGAAATACTAGGCCCATTCGCCAAGGCATATCTGCAAGTTTGCTACCAAAATGAGGACAGCTATAGAAAACCTGCAGCCAGAAAAGAAAAAAAGGTTTGTCATAAGTTCACCAGTTGCCCTCTGAAGGAATATGCAATTTGAGGACCATACTATTCCAACAGTGTTATTAAGGAATTTGTTGAGTTTATTCAGCTTGGCTTGATAAAGCATTTGCTTCACAACCAGGCCTCCCATGCTGAAACACCGGACAAAAAGAGTTAGAAGGTCTGAATGATTCTCCTAGATTTCTGAGGAAGCTATAAAAAAAACCATTAACATTAAAACACGGGTAGGTAAAATACAACCGATACAATACCATACGTAAATTCAAACACAAAAGAATAATTGGGGAAGAATTCAACTAGTGAAACAAGTATGATATTATTGTCAAATATTAAATATAGCTTATTTATAAAGCTATTGGGTAAGACACACCATTGCAAGGGTAACATAAATTACTACCCTGAATTAACCTTTTAGCTGCCAAGAATTTTAGTTATTACAAAAAATAAACATGAAAAAGTTTTAGGCTGGCATGTGCAATTATACCCAATTCACATTCTTCATGAAGTCTAAAGAGGGTGAGGACTACTGATGAAAATGTAACAGAGAGGTTGACAAAATCATCTTTGATAATGAGAACTAAAGATACTCCATACATGAGCATGAATTTAAGCATTGCAAATTGAGATAATAAGCTGAATCTTGTAGGTAATCACAGGTTGTATATCAGCATCTTCAAAGGATGTATGCAGATGATCATGCAGAATCAAGTTTTGATATAAGTAACAATCAGCTCATATTAAGAACATAAATTTTAAGCTCCGTCAACCTTCGGACTATATCATCAAAAAATTTATACAATTAGATCCTTGATCAAGAGGTCATAAGAAGTGATTTCCACTTCACATTATAATATATTTTGCACAAAAACAAGCTTAAAAATCATAATGATTCAGCAAATTATATATTAAGGACCCATTTGCTAGAAATAAGAAACTACTAAAATTAACTGTTGAAATCTATTTTGGAATAGCTACAGCAATGGATCAATGCCTGCTATCATGTTATGGCATTCATTCAAGCCCATTTAATTAGTGATGAGCCAGCAATATTTAGAAGAATCTATTAACACTTTTTGTAAGTTTTAATATTGTTGTCTTTAAATAGGTTTCCTTTTTAACTCCACCTAAGAAATAGACTGACAACCAGCCAAAAACCTGTTGCTTGTAATCATAATGGAGCGTTCAAATATGTGCAACCAGCACCAAGTATTTTGGGATTGAGGCTATCATTTGTTGTAGCTGTATTTTTTTAATAGCTTTCCATTTTGAAATCACCTCTGGCTATGAAAAGTGAAAGCTTTTAACATGTTGAAAATAATTTCTTCATTAAACTAAAATACTACAAAGATCCTCCATAATCTTAAGGTGTTTTTTCTTGTAATGTGATGCTTGAAGCACCTAAAAGTGATCTCACCCACAAATATTGTTTCTTCATTTTTCTTTCATTTTCTTCTTTTTTTCTCATGCCCTCTTCCAATGTAAATATTTTCTCATATCATATTTACTGTCAAGATATTGGATTTGGCATGTCCTTATCTCATATGTGCTTAGCTTCATTTAATGGTTAGCTACATTCTATAGTGAGTTTTTAGTCTGCAAAGAATGTAGATAGCATTTTCAAGAATTTGAAGGTTCTTCTGAAAATTTAATGTTTTCTCCTGATAAATAATTACATGTAATTTCACCTTTTTCCTGCTCCATAGCATGACAAAATAGTGCTTGATTTCCTTATCCAAATATAATTGCTTCTATGCATCATATACTATGTTTACTACTGGTGGTATTATTCTCCTTGTGAAAGATGAACTAACATATTCTTAGCAATAAAAAATAGCTTAATTAGAACATAACTCACAATATTTACCTCACCTATGAGTCACAAAAACGACAGGGCGATTTCCAATCCCTGCAGCCAGTAGCTTTTGCAGCAGCATGGAACTAACCTCCTGCATGACCCAATCAGGGTCAACCATTATCAACCAACATAAGATAAGTACCATAGACAAAATAATTTAGGTTCTATAAAGTAGCATTTAATTATTTATTTATTTTGGAAGTCTGCCCTTGGAATTATACAATGATTACATTCAGTTCCTGGAAAGATACAAGCATGTGCAACAAGATATTGGTAGCAAGAAAATGCATGTGTGATTTGGATCAAGGTTAACGCCAAAAAAGAACTTGATTATTTTATTATTAAAGTGTTTTTTTATTTCATTTAAAGTGTTTGTTAGTTTATTGTATCTTTTGGCCTTGTTTGGTTGGGGATTAAAAACCTCAAAACTCCTCCAAAAATAATTTCATCAATATTTTATATTTATTTCACTTCATACAAAATTTAAATATTAATAATCAAATTTATTTCACATACCACAAAAATCTCAACTTTAAAAAATAATTTTATTTCACATTCTACATATATTTCAATAAAATAAATCAACTTTATTTCACATCCTACACAATTCTCAATAATAAATTTTATTTTACATCATAACATTAAGATAATTTCCTTCTCTCTCTATCTCAAAAAAAACTCCAATCCTAAAACATATTCCAACGAGATATTATATTTTAATAATTGATTTGGTATTTACCTTTATAAATATATAGAAGCACTTCATCTTTGAGAATTAAGAAGAGTTAATACTTTTATAGACAATAGTATTATATTTATTTTATTTGTATTTATTTTCTTTAGTTAATTGAGCCGAAATTCTATCAATAGTCCCAAAACTATATAATCAACTGTTTGAATGGTTAAATAAAACTTCTCTCAAATCTCTCACTTTTCTCCTCACTTGATCTTCTTTATTTCTATCATTTCTTTTGATATTCTCTCCTTACCCCAGCCTTGGTTCTGCAACAGTTGTTATCATAGCTTCAGCTAAATGATGCAATTGAGTTTATTCATATGAAAAATACACCAAATTTGCTTATCATCTCACGAAGGCATCGCTGCAGAAAAGGGGCAATTGCAATCGTTATCAACGCACGCCGTGCTCCATCACTAACCATTGTCAAGAACCAAAGGCATGCTTATCGATTCTCTATCACCACTTACTCTTTATTCCATTCATGACAAATCTCCTTGCGTGCGCTCAGGATTGATTCAACTTCTTGCATCACCACCGACCGATGAGAAGCCCATTCGAGCCATCGCTAATACGCCTCCATCCACATGCCTCCACATCGGACTCTCTTTCATTTAGCCTCTCCATGCACCACTACATTGGATCATTTACTGCCACCTATGCCCCTCTCACCAAAAACAGTGCACGATGCATTTATGGAGAACTTTCACTCCTAACAACCACCGCGCCTTCTTGCATAGTCAACCTCACACAATGAAGCTAGCACGAGTGTAATAGTTCATACGTGAAGCCCCAAAGACTTGCGAACAATACAAGCTAAACTTTGCCTTACTGTCAAATTGAAGCATTTTGTATAGGATTGTCAAAAGGCATCCTGCACTAGACTGCTTAGAGGATCCATCAACACATAGGATCAACTAGAGGGTCCTTTTCAATGCCTGGGACTAATCAACTTGGCTCACAGGATCACAAAGTGATCGTATATGCAATTCTGCACCTTTTAAAGTGTGATTGCCCCCCACTGTTTCGGGCCTCAGGAACTCTGAATCTAGTGACAAACTAATTGACCAAATTAAAGAGTTTCATTTGCACAATCTCAAACTCTATATGGATAAAGTTAGTCTTCCTAAGTGAAATTCTTAGACAAATTATAAGATTAAGCAGAAAAGTAACTTAAATCATGCCCATGTCCACATAAGTGATTTTCTTTAAGTTGAATTTTGATTTTTGCAAATTTGATTTGCTCGAGTCCAAATTTGTTCTTAAAAGATCATTAAATTTTTATCTGCTATAGTCACTTTATATTGGAGATTTAGTCACATTTAATCAAGAAAAAAATACTTATATTGGAGATGTGACAATTGGTGATCAAATTATCAAGAAGAGTGAGCGCTTTAGATACCTTAGATCAATCATACAAAATGATGGTGAAATAAATAATGACGTTATTAGCAGAATGGGTAAAATGGAGAAATGCTTCCGGTGTTTTGTGCGATAGAAAAATCTCATCCAGAATCAAGGGTAAATTTTATAAAACAGTAATAAGACCAACGATGATATATAATGCTGAATGCTGGCCTGCAAAGAGGAAACATACAAATAAAATAAATGTTGCAGAAATGAAGATGCTAAGGTGGATGTGTGGATATACACGAAAGGATAGAATGAGAAATGAGTATATCCGAAAGAAAGTTGGTGTTGCATCAATTGAGGATAAACTTAGAGAAACTCGGCTTAGATGGTTTGGACATCTAAATAGTAAGCCGATTGAAGTTCCAGTTAGAAAAATTGAGTTATTGGATTTTGCCCATGTACAAAGAGGAAGAACTAGACCAAAGAAAAAATGGCAAGAAACTATAAAGAGTGATCTTAGTTAGTTAGACTTAGATAAGAATTTGGTAAATGATAGAGTGCAATGGAAACAAAGGATTCATGTAGCCGACCCCACCTAGTGGGATTAAGGCTTAGTTGTTGTTGTTGTTATATAGTCACTTTATAGAAAAAAAAAAAGAGCCAAATAGTGCCTTCATTACAGTAAATTTGATGATTCAACTTAACAAAGGCTAGTAGTGGGAAGAACTTTTACTACTGAGAAAGTGATATCAAGCTGGCCTTAGACGAAGTGTTTGTATACAAATATAATTAATGTAATAATTATGTAAAGAACACTAATCAATAAACAACATTTTGCACAATGAAGAATTAACATGATGCAAAATAAATTATGAAAAAAATTATAAAATATGATAATGCAAAGACATCAGCACCAGAACATTTTGATGGTTGGGCTTCCCTCTTTGCCTTTTTGAAGGCCTGAGGCACTTTCACAATGAGAAACAAGCACCCAACACTTCAAAAAGAATATACAAGAAAACTAATTGGAATAAATAAAAAACTTCTTCAAGTTTTGTTCTGCCCAAGAGGCTTCAACTCAGGATCCAGTAAAAAAAATGAAGCAAACGTAGAAATTATATCCTTTCACAGGATATGATTTAGAGAAACCCATCATAATTTTTGAAATGTAGAGAAAGTGGAAAGCGCATATTGCACATTCTCCATCTCTATCAGTGTCCCTTCTTAAGCTTTGCCTATGGAAGTGACCGGATCCTTATGGCTACTAAGAGATGAGAAATATCAAGAAGAGCTGGAGCCCGAAAAGAAGTGGCACGAAACAAAGAAAGACACTTTTGAATAGTAACCCTTTACCCGAGACTTGGTTAGATCCTTGAGGCTGCGTGTGTTGAAGTCAAAGAATTGAGCGCATGAAGGCAATATGAGGAAGGAAAATTAAACTTTTTCATCCTATTCTCTCTCTCCTCCCTTTCTTCCTATAAATACATATGGTTAAGAGATGAAGCACAGCCAGTGGATCTGATGCCAAAAATTCTATTGCACGGAGAAGCATTTGGCATTAATGAGCAGAAAAAGAGGGAATGCAAAAATCAATCCAAGTACTCAAGGTAAAAACCTCAAGACTCAACCATTGAAGCTAAAGCCATTTCCTGAATATACTCAACATAAAATATACAATAGTGATCCAACTCGTAATACATTTCGATTAAATGGACCCAAACTCAAATTCTACTCGAAATTAACATGGAGCCTAACGGATGTCTCAGAACTCAATTCAAAATCATTAGATGTAATTATGGTTCAAGAAAAATATAGTAGTTTTCGAGCAAGTATCAAGTTTAGATTAATATTGCGTGAGCCATACTACTAGAAAAGATATTTCAGAGTTACATTATTATTGAAGAGGATGTCCCCAAAACCACATTGTTCACCATTCAAAACCACATCATTCAGCTTTTATTTGATGCTTACCAGTCTAAGATTCAAACAAAATTTTTAAACTGTAAAAATACAGTAACGACACACCTGAAGAGGCAAGCTGGCTCCTGTCCACTGAGTTAGTTTTGTCTGCAAAAAGTTATGCAATTAGATGTATATATGATCAAAGCATCCAAGCTGGAGAGGACCTAGAAGATCAAACTGGTAAAAGGTAGGCAGATCATGTAAGCAACGCAAGGAAACACAGATGAAGTTTTATACAGCAAAAGACTTAAATTGAAACTGCAATTTTTATATTCAGAAAAAAGCGCAATTTTAGAGCGCAAACCTTATATCTCAGTGTAAATAGGCGTGCATGTGGAAAATCAGCTGATAGCCATTCGCCTGGCCAAAATGTACCCTCTTTTCCAGCCTCCTGATCTATACTCTCTACCAGTCCAGCCTTACTAGTGGTAGAGAACTTGTCATCCGCAATACGCCAAGACTTAAACGGCCCACCACGCAAGCCATGAACAAAGATAACATCCAGCTTTGGAGTTTCCTCTTCCATATCCTTGTCTGTGCCATTTACAGAGACTGAGCTATTACAATTCTGACTGGAAGGACCCACAGCTGAATTGAACTCTCTTTTACTTGACGAAACCCCCAAATCAGTTTTCTCAGAACATTTCCAATGCGGAAGCTCAGGACTTATCAAAAATAGCATATCTCTGCACCGAACACATGCTGGTCTTTCCTCCCCAGTTCCTATAGCTGGATCTGTCCCTACACTGTCAGAGCAAAATATATTTCGCAATGCAGCCCTAGCATAACTTTGAATTTTGAGATCATTGCAACAAGGAATTCTTCGATTTGCACAATCTTCAAGCCATTGGCACCATTTTTCATCTTCAGCAATGTATTTCTTAACATTAGACAAATGGGAAAGATTTGTGAGAAGACGAGCAGCATGTCGCCGTATATGTGCTGTGGGAGGAACTCGAACACTAGAAGAATCATTAGAATCCAATGATGGCTGGTCGGCCGCAGCGCTTGCAATTTTATCTTGTGACTCCATGGCTCTTGATGCGTCATATGTTTCATTAGCAGCAAGCTTCTCGTAATCGTCTCCCAAAAGTAAACGCCTAAGCAAGCAAAGGACCCCAAAATCAGCCAACTTACTCAGGGATGCAGCATCCTCCGTACAAAGTTCTGTTAATGCTTTAATTCCCTTGAGCGTGGCAAAAGCTAAATCAGCTGCATCAGGCTTATGCTGATTATTTTTGTTCATGGTTTTCAATAATGGTGCAAATGGCTCAAGAGAAAGAAAATGAGCAAGAGGGAAATAATTGACAGAATCTAACTCAGACTCAAAGTTGCTCTTGGATTGCTTGATAACAGCTGTAGCTAATTGGTTGGCAACCTGAGCAGCTGAAAGGGCATTGGAGTGATCAATTTGAGTCTGCAGAATCCAAACTCTGTCATCAAAACTAGCTAGAGATTACATCACAAAAAGGACAGAATGCACAAATAAATGCCAACTCCAGAAGTACCTTTCCTAGAAAGTTATTATTGGAGATCCTTATTCAAATGGTAATGAAAAAACAATGACCACTATATAATTAAAGTATAAAGTCGAGGTCAGAGCACACCGACCATTCATCATCAGAAAAAAAATAGATATTTAGTAGCTTCTAAAAGATAAATCAAACCAGTGAATATATTCATACTACTGCAATTAAAGAGGGCTCCATATGTCCACTAATCCTCACATAGGTATACAAACAATAGTGGCTTAACAGCAACTCCATGGCTCTGTTTCATAATAGCCCAAAATTCATGAGTCATTTTAGCCATAGCCAAAATCTTAATTTTATTTAAAAAATATTTAAATTTTATTTTATATCTCATCCTACACAAATTCTAACATTAAACAATCATTTTATTTCACATTCAACATAATTTTCAATAAATCAATTAACTTTATATCACATCCAACATAATTTTCAATAAATCAATTAACTTTATTTCACATCAAACACAAATTTTAATATAACTAACGGACTCTATTTCATATAATACACATTTTTTTAAAATGACCAAAAAATTCAGCCAAACCATCTCTTTTATCTTATTACAAAACAAGGCCCTTATGTTGATGACAGTCTTTTAAGTTTTAAAAGGAGTCTTTTGACTAGAGTAAAATCTACAATAATATTAGCATTGCTCGTTTTTGGAAGGAATCATGAAACTTAATATAATTTTCTAATTTGTAGCATATCCTTCAGCTAGAGTTTGACTATGTTTGAAGAACATTACCATCATCATCAATAGACTTATCCCAACTATTTGAGGTTAGCTCTATGGATCCTTTCCATCTTTATTCTTGTCCAATGCTACATGTTTAAAATTATTTTAAGAACTAGGTCAAATATAGACAAACCAAAATAACGCGGGTAAACAAATTATAAACTAACAAAATTATCTCAGAACATCAAATATAGAAACTAAGCTTATGTATAATAAGAAAAGACTTCTGAAAAAAAAGTAACAAAAGACTATACTTCAAAACTCGAAAGTTTCTAATAAGTAAAAGGTAATAATAAATGTCGCATATGTCAGCTTTTCCTAAAGAAGAAATATGATGATACTGCAAACATTTCTTGTTAAAGCTACGATAAAAAATATCAAGTGAACATCGCATTAGAATATCCCTTAAAACACACTAGTTTCATAACAATCAGACATCTCAGATAGTTGTTTTAGAAGCTACCTAGGTGTGGGCTCCACCTTTGGCACCCAGTTGATGCAAAAGACAACCATTAGGAGTGTGACATTTATGGCAGCATAGCAGCTTATGCACATGAAACAAGTAATACGCTTATATAGTAACAGAAGAAAATGGAAAGTCTTGCTAGCCGACAGCACGCTATGTAACATGTGTAAAAGAGCGAAGGAGAGAGGAAAGCCCGAAGGAGGGCAAAGAGAGAGTGTGAGAGAGAGAGAGATGCAGTAAAATAAAGTACACAGCAGATTTAGGAGGTTCAAAAAGATCCTTCTACATTCATCGGCTGAGCCAGTCCAAAGTTCCGCAATCTTCAAAGGTGATTACAAAGCTACAGTATATCACTAAAGGGCTAAGCTCAAGGGTGGCAACATATGACCTGAGCCGTGAACGCGACTCGAACACTATTCAGAAATTTCGGGTATAGGTCATGAATTTTAACCCATTTATTAAATAGATTAGGTTTGGGTTAGACATAATCGGGTTGGATCAGGTTACCTATTTATAAGCATTTATTCTATAAATGGGTCTTTATTAATTGGGTTAAATTCGAGTCATTGATCTTGACTCATTTAATAAAAGGGTCAAGTGCAAGTTGAGCTATTCGGGTTGGGTTTGATTTGAGTTCGCGTTGAACCCAGCTCGTCAATCCTTTTTGCCACTCTCAGCTAGCTACAAGAGAGAAGCAGAAGAAGAGAAGTGTAGCTTGGAGAGGTCCTTTGTGCAAAAGAAGTCTGATTGCCGGAAGAAGATCTAGAGATTCTAAAAGTCCTTTCCTACGGCACAAGTCACTTTTATGGGCAATGTAGGGCCAATAAAGGAGGAGCTTTTACTAAGAGCTAATCGTTAGATACAAGTTGTTACCAGGAAGGGTTGGGATTTGGCAACATGAAGCTTGGATGGAGATTTCAAAGGAGTGACTGACAAAGCAACAGTCCATACTAGGAATGGTGCCAGTGATGACGACAGTATAGAATAAAGATTGGGGCCTAACTTGACCATACTGGACATCTCTTTAACACAGCAAACATGAGTAGCATGACGGTGTGGAGTGGTTGGAGTGGTGATCATAGTGGCAGGCTATCATAATGTGTAGAAAACGATAGGCTAGGCCCCACTGGGATGGGAGAAGCCTAGGGGTGGCAAGTTTTGACCCGACCCCGCTTAACCGAATATGGATCAAACTTATACGAATGCAGGCCATAAACGAGTCGACCCGAATTTAACCCACCTAAAATGACCTGGCTACAAGTTGGCGACTCAACCCAAATATGACCAAGTAAGGACCCATATATCAAAATTAAAATATTTTTTTTATTTTTATCATTAATTTTAATATTAATCATTTGATATGTATTACATAATTTAGTTGTATTTTTTATATTCTTAATTAAACTTTATGGTTATATTAGTTTAAAGTAAAAAAAATAATAAAGTTATCAAATTATAATACCACTAAATTTATAATAAATGGGTTGGCAAGTCGGGTCAGGTAACCCATTTATTAAATGGGTTATATACGGGCCTTGATGCTTGACCCGTTTAATAAACATGTCAGATTTGAGTCAAGTTTTAATGAGTCAATTTAATAAACAGGTTAACTTAAACCCGACTCGTCAACTCGAATTGCTACCCCTAAGGAAGCCTTCCACAATGTAAACTCCATTGACCTCAGAGCTTCAAGGGACAAGGAGAGGCTTTGACTAATCCAAGCGTTGAAAGGGGAATGGACCATTGAGAAGGAAGCACCATCATTCCTGCTCTGTGGACTCTACTGGACACGCTCAACTCTTGATGGCTTGGATTACATCTACACATGCCACGTGGATGATCAGAATGTAGTGAAGGATTCACGTGCAAACAATATATCAAATTTCCTAATCCTGAAAGTTTAAAAAGTATTTATTGAAGCAATATTATTCATAAATCAAATTGTGCAAATCTGATTACTCATTAATATTTTATAAATTATATGCACACATCAACTCATGAAGATCATGCTAAATAACCAAAAGGGGCAAAATTATTTATGGGTCCATATAGTTTACCCATGATTATACTTTAATCCATTTTTTAAAAAATTCTTCACTTAGGTCTCTTAAAGTAAAGCAAAATATGGGCCTAATAGGTCTATGTAGTTTTAAAATAGAGGCCTAAGTGAAAGATTTCAAAAAGTGTGAACCAAAATGTAATTAGGGGTAGATAGTAGGGACTTATCTTTAATTTGCCCTAATCAAAAGGATGTCCTATGATAATCAGGTAACATGATAAGGAAATAGTAAATGATATATACATAACCTTTACTTTATCACACTTCTGCATAGTACTTCCTTTTAGAGCTGACCGCTCACTAGCTCCAAGCATCTCATTGAGCATGATAGCTAACCATCCCTGAGAAATCGGGATGGATTCTGGCCCATAGTCTTCAAGGATGCAGGACAGTATCTTTATTGCGGAAATACTCATAGTTTCTGACCTACCAAAAACCCACCGAAGAAGAGTCCCAGACCACTTCTGACTTTCTTCAAGAGATAAATGCTTATTATCAGTATATAATAACTCCAATACCCTTACCAATGCTTCTTGAAAATGCCCATTTTTCTCTGCCTTCATGGCAATTCCCCTCAACAGATCTAGGCCTTTATCCAACACAAGGTTCTTCGTCTCATTACTTCTATCAACAGAGACAAGAAAAGCTGACAAAGCAATTTGTGCCAAGGGAACATCTTCAATTTCACTGGCCTGAAATGCAGTAGAAAGCAAACTCGCACTCCAATCAGGAACAGAGCTAGTCAGTGGCAAGTTATGGTCATCCAAAAGAGCACGAGCTATCAAGCTTCCATGCCATTTCACAGTTCTTTCTGCAGCTGTTAGTGCCCTCATAACAGCATGGCCGTCTCTATCAAGTTCTTGAATGTGAGAACGGTTATGCTGAGAAGCCATGGCCCAATTAGCAATAGCCCATGCAGCAAATGGAACAGCAACATGTTCCCTCTGCAAATCATCCCATAGACCAGGAACAGAAGGGAGGACTTTAGTCCCCAGTTTTGGTATATAAGTAGGAACATCATGCAACTCCAAATTCCTGGTTATAAATGCAGTTGGAGCCAAATGCTCATCATCATTTTCCATATG
Source organism: Apostasia shenzhenica (assembly GCA_002786265.1). Classification (NCBI taxonomy): domain Eukaryota; kingdom Viridiplantae; phylum Streptophyta; class Magnoliopsida; order Asparagales; family Orchidaceae; genus Apostasia; species Apostasia shenzhenica. The sequence goes on from KZ452001.1 coordinate 8,627,753, forward strand.
AACATGGTCGTTGGTTCTAGAGAGTCCTAAAATAGTAGTTCCACCAAGAATCTTAATCCCAATTCCCTTGATCCCTTTGTTGCCATCATCATTGTCCTCCTTATCAGGGCCCTCATCAAAAAGCATTCCGCCCTCCTCAATGACTTGAAGAGCTAAAGCAATATCCCGCATATCTGCATTCCCAGGCAAAGATGGCATAAATGTTGAGTCATCTACATTGTCACAATCTGATGTAATTATGTCCATAAGAACAGTAACAAGCATGCTCCTTCCCCTCCAAAGACCTGCACTCTCAAATGAACTGTGTTCGAATTGCTGTTTACAGCGAAATAGGAAAAAAATAAAAAAAAGATTTGGTAAGAATGTATGTTTAGTGATGCACTTAAAAACCAAAGTTGTAAGAAGGGAAAGGAATTTATAGTTACAAGAAAGTTGCACGTAAAAACAAAGATCATTTAAGGTAATAGAATAAAAATTTTATGTTTTAGAAACAAAAATACAAGGTAGTGATTCAAAGCATAAGTACATATGCAGAGTTCTAGGGGACAGGCAAAAATCATACCAAAGCCACACCTTTCTCCAGTCCTTAAACACAGAGCTTATTTAACTGAATTATTTCAGATGAGAATTGCTCAAATAATACAGATGATTCAATCAATTCTAACTTTGAAACATGCATATATACCCCACTGAACAAGCCCATCAAGTCCAATCATTTCACAACTCATCAACCTTCTAGGAGCCCATAGGAAAGTAAAGCCAATGTTAATTAAAGCACAACGAGTCAAGTAATTTTCGTAGATTTAAGGAAAGGATGAAGTATAAGAAGTTTCTTCCTCATCCAAACATGGAATCCAAACTCCAAACCAAGGAATCTATCATAATTTCCCATATTAAGAATTCGGGATTCAGAATTCAGCATTTGAATTTAGTGATATCACCACTTAAAATATGGCCAACGGGCTCAGCTCTATTCATCATGAATCTCCGCTACACAAAATGGAAAACTAATAAATCATCAGATATATACTTGCAAAGATATCATTATTCTCGCTTCAAAAGAATATAAGGAGTCATCAACTTCATTCCAATTTCAAGTAAAAACATTTGTTCAAATTCCACACACATAGAAGATCACATTGACTTGACCATTCCTCTTCTGAAACTCAGCATAACCATCACAAGCTGAAAGATATAAATAGTTGCATCAAACATCTAATTTGATTGTTTCCTTGCCTTTTGTGAAAAAAGGGCAGCTTATTTGTATCAATTCTTTCACTCCAACAGCATGTCACGATCACTTCTTTTTCCACATTATTAAGTCCCTCTTTCTTTTCAGTATTACAGTTATAAAATGAATATGTAATTTAAAAGCATGTCTGCAATTGCAATATCAAATCCAAATGGGCACAAACAAAGCCATCCCATAAAAAAACAAAGAGCCATTTCATATCACAAACTAAGAAATAACCAATTTAACAACGATCAGGCATGCCCGGAATGCAGATTTCAGCCCTATGCTTATCAGCGGGGTTCAGCTAATTGTCCAAAACCAAACATCCTTGCATTAGGAGAAAAAGATGCCTTCATTTTAGACTAAAAGAAGAAAAAGGAAATGTCATAGATGTAATCTTTGGCTGAACATTCCAAGCAAGAGCACTCACCTTCTTTCGCCGCTTCGGCTGAAAAGAAAAGATGAATCGGAGGAGGTTTGAAACAGCATGCGGCCGACCCAGGACTTTCTCGCACACAGCCGGGTCAGCGATCAGATGAGCAAGAGCTCTCGCCGACTCCGACTGAGTACCACGATGATCCCCTGTATTACTTGGCGAGGCAACTTTCTCCAGCAACCAGTCTACCACCGCTCCACCACCGGCTCCCACGATCGCCGACCGGCGGGCCTCACTGGCCGCAGCAATGTCAGCGAGCAGCGCAGCAACACGGAGCTCAAACCCCAACCGAACCTCCTGATTCGCCGAAGACAGGATGGACGTGAGTGATGTCCACAGCACTGCCGCTGCGCTTCCGGTCTGCACCATACGATCAAGCACGCGGCGGATCGAACCCTTTGACTTCTCTAGAGTTTCTTCAACGTCCGCATAGAGTTGCTCGGCCGAGGGCCGGGTTCGAGCGCGGTCGTCAGAGGGCAGCAAGGAGGGGGAGTAGAGATACGCGGCCAGGGCAAGGGCTGAGGTTAAGGTTCCTGCAGTGGCGTATAAGGGGATGGATCTACGGAAGGAGGGGAACGAGAAGGTGGACGAGAGAGAGAGCGGCGGGGAAGGGACGGGTTCGTGGAGAGCGGGAGGTGGGGATCCAAGATGGTCATTGATCTTATTACTGTAAGGTGAAAACGCGCCGCCGGCAGAGAAGCGCCGCCGCAGCGGGTAGCGCCGCCGGCGAAGCGGCCACGCGAGGAGGCGGAACAGCATCGAAGGAAAATCTTGTTCTTATTCTTCCTCCGCTTCATTCCCTGATGCGAACTCGAATTCCATCAGAAATTCGTTACAGCTTACGATAAAAAAAGAATTGTCATTACAGTTAACAAATATATAGAGTTATATAATTATAAGGATTATTACCTAAATATTATTTCAAATTTATTATTTTTAGTATTACTAATATACATTAATAAATTAAATTTTGTTCACGTTTATTACAATATATATACATACCATAAATTATTAAAATATTATATTAAAAAAACTATAAAGATAGCAGACAAAATAAGTCATACAATAAAAGTCAAATAAAATATTTTTTTAAGAATTTTCATCTCGACTCCTATCCAGTCTTGACCCATCCGGGTGAGGCCACATCTAGTCCAGATCTAAGAAACATTCTTGTGATAACAAATTGAGCCCCTCTAATCTCATGAATGCTCTTGTGATTAATAACAAAATAATATAATTAAATACATATTCTTATATAGTTATTAAATACTTTATCTACATAATTTAATTGATTACATGTTATCAAATAACTATTCGCTGCTTATATAAATAATTCAAAAAGAGTATACATGCAATTTTGATGGCTACATTTCAAATGTTTTCTAATTATTATCTCAAGTCCCTGGTTCCCATGAAGTGATAGCTAAAAATTTTATCAAGTATGAGTTTTTATAATAGTATAAATATCATCTATTTCAAAGTGTTAACAAATATATAATCAATATTTTTCGTGTTTTATTGATGTGACATTTTTATCAATGATGTGGCAGTTTTAGCCCACACTTCATATATTGCATCCATGATTTTTGAAATTAAAATTTTTAAACAAATCAAATAGTTTTGAAATTTAAACTAAATTAAATTATCTTTTAATGATCTCCCTTCCTCTCTCCATAGCTACTTAGAGATTACGGAGGGGAGAGGAGATGGTAGTATTACCTTCTTGGTTGACTACGTCACTACGGTGAGAGATTGGAATTCTAAAATGGTCCTATTACCACACTAACCAGATTATTAAATGAGTCAAAATTAATAATTTAATTTGACTTGATTAATAAATAGATTAGATCGATTAATGCACCAACCCTGACCATTTTCAAATAAAAGCATATGCATACAAGTATCTTAAACATGGCCTTATTATGTACTTGTTCAAAATCTTATCCATTTAGTAAATGTGTCCAAATTTATGAACCAAATCTAAAACTTCTGAATCAAGGTCAACAACTTAGTATTACTCCGGTTCAAACAAGCTTAACTACAATATTTTTCATTATTATTCTCATAATTTTGCCCTAAAAGATGCATCTACTATATGATTTAGGTGTAGGTCTAAAAGAGGATGAATAGATTCTAATTAAAATTTAATTTACTTTAATTATATCAAAATTAAAATAACTCATAAGTACAAGTTAGCAATGAGATTATCAATAAGCAAAAGCAATAATAAAAGCACAAATAAGTAAAGAACATAAGAATTTAACGAGATTCGATACCTTATAGTATCTATGTTCTCAGCTAAACTATAAGCTATCCAGATAACTGCTAAAACACTTTTTAACAATAATATAGAGCAAATTCAATACAAACGTTCTCTATACTAAGAGGTCCCGTTTGGCGCGAGGACCAAAATCAGGATCAAAATGATACTAGTTTAAAAGACAACAATAATAATAAATAAATAAATTTTTTTAATCATTCTACACAAATTTTAATATAAAAAAATATTATTTTACTTCACATACTCAATTTTTAATAAAAATATTAACTTTATTTCACATACTAGACAAAAATACTTGATTCGAATATTTTGATCTAGGATGTAAAATAAAGTTAATATTTTTATTGAAAATTATTGAGTATGTGAAGTAAAATAATATTTTTTATATTAAAATTTGTGTAGCATAATTAAAAAAATTATTTATTATCATTATTGTTCTTTTTTAAACTAGTATCATTTTGGTCCTCGGGCCAAACAGCATCTTAGTGTGGAGGATTTACTAAGCACATTACAACTCAATTTATTATAGTCTACTATGACTAACACATATATGAATTAGACTATAATAAATTAGGATTATGACATTATGATAAAGAAACGACCAAAGCTAGCTAGAAATAATAGAAATAAAAAAAAATGAACGTCAAATGTCTAAAACTAAAGTCCATAGATCTCTATCATAAGTAGAGATTACTATTATCTATGTCAACATTCAAAAGTAAATAATAAATCTCATTATATCAGCGATATCATTCAAATATTCATAATTTAAAAGTAAACTAAATAAACGACAATTTCTTAGCTCATTCTATGATTTCTTCCAATCACTAACCCTTTTTTTCTTATATATCACTTTATCTTGCAGTACCTGTCATAAAAATGACTCAGTCCTAAACAACATGAATTGAAAAAGTAAACTCCACCTACCAGCTAAAATAAAATAAGTCAAACAAATATGTGATCATAATTTTATATCAAATATTTCTATACATAATTAATTACATCACAACGATATAATCAGATATTATAAAAATTAACGAACATGTATTAAGGTACAAAAATAAATAAATAATGCAGTTTTTTTAATTATCTCTTAACATTTTATTAAGGGCATTGAAATACTCATATTATCACTTCCATTACCTTTATCATCTCGTGATATTTTTCACCTGATAGTTTTAATCACATCGTGAAATTTATCAAATCAAAGTTAATGTCACCTCAAGTTCATTGATAGTCAAATCATATCTCGAGCAGTCATAAGTAATTATTATGAGAATTTCAATATTTTAATTGCATTTATAATTTTACAACTATTATTTTATTTAAAAAGTATATAATCTATCTTCATGTTGTATAGATAATATCAGTGGTACTTTCTTTCCTTTGCTAAATACTACCAAGTCCTGTGGTCTTGTACCTCGAATCTTGATCTTTTTTCTCGGCAATCAATGACTGACAAATATTTAGATAGTCAATCTATGCCTATGATCACATCAAACTCAAATATCGGTACCACTACTAACTTGGTGTCAAACTCCTAATTTTTAATCTTCATTGTTTCCTTCACGAATAATTTTACCTCTAATATTGAACTAGTTGGCAACACAATCGAAAGTGACTCATTTAACATATAAGTTTTCAGAGATAGTCTCTATGTCAGGTCATTGGAGATGAAAGAATGAAGAGTGCCTGAATCAAATAACACATTCATAGGCGAGTTACATAATAAAAATGTAGCTGTGATGACGTCAGGAGAATCTTAAGCTTTTTGTTGGGTAAGAGCATAAATACGCAGTTGTGCCTGCCCTCCTCTTCCTCCTGATGGTGCTATAGGTCCACGCCCTTGACTGGACGTCACCAATGTACTACCACGTCCTATAGGTGCAGAAGCTATGGATGTAGAATACAAGTAATTTGACTTTGATCGTATCAATATCAATGCATTTTAATATAATACTCAGATTAAAAAGCTAATATTTGTTATGTCAATTTATTTTAGCTAAAAACACATATTTGGTGATCGATTAGAGACATCTATTTTAGTTGTAATATAATACCGATAATTACGCATTTTTTTGACAGTATATCAATCTATTTTAAGCTATTAGATATTCTTACGGACTAATTTATGACATATCAATATATTTGAATTGAATAGTAATATTTTTACAATTATTCATCGCATTAACGTTGAATTCAAGCAGAATATAAGTATTTAAAATTTGATTCATTGCATAATAAATTATTTTAACTAAATACTAGCAATTATACGAGTATTCAACTATTTTTTATTATATTTGAAGATAGTACAAGCAATTTGACTTTGATCTTCTCTATATCATAGTATTTTAATATAATGCTCTCATTAAATAACTAATATTTACTATATTAATGTATTTTGGTCAAAAATGATCATCACCCTGTTAAGTTCCAAAAGCAAAGCTCAAGAGAGTCGGAGAGAACTTCTTCAATGTTTGGCCCAGCGTGGTATAATTCCTATTGTTTGTCATGCTCCAGCTAATGGAAGAAACCCCAGTTTGTGTGGCCCAACAAGAAACAATTTGTTTACTAAATGAAGGCCCAGATAATCTCCTGAATGAAGCCCAATCAAATGTTGGGCCATTAGAATGTCATCATGAAGAAGACGCACAAGCACAAGTTATCTTAGTGAATGAATAAAATGAATAATGGGTCTTCAAACATAAAGGCTGCAAAGGTGCTGGAAATTTAATGCTTTTGGGAATCCTCCCTCCTAATGATAAAATCACTTCCAGTAAATTTCCTGTATGGTGATTGGTGAACCCTCTAAGGACAATGATGTTTGCTCCACCAGTTCTCATGCGGCCATCAATAAAAGTGGAGGTAGAGCATGGGGAAGGACAAGGGGCAGATGATTTACTTCCCCTACCCTCCTTTGGTTTGAGTTTCGGTTTCTCTCTCTATTTTGCATACGATGACATTTTCAGAAAATTTCCTCTAAGGGTAGTTTATTCTAAAATTTCCTCTTGGAAAAAAAAATTTGTGCAGATTTTTACTTGGATTTCTACTTAGCCCATTTGCTTCTTAGGCCTTCTTCATATCTGATTGCGCCTTCTCTGTTGGGCCTCTTGGTTTTCTGGTTGGGCCCGTTTGGGCATTCCTTGTATAGTGGGCCTTACTTCTTTTAAATGGCTGCAGAAGTTATTCTTCTAATTGGGCTTTTAGCAGATTGGGCCTTTTGATATCATTGTGTTCGGAACTTCAACAAAATGGGCCTTCTTGCTCTTGAGCTTTTCTTTGGTCTGCTGGTCCTAGGTTTCTGGGCTCTATTTTGGGTCCATTTTGAATATTGGGCCTAGTTTTCAATCCTTTCAGATTGGCCCTCACTCAATGGCCCGAAAATTATTTCACTATTGGGCTTAAATCAAATAGCTTAAATCAAGGTGGGCCGAAATTTTCGGCCTTTCTTTCTATTTGTTTTGGCATGCTTCAAAAAAGGGTTGGGCCTTCCAGGAAGGGCCCATAATTCGAGCTCCTAATGGGCACCTGGGCTTTTTTTCTATATTATATTCTTTAGTTTAACCCGTAAGAGTCTTACGGGCCTTACAACATGTAATCGGCCCTCAGCCACTTTTCCTATCGTGTATTGGCATGGGCCAAAGTTTTCTTTCTCGTTTGCGGGATGGAGGCCTGATGAATAATATCTCCACCTTTATTATCTAAAAAAAAAATAAAATAAAACTTTAAACTTTAAACCCAAAACTCAAATCCCTAAATCATAAATCCTAAATAATTATAAAATTATCAATATTATATTAAAATAATTTAATATTTAATAAATCAGTCTTAAATGTCAATATTTTGATCAAAGAAAATTAAAATGTAGCCAAATATTGAGTTAGAATTGCTTGATATAGCCAATTTGTCTCTAAATAAGAATATTCAGCTTATAGTAATAAATTAGTTTCTAAATATGTGTTTTTAACTTAAATTCATTGATATAAAAATAAATAGTTTTACAATTTGTAGTATTAAGTTAAAATATATTAATATATCATGAATAATTCTCTAAATTGTGAATATTTTTAATTTTCTTTGATCAAAATATTGACATTTAAGCACTGATTTATTAAATATTAAATTATTTTAATATAATATTAATAATTTTATAATTATTTAGGATTTATGGTTAGAGTTTAAGGTTTTAGTGTTTTTTTTTTAGATAATAAAGGTGGAGATATTATTCATCAGGCCCCATCCCGCAAACGAGAAACAAAACTTTGGCCCATGCCAATACACGATAGGAAAAGTGGCTGAGGGCCGATTACATGTTTTAAGGCCCGTAAGACTCTTATGGGTTAAACAAAAGAATATGATATAGAAAAAAAGCCCTGGTGCCCATTAGGAGCTCGAATTATGGGCCCTTTCTAAAAGGCCCAACCCTTTTTTGTAGCATGCCAAAACAAATAGAAAGAAAAGCCAAAAATTTGGGCCCACCTTGATCTCCAAATCTGCTATTTTATTGAATCCCAATAGTGGAATAATTTTCGGCCCATTGAGAGAGGGACAATCTGAAAGGATTGAAAATGTAGCCAAATATTGAGTTAGAATTGCTTGATATGTAGCCAATTTGTCTCTAAATAAGAATATTCAGTTTATCATAGTAATAAATTAGTTTCTAAACATGTGTTTTTAACTTAAATTCATTGATATAAAAATAAACAGTTTTATAATTTGTAGTATTAAGTTAAAATATATTAATATATCATGAATAATTCTCTAAAATTATGTATTCTGTTAAAATACTTTGATATATCTTTGAATAGTTGTATAATTGCTAATATTTATTTAAAACACATTGATGTTATCCAAATTAATTTTTAAATGATTTAGCTAAAAAAATTGTATATAACAATGAATTACTGTAATATTTTCACTATTCTATTAAAATAAATTAATATGTAAAGAATTAGTTTCTAAGTAATGTATTTAGTTTAAATTTATAGTATATAGTTAAAATATATTAGCATATAACAAATAGTTCTGAAAAAGCAAATATTTATTTAAAATTCATTAATATCTAATTAAGTAATTATATGATTGTTGATTTTCAATTAAATTTCTTAAAATGTATTGGATTGGACTCTAAATATGTGTGTTCAATTGAAATATATTGTTGTAGCATTAACTAATTATAAAATTATCAATATCGATGTTTAAATTCGTGTATTCAACTTATATTCATCGATATAGTTTGGAATAATAGTATAATTACAAGTATTTAGTTAAAATATATTAATATATTGCGAATTGGTATTTAAATATACATATTTAGCTTAAATTCATTGATACTGTTATGAATAATTGTATAATTGCTTGCATTCAATTAAAATACTTTGATTTATAATAAATCAGTTTCTAAAGTCATGCATTCAGTTGAAATACATCGATATATCATCAAATAGCTGTATAGTTGTTGATATATAATAAAAAGACTATGATACTATTTAAATTAGCCTTTATATATATATTTCAGTTGAAATACATCAATATAATAATACATATTATAAAATTACTAGTATTTTTTTAAAATGCCTTGTGAATCGGTGTATAAATACTAATATTCTATTCAAATAGTTGCATAATTGCATGTATTGAGTTAAAATAAATTAACATATGGCAAATAAATCTTCAAATACGTGTTTTTAGCTTATAATAATAGATATAGGAAGGAATGATCGAATAATTGCCATTGAACAATTAAAATACATTAATATATAATAAATTACTCTCTAAATGCGCATTTTTAATTTATATTTATTGATATAGTAATAAAAAAATAATTGTATAATTTGTAGTATTTAATTCAAATAACTTGATATATAACGTATTACTCTCTTTAATCATGTATTTGATTAAAATATATTAATATATCATCGAGTAGTTGTACAATTTCTAATATTTGACTAAAATACATTCAAAGATATCAAATTAGTCTTCTAAAAAATTAGGAGTTTTGTTGAAATAAACCGATATATTTCTAAATAGTTTTATACTAACTAGTATTTATGTGACATCCAGAATTTGATTGGAGATTTTAAAACTTAAAACTCTTTTGGACCCAAAAAAAATATATTTGGACTTAAAAATAAAAATTTTGGACCTGTTTATAAGAGAAAGAAAATTGGAGAACCAAAATACAATTGCTCCATTAATCAGACAGGAACAACAGCGCCGAACCGCCTTTGCCTCCGCCCTTTTCCATGTGTCGCCCGCGATTGGAGAGAGAGACTCGGTTTCTCTCTCTCGCATTCACCCGCCCCTGTGTCTGTCCGCTTGTTCCGCCGAGCCAAGCAGCAGCAGTGTTGCAGCTGCAGCATGCAACCAGCAGGACGAGGTGAAGGAGAAAAAGAAGAAGAAAAAGGAAGAGGAAGAAAAGGGAAAATGAGAGAGGAATTTCAAACATTATATAATGATAAATCGGTAGATAAGATAGGCACATGAATGAATCATCGCATATCAGAATGACAGAATTATTAATTTAACTAAATACTAGCAATTATACTAGTATTCAACTATTTTTTATTATATTTTAAGAGAATACAAGCAATTTGACTTTGATTTTTCTCTATATCATGATATTTTAATATAATGCTCTGATTAAATAATTAATATTTACTATATTAATGTATCTTGGCTAAAAATAGATATTTGGTAATTATTAGGAATATATAATTGAGTTTTTATATGATACGATAATTACACAATATTTTGATAGTATATCAATTTATTATAACTTATTAGGCTCTTTTAACGACTGATTTATGATATATCAATATATTTTAATTAAATAATGAGTTTTTAGAATTAGGGTAAATTGCAAGTAGGTCCCCGTTATTTGATCATATTTATAAGTAAGTCCAACTTTTTAAAAATTGCTCAAATTAGTCTATTAATTTTAAGTAATATGCAACTAGTTCCAAAATTTAGATTTAACTGTAAAAAAATATATGAAATGTTATTTTTAAGCATAAGATTTTATCTCTCTCTCTCGCTTTCTCTCGCTCGCTCTTTCGATTTTGCACGGCGAGTAGATGAGAAGCTACTCTGCTCATCATAACCGGAGGGGTTCTTATAAGGAGGCGGCTTGCAATCATTAGAGGGAAGAGAGAGATCTGCCTCTCCGCTGCTTGTAGAACCTTTCGATGAAGTCGTCCGCTCACTGGTCGATGTCGTCGAAGGCCACCGACATCTCACTCATCGCCCTCGACATTGTCGTCGGCAGAGAGCTAGTCGGCGCAACCCGAGGCAAGGCTCCATTGTCTGAGACAAAGCAGTCAAGGAGGGTTACCGGTGACTGCAACCAATTTTGAGTCAGAACTACTGCCTACTGTCTCCAGCGTCCAGCGAGAGGAACCAACCCCGGAGTTCGAAGGAGAGGAGAACCCTCACCTTTGATATCGCCCGCCGGAACCAACCCAAAAGAAGAAATCTTTCAAGAGCCATGAAAGTAATCTAAGAGAGAGAGAGAGAGAGAGAGATGAGCTCCCTCACTTTCACGAAGCAGAGCTAGCAAATTCCTATCATTAATCTGAGCGAGCTTGATCCCTTCCTCCCCAGCGGCAATCAGTGGGAAGCTGCAAGGGCGGTAGTTGCGGAGGTGCTGCAGTTGCGGAGGCGCACGGTTACTTCGACACCATCTACGCCCCCCTTTGCCCGAGCTTTGCTTTTCCCTTTTCTTCCATGCCGTTTTGAAGCTCCTTGCTCTGCTGCTGGAAGTCAAGCTCCGTAATTCCCCTGACGAACCCTTCTAGAGAGTCTTCCAAAGATGAAATCATTTAGGAGCCAGGAACTGAATCTAAGAGAGAGAGAGAATGTTAAAGGTAAAAATATCATTTCATATATTTTTTTTATTATTAAATCTAAATTTTGGATCTAGTTACATATTACCTAAAACTAATAAACCAATTTGAATAATTTTCAAAAAGTTGAACCTACTGCACATATGATCAAACAACAGGGACCTACTTGTAATTTACTCTTAAAATTATTCATTGCATTAACATTGAATTCAAATAGAATATAAGCATTTAGAGAACGATTTATTGCATAATAAGTTATTTAACTGAATACTAGCAATTATATAAGTATTTAATTATTTTATTATATTTAAAGAGAATACAAGCATTTTAGGTTTAATGTTGTCTATATAAAAGCATTTTAATATAATACTCTGATTAAATAACTAATATTTACTATATCGATATTTTTACACTTAAAAAAATATTTAAAAGCTCATTCTGTTGAGTACAATTCATCTAGCCCTCATCAATAAAATGCCACGATTAAGTACAAGAGAGCAAGATAACTATAAAGGCCCATAAGACTCTCACGGGAGGAACATTTGGGCTAAAGCCCAAGACAGGAATAGGAATAGACATACATATGCCATTACATGAAAAATATAGGCCCAAATCCCAGCATATTTAAAAGCTCCAATAAGCTACAGAAGCCCACCTGAAGGAGGCTCAACCTACTAATAACATGAAAAGGGCCCAGTCTGAACAGAAGAAGCAAAGACCAATATATAGTATCCAAAGGCCCGTTCTGTTAATTAAACAAATGCCTAACTTTAGCAGTGCAGCGCAATATTTAAAAACCAAATCTGGATTAAGCCCAAAGGCCCAGAATTCCCATCCATAAGTCTTCACATGAGCGGCCCATTAGAGGAATAGGCCCAGAGAAACCTGTCAGCGCAGAAGTGCAAAATTCTAGGGTTCGAAGCCCATAAGAATGTTGTAAAGCTGTTTTTGGCCCACTCAAGAAATTAGCCCTAAGTGATCACGGCCCAATGCAGCAAATGAAGAGGTCCAGCCCATTGCAGACCAAAGCCTCAAAGAAAATCACCAAATAAAAGGCCCATAATGCCAAAAGTTCTCTTTGCCAAAGCCCAGTAGGGTAGCCATCACAATAAATCTAACCTTCAGCCCATGTGATTCTTAAGCCCAAACAGAGAAGCCTACAAAAAGTTGATGCTATAGGATGCCCAAGGCCCAAAGAGAGAGCCCAACCTGAGAGTAAAGCTCCACAAGGAAGGAAAGGCAGAGGAGAGGGGTGGAGCAGTTTGCATTTTTTTTTTTCTCTTCAAGATCCTTAGCAACCTCTCCCACTTTCTCTGCCCCTACTTCTGAGGTTATACACAGGCCCACCACTCCTAGGGTCTTCAAGGGTGCGATGATCGTAAGACCAAATCCCTGAAAACAAAATTGATGGAACCAACTTCCATCCCCCTAAGGAAGTCAGTCTCCTCCCTAAAACAGCAACACTTGAGGGAATTATAATTTCTATATAGAAAGGCCCAATTTAGATGAGCTTAAGTAGTAGTCAAAATGAATTGGCCTAAATTAGATCTATCAAATTTAAGATCATCATCTGACTTCTTTTGAACCAGGGAAATATGAGAATGGGAGGTGCGAGGAAGGAGGGGAGAACAAAGGACACGGGAGGGAGGGGCTTTAGAGGGGGGAGGGTTTTGAGGAGAAGAGATGGCTAGGGCAAGAGGTGGGGCTGAAATGAGCCACAAAATTCGGCCCATTAGACTCTTGAGTAGAAGGAGGGGGACTAATGGCTTCAAGTAGGATTGAAGGGGAGGCTTGAGAGTGGGTCACAATTTGGCCCAATCCGGGTTGGACTAGAGATTTGTCCTTCAACTTCGCTTTTTAACTTGAACCTTAATCCATGGGTGGTGGTCATCCTCATTAACCATGGCCATGAGCTCATTTCCATCCAAAGATGGAGGAGGGGTAACTATAGAGGTTGGGTTTGGAGGAGTTTCAAGGGGAGGCCCAAAGGGTTTTGAAGGAGGTGGTGGGCTTTGAATGGTGCTTGAGTGGAGAGGAGGGTTATGGGGAGAGGTAAAAGATGGAGGTTGGGCTTGGGGGGGCCCATTTAACTTCAAGGGTGGGGGTGGGCTTATGGCTTCAAGATGGGGGTGGGAGGAAGGCTCCAAGGTTGTTTTAGGGGAAGGTGGGCCTTCAGGAGAGGGGTCGGATGGCCTTGACGAGAGGGGCGCGGGTGGGCCTAATCTAGGCCCAAAACCGGGATAGGGGATTTAAGGGGAGTGGCGGATGGGGGGGCTTAAGGGAGAGTTAGAGGAAGTGGGTGTATAAGGGCTTTTTTGTGGCCCATCTAAAAGATCTTTATGAGACTTATTAGGGAGAGAGGGACTATCACTTAGAGCTTTTGGGCTTAATGGGCTTTATGAAGAGGGGATGGTATTGTAGGGAGGTAGACTTTGAGGAAGGGTGGGGAGTTTTGGGCACTTATGAGAGGGAGGGGCTTCGGGGGGGGGGGGGGGGGGGGGGGGGGGGGGGGGGGGGCGGGGGGGGGGGGGGGGGGGGGGGGGGGGGGGGGGGGGGGGGGGGGGGGGGGGGGGGGGGGGGGGGGGAGGCCCATCAGTGGGAAGAGAAGATGGGCTAGCACAAATGGGTTGGGATGGACATAAGGTTTCATGGACATCTTGGTGTGATTGATGGCCTCAATATATTGTGGCCACATCTTGGCCCAAAGGAGGCTCAAATAATTTTTAGGGGGAGGGGGATTACCATTGGTAAGCTAATGGGCCTGGGTAGGCCCATAAGAGAGGTGGTTATTATTGGGTGTGTTATGAGAGTCACAAGATGGGATTGGGGCTTAAGGTTGGGCTTGAGGCCCAACTATAGAATTAAGCTTAGGAGAGGCCCACTTCCTTCCAAAGAAGGTAATGGGCTAACACGGGGTTGGACAACTTGGGTTGGGTTAGCTTGATGAGGAGGGATTTTCCTAAGGTTGGGGTTTTTGAAATAGCAGTTTTGAATGGAGTGCCCAAGTTTATAACAATGGCTACACTAGTGCGGTTTATTTTTAATGTAAACCCTTTGGGAGAAGCCATTTTTCCCATCAATCAAAATATAAATTTTTTCTGAGTAATCTCTTCTAATATCAAAATCTACTAGAATATGGGCAACGAATAGTCTAAAGAAGATGCCTGTAGAGTTATCGACCTGAATTGGTGTGTCAAATATCGAGATTATGGATTTTAAACTTCTCCAGAATTCAATAAGGAGGCAAAGAAAATCAAGCCAGACCAGGGAGAAAGGGGATTCCTGACCTGGATGAAACATCACTTCCCATTTTCAAAGATATAGAGGGTGCTTGTTCACATAATAGGTGCCCCTTTGCTTGACCCTAACAAGGTTACTTTCTTCATAAAAGTGAAAAAGAATATGTTTTTGATTATAGAAATCTATACTCACCCCATTCAAGTTGAGGGAGTTAAAAAAGCGATGAATCTCTACAATGGAGGGCCTGGAGGCCATGAATTTATTGACAGCTGTGCACTTGAAAGTCCTAGCCATCTTGATTAACTCATTTTCCGAAAAGTTAAATATAGGCATGCCAATAGAGTAGTGGGGGTTTTTAGGGATTTCATGCTCAACAACTAGTTGCATAGATTTGCAAGAATTATAAACCACTTGGGCAAAGGATTTACCTCCCCACTTGTGGATTTTGCTGAATTTGGGGGAGAGGATGCTGCTGTTGGGAGTTTTTGGACTGGTAGGCTCGCTGTTAGAAGAAGTTGGCAGGCTTGCTGCATCCACAAGTGGGCTTCTGTCAAGGCCCAGCCCACTGGATTGAATTTGGGCTAACAGATTGGGTAAAAGTCTAAGAGAAGGTGGCGGCCCAGCAACTGCCCATCTAGTAGGGAGCGGTCCAGCGAGTGACTGCCCAGCGAGAGGCAGCCCAGTGGGTGGCGGCCCAACAGGCGGAGGGCAACGGCTGGAGCCTGTGACCGAAGAGTGGGTAATGGGACCCATCGCTGGGGGAAATGGAGGCCACGCGTTCAAAGGGCATGGGCTCCTGCCCAAAGCTTGTCCCCCCATTAGATGGCCGAACGGGAAATTCGGCGGCGCACCACAGACTGTTGGGAGCTTGTCGAAGATGCAGGCCTAACGCGGGACGAACGCGGGCTCAATGCGGAAGGCAACGAGGCTGTGGGTGGCCACAGAAACTTCAGCTGGAGTTCGCCCTCACCTAGAGCGCCTAAAGCTCTCTACAACGCGATGTTGAGGGGCACGTAGATCAACTGAAAGCCGCTCACTTGGAGCCTCCTTCTCCAGTGACGACGCAATACGTCCTCTCTAGAGCCCGCTTGGATGAGCTACGACAATGATGCTCTCCGCTATCGGCCACCGGCAAAGGCTACCTCCACGGAAGTTGACGACGAAGCAGCAACTGACGACAGAGCTTTTGAAGCTAGTCACCATCTCCCTCGCAAGCCACAGTAGACCGGATCTAGAGGCTCACCAAGCGGCGCCGAAGCCAGCCACAAGCGACGGTTGGCTCGCAGCACCCAAGAGAGCTCTTGAGGGGGAAAACCTCCGGCCTCCTCCAACCTAGCTTGCCAACGCTCAAGAAGACTTGAAACGCAGTAGGGGGTGACGGAAGGAGGAAGTGGGGAGGAATTCTTGCCCCTCTACGCCATCGGCAGCCCCAAGGGAGCCGCCGACAGTCCAAATCACTCACAAATCTTAGAGAGAGAGAAGCTCTCCCTTAAGGGTTTAGGGTCTGTTTGGATCTAGGCCTGTCAACAGATCGAATCCGGATCGGATTGACCCTGACCCAGATCCGATTCTAATATATCCGAATCGGATTAAAAATCGGATTGGATCGAGGTCAACCCAGATCCGTTCCATGACCCGCCACGGTTTGAATTTTCGGATCGGATTTTGGGTCGACCCGGAACTTTTTTTACATAATTTAACACTATTTTTTCAATGACTACAACTATTAGTTGTATATATATTTTTATATTTTTAAATAAAATTTTGATCACTAAAATTTATAATATAAATCCATTATAGTAGAAAATATAAGGATAATATATAAATATTTAAAAATTATATCACTGACATCAGCATTTACAATATTACAAAACATAGAACCAACATTTGAATGAAAATATTACACAAAAAATAAAGCGCAATTCTGTTAAAGCTAGCACTAAATATTTTATCTTAACGGTAAAAAATATTTGTAGCTATTTATCCCATTTTACAATGTAAGCATTTTCTGATTACTGCACTTAAAATAATTTACAATAGCCTCTTTAATAATTATAGATCTCAGTCAAATTTTTAAACCTTCATAAAATAAAACAACAATTAATATATGCAATTAAATAATAAATATATAAATACGTAAAATAATTTTATACTTATAAATTTCGGATCAAATTTTTTTCGGGTCGGATTAGCATCGACCCGGATCCGACCCGACAATACTTAAACGGAGCGGGTCGGTTTTTCGGAATAATCGTGCGGGTCCAAAATTTATTCCGTTTCATAAGATAATCGGTTCGGATCACGGATCGGATCGGATCAAGATCTGACCCATTTACAGGCCTATTTGGATCGAGTGTAGGATAGGCTAATCCGGGGTAGCTTATCCCCATTAATAACTTACTCCGGCTGGGGTAAGAGTTTTAATGAAATTTTCTATTTGGATGATAACCTGAGTTAACCTGGGATAAGCATAAATTCTGTTTGGCAAATTAATAGCTTAACCCATGATAGTAAACAAAAGAAGAGACAAAAATAAAGAAATGACATTTCAAATTCATAATGTAACCAATAAATATAAAAATAAAAAACTTCCAATAACATGACATAATTTATAATTTGTTATACAATCACAAAAATAGTACAATCCAAAACATAAGAAATTAAACAAAAATAAAGTTGTCAATGTTCATTCAACCCAACATTCTCGTATAAGTAATCGACATTATCATCATCATCATCAATTCATTGATCCTTACAATAAATAAATTACAGTTAATAATGACATAATAACTAGTGCTACGTCTACGTAATAAAGATATAATACAAAATAACTTGACTCATCCACAACTGTTTAATGATGCCTGATCGGATAATCTCCCTTTTTGTTGTTCGCTTGTGGATATATGAGTTGTTAGATCTTTATCTTCTGCGTCATCATCCAAATTTTTCTCATGCTCTGTGTCAGCCTCACGCATGTTGAAGTATGTATCATGATTATGATACCTGTCAATATAGTTATTCAATATACAACATGCGAGCACAATATCTGCTTGTACATTAAAGGGGAATGGTTTCATATCTGTTAGCACTTTGAATCATTTTTTAATATCCTAAATGTGCGCTCAACTACATTTCTGAGTTGATCATGTTTATAATTGTATAGCTCCTGCGGAGACTCATATCTTTGATGTGTACAATTACGAAAACTACTCAAAAATAGCGAACTCGACGTATTGGTGCCAAAAGCTTGTCGTTATTAGCATATCCAGAATCAACTAAATACATCTTTTCTGGTGTGTTAAAAAAAAGAGAAATAAATATTATTAGGTAAAGAAATAAATAAAAATTATTATTTAACTTAGTTTACCTTGTGGTACTAAAAAACTACCGTTTTTGATTGCCCATTTCAGAATATGCATGTCAGCCGCAGAACCTTCCAACTCAGTCGCAATAAATACAAATTGTCGATCAAGAGAGACAGCAGCCATAACATTCTGTGACACAAAATCTTTTTTATTTCTATATCGATTTAGCTTACAAACAGGAACTATTGCAGGAACATGTGTCCCGTCAATAGCACCAACCATATCTTTAAAATATGGATAAAAATGTGAGTTATTTCGAATATAGGGATGACATGGGCTGCTTTCATTTGGAAGTACAATGAAATCATCTCTTAATGCCAGTATACCTTGTAGGACTTATCTAAAATTGACTAATGGTCTCTAGTGAGTGTTGAAAAAATTCATAGACACAGCGATAACTATTTGCCTGTGCAATGACTCTCATAAAAATAACTAATTGTTCTGTAGCTGGCATAAAACGAGTGTCTCTTAGGACACTGCGGTCCACTAACATGTCTCTCAAATCTATAAAAGCTTGTGCACACATACGAAAATATTATATGCTCAGATATCATAGCCATTCAAGATCTCATGAACATATAAATTACCAGGATATGTGATGCGGGACGAAAAACGGATGCCAATGATATTTTATATTTTATATTCAGCAAATTGATTCGCAAATTATTTCAATTAAGAGGAAAATATTTTCTAGATAAATTATATGATAAATAAGATTTTTGAATCCCACAAATTAAGATATTTTAAAATTAAAATTAAATTGGATCGTATGATAAATAAGAATTTATCAGTTTAGATTAAGGCGTCAATTTAAATTCAATAAATCAGATCCGAGGTTCAGAATTTTAGGACAAATGTCTCACCATTAAATCAACAGTAATCAACACACGAGAAATTATCGGGTCACACAATTAGAGCCAAATAAATAATTCAAGTCATGCAATAATTTATATAGAAATCAAATAATCGACTTAATTGAGTTTAGGAAAGAAGTTACCAACGATTTGAATTGGAGAAGAGTCACTGGTTGAGTAATGGCGATGCGCGGACAAAGTGCAAACGGACAAAGTGCAGACGGGCTCGAGCACAAGCAGGCGAGTGAACAGAACAGGCGCGGGCGGGCGTGGGCGGCGCGCCGGCAGGCAGCCGCACTGGCGCGCGGGCAGTCTTCCCCGGCAGAGTGGAAGAAAGGGAAAGTGGGTTGGGAAATTACGGCCAGGGGCCTAGAGTTTGGTTGAGCTATTTTTTATTAAAGTGGATAACTAGGCTATTTTGAGGATTCTCACCAAAGGCTAACCCTACCCTTTCCTTCACCGGAATATCGACCCCTTAACCCGGATCTAGGCTCTGAGAAAACTCAAATACAATTTCATTCATCACAATAATCTTTTTTTACAATGCAAGGCGACCTCTTTATATAAAGAGATCCCATGTGAAATTTGAAAATACAATACTAAATGCAGGAAATAAAATACCAAATAGATAATAGCAAATATGGAACTAATTCTATTACAATAAAATAAAATCAACTTCAAATGTGGTGAGTCTCCAAATCTTCCAGATATGCTGTGAATCAAATCAAATTCAAATCAAATCAAAATAAAGCTAATATGGAAATCTCTAATAGCTTTAATTAATTTGAATTTGAATTTTGATTCAGCACATGACGTCGTCCTAGCCATCCAATTCGATGCTGATTTGTCCCGACCAATATGGTCTGTCATACATAACTCGAGGGACTCTTGAAGTTAATTGATCTAACTCGACAAATTCATGAATAGTTTCTAATAATGCTGCTTTTTCATGCAGGCTTGTTATAACGTTTGCAACTTCAATGTTATAAAACTGACTAATATCCATCTGTAATGTAATATCAAAAAAATAACATTTAATACTAGAATTTATGATCCACTTGTTCTTGAATATCCAAACACTAACAATTTTTATTACTTACCAAAATACATCAGTAATAGTTTGAATCATGAGTACATGATAACCACACGAAGTTACAAAATTTAACAGTACAAATAAATCATAGTTATTTTCGACACTATTATGATAACATAAAAAAAGCAAGAAATGAGGTGGAGGATCAAACGATGGGTTCGATCTGTTAGTAAATATCGACATTCTTCCAAACTGAGCATGTCGCATAATAGTTACTGCAATCCATATTTCTAATTGAGACCCATCCAACATCATAAACACTGTGACATTGTTAGGACTTTCATTAAATGCATCTATCAATGCACAAAGTGCAGTATCCATTACGTTTTGCATAGATGCTAACTTCTTCATAGCATTCTCCATAGTGTATGGTATTGCACATTGCATTGACTGCAAAGCAATATTTATTTTGTTCTTTGCTTCGTTCAACATCGACTGTGCGTCTTCTTTAATGAAATTTTTTCTTCATCGCCTAGGTTGCTGAGAAGTTTCAGTAACACGTTTACCTCCACTTAAAGAAGAAGGTTCACATATTACGTTATTATCTTTAATGAAAATATAGTTATTAGCAAAACTTGATCCTTCTCCATGACCCAAATCCTGGATATTATCATTATTCTCATTTTCATGAGCTAAATACACTCCATCTCCGCAGACTTGGCTATTGAGACATAGTTTACAGGGGACTTTGCATGATTTCCTAATGCATATGTATTCCTGACTAAGTTGCCAGTAATGCTTGAAAAGTTTTTTCCTTAACGATTCATATTCAGGGTGAATCTACAAAAATTATACTATAAATTGAAAGAGTAGAAAAATCTAATTGTCAAAAATAACAGATAGTTATTTTTCACACCTGAAGAATTTCATCCCATAAATCATCTTTGGCATCTGGTATGTTGTTAATCGGATCCCAGGCCCATCCACTACGCCCAGCGAGTTCTTGATATTTTCGATATTCCTTTTTCAAAGTTTTTCATGCATCTTTAAGTTGTTGCACTGTTTTTTAGTACCTACCTAGGTATTGTAAGCTTTACTTATTTCATTCCATGCCAACGACGTTGGATTCCCATTGACAATATCTTTGTTATTGTGTTTTTTAGAAATTAGTAAAATTAATACATCTCTTTTTTCGTCAGAGTAATTTGAATCTCTTATTTTTTCTACCCACTTTTGGATTTAAATAATTCGTTTGAGTAATTTCATTCGTAGGCTAGACCAGTTTGTCAGTAGACATGTTTGATGAGGATTTCCTAACTGATAGCTTCTTCTGACACATACGTCGGAATCCAAAGTTCATATTGCCTAATATAAATAAGAAAAAAATACAATCTTGGCTACTGAAGAATATATGACACAATCTTTTGTTAGAAGATCATAAGTACAGCTCATTATTGCCTCTTCACTATATATATTTTCAAATGGGCTCAAAATTGTGTTTATCAACTACGACACTTTGGATCGGCAAAGAGCATAATATTTTTATGTTTACTTCTCTACCATGATACCAGTTGTAATTGGATTCGTGCCTCCATCTGAGCCGTCCACGTGGTCGCTCACATGATCTCCACGTGAGCAAGGCACCCAAGTCGAACAGAAGGAGTATCATCCCGAAAAGCAGACCGAGCAGATGTCGAAGAGCAAAGCCCCGACGCGACATCTGACCGTTGGAGGATTGTACTTCTCTGAGGAAAACGCGGTTTTCCCGCCGACAGGGCATGACCGCTGACACATCGTACAGGAGTCACATACTAGCCATCTGCAGGCATTGATTGGGCCGTTGCTAAGGTCATAAGTTACTCGGCTAGAAGTGACTAGACATAACAGGCTCAGGGTATATATACTTCCTGTACACAGCCTTCAAAGGCGCGGAAAATTCATTTTTCAAACTGTAACCAAAACGCATTTCTAGTGATCTTTCAAGCCTCCTCGAACAGGAGCCGTGGTTTTTCCCGCCAGTCGGTTTTCCACGTAAAAACTCTTTGATTGTTTCCCGTCATAACAATACCAAAGGTAGCAGACATCATAAACTCAAATCAGAATAAAGATATATGTCAAAGAAGTGAATCACACACAAAAAAAAATTTAGTGCATTCAGAAGAACTGAGTTTTGAGAAATAAATTAATGATGAACTTAAGAACATTATTTCATGGGGAGACAAAGCTTAATATTGTCATTAATTTATTTTTTAAACTAAATTAAACTCAAATATAACCTTGCACATCACATAATATTTCAGCAAATTCCTAGAGTTTAGCAATACTTCAATCAAACCAGTAAGCTCATACAAATAAGCATGGATAGTCATCAATTAGCAAAGAAATTAACTATTGTGCTGAAATCGTAAATTAATTTAAACGTGAGAACCAATCCAATGTCCATTCAATCAATAATAATTAAGATAGTAATC
Organism: Apostasia shenzhenica; assembly: GCA_002786265.1. NCBI lineage: Eukaryota > Viridiplantae > Streptophyta > Magnoliopsida > Asparagales > Orchidaceae > Apostasia > Apostasia shenzhenica. The sequence goes on from KZ452001.1 coordinate 8,650,511, forward strand.
GACTGAAGACCAATAAAACATCAAGAAAGCAACGTTAATCTAATTCCAGACCAGGATAGCAATTTGCAGGAAATAATAATATGAACAACCCATCAAAATGATTAGGGAGGAATAGGAGAATTAGAAGAGAATAATAACATTGCCTGGAAACATTGGACTAACCCCAAGAGAACTGTAAGCAGAAAATATTATTCTAATTAAAAACAAGAAGCTTCTATTTTCAAAATTTCAATTCAGCACTACGTAGGAAATAGAAATATGCTCCAGTAATTATGACTATATAATGCCAACAACATAATTTATAAGCAACAACAAGAAATTTCTGCAACTAGGGACGAAATCAGTGAACGAACAACTAGAATTTACTGAAAGACAGGGAAATCACTTTAACCTTTATCTCCCCATGAAGAATCTATTGATATGTGAAAGGTATCGAGCTCAGAATTATATATATCAATTATGGTACATTGAATCGACAAAAAATATAATAGTTTTATGTTTACCTCTCCACCTGGATACCAAGGGTAATCGACATGTAACATGAAATCACATTAACATTTATCAGAGCTATATTTTTATTTTTTAAATAATAAAAAATTTATTATTGCCTATATTTCAGAAGAGGCACAAGTGCAAGTGTAATACCTAAGCATATAAGTGTAGTATCTATTCATATACAAATTATTGCTTAGCTGAAGTAGAACATAAGCATTAAATGGGAGTTGGGAAGAGGTAGACTTACTAGAAAGCTGCAAAAGCAAAGCAATTGAAAGAGAATGCTAGAACTTGGAGGCACAAGTAAGGTGACTCATAAAATTCAACAATAAATAGAGAACCAAGCACACGAGCAATTAAAAAAATAGCCAATTCACAATGATTATATAATAGAATAATATAGCGAAGATAAGAATAAAAATATAAATAATAGCTTAATAATAACATGACAAGCATTATAGAATAACATGGCAATGAAAGGAGTAACATGGGTTATGTAAAATAAAATTCAGCTCATCAGCATGATAACATGGCTATAGATCATGAAAAATATATTAATAAAAGCAAAATGATAAGTATCATAGGATAATATGATAATGAGAATGGTAACATGAGTTGCATGACACAAATCCCAATTGCAACGTTCTATAAAATTTCTGAGAAGTGAACAGCCACAATTGCAATGTTCTATAAAATTTCGGAGAACTCATGCATCTAAAATAATATTTATATCAAGTTTTATTAAGGAAAATAGTTCATTTGCGAAGAAAGTTAATTCAGTTTAAACATTGAAAAAAATTTCACAGAACTGTCAATATAATGATAAAAGAGAGTAAAATTTAACAAGAAAATTTACCAAAAGCACTAAAGAAGGTCTAATTGCCAAAACAGTTAATCAGTAAACTAACTGCAGCAAGTATTTCAGGCACAAAAATTGGTCTAAGCAAAAAAAAGTTTCCATTAGAGGATTCACGCAGGAAATAAATAAACAGTGATAATATCGCAAACCAACTAGGAATGATGAAGATTACCAGCACAAAAGCAAGAGAAAATAGAGAAAGCACAAGCCTAGTTGAAGCTGTAATCAACTATGAACACCATAGAACTCAGATCTAGGATTAAGACAGACGGGATCCATCGTATCAAAAGAGGGAACAGATAAAAGTGACAGAACACTGATCTAGAATTAGGGCAAACGAAGTCTACTGCATCAAAGGAGGGAACAACATTTACCTGATCTACTACAGAGAAAACTAGCAGGACATACTGTCACTAACCCAGAGAGGCTCGCCGCTGCCGAAGAGGCACTCCATCAGCTTGCATTTCAGAGCGGAAGACCACGCTTGAAGCCGTGCTTGAAGCAGCGCCATCATCCGGCAGCGAGAGCGCGGACAACCTTCCACCAACCACTCGCGAAGGCTTCGCGCGTGAGAGACACCGTGCACTCTGCTATCTCTACTCTTACCCCAGCATCGCGGATGAGATAGCTAAACCCCGGGGTAGGGGTTAAGGGAATTCCTTTGGGTTTGTTAACCCAGGGGTAACAAAATGCATTTTTAAGCATTTGGTGAGTTAACTTAAGTTAACTAGCTAACTCACCCTATCCAAACGACCCCTTAGGGTTTAAAGATTTAGGGTTTAGGGTTGAGGGTTGAGGGTATTAGGGTTTTAGGTTTTTAGGGTTGAGGGTTGAAGGTATTAGGGTTTTAGGTTTTTAGGTTTTTAGGTTTTTAGGGTTTAGGAATTAGAGTTTTTTTTTTGGATAAACCCTTGAGAAGGGGAGGGATCCATTCATCGGGCCCTCAACTGCAAATTAGTCAATAAGGCACAAGGGTTACATCAAATAAGATGAAGGAAAGTGAAAGGCCATAAGACTCTTATGGGTTGATACAAAGTTTATTAATATAGAAGAGAACAAAATATAACCTTTTAATTTAAGAGGACAAAAGTTCACTAGGTCAAAAGGCCTAATCCATGATTAAATGAAGCAAAGCCTGCACCAGATAAGAAACCACATAAATGCCCAGTCAAAGAGGCCCAATCAGAGGGAGCTCAACCTGCAGAGATTCGGCCCATCTGAAAATAAGATCTGAGAAAGCCGGCCCAAGGGAGGAAGGCCCACAGGCAAAGGCCAAGAAAAGCAGAATGCAGAATTCAGCCTACAGGGAGGTCCATTGAGAAGGCCACATAATAGACCTCCAATGCATTGAAAGCCCAAATAAGTACAAAAGGCTCAATTGTAATGCTAGGCCCACAGCCTGAAAGAAGTCAAAGAAAAGCCAACCTTGATAAACCTAAAATCACCTGAGAGTCCAGTCCATCCAGAAAAGAAAATGACAAGCCCAATAAAACGGGCCCAATTATAGAGCAGGTCCACCATCCGAAAATCTGACCAAAGCATAAAAACTATTCAAGCCGAGGCAGGAAATGCCAAATGGAAGCCCAAAATCAAAGCTTCATCATACAAGAACAAGGTTTAAGGACCCAAAAAAAAAAGAGCTTCAAATCTACCAAGATAATGCTCACCAATGAAAGATCCCAGTACACTGTGAGCCTCGTTTTGTTCGAGGTGAGAATTTTGCCCAACACAAATTTTAATTATAAAAATCAACTTTATTTCACATCTAATACAAATACAAATATTAGAATTGAAAGTATTTCACATTTTACACACTTTCTAATAGTAAAATAAATTTCTCTCTCATTAAACTTAAAAAATAAAATAGTTTTTTTTTTCATGTCTAAAAAAAAGCTCGAACCAAACAAGTATATAATGACCCCATTACATGAGATCTTCAAAGGCTTTTTTTACAACATCCTCATTAGCAAGAACTTCTCCATGGGGGACAATGTAACCTTCACAAATCATATCCATTATCTTTTCTTCATAGTTAGAGGAAAAACAATCTTCCTTGGAGTGTTGAAAACAATGAGAATGAGTACAAGCCCATACTTTATTCACACAAGGGAAATAGCTGAAAACTATAGCTCCATTGAAAGAGTCAATTGTCTCAAGAAATTCCATACCTTCCATAGGAGTGGACCTCCTATTTAAACCTTTAGCTTTTGTCTTCAACTTTTTAGAGAAATGAGAAGGAATAGCTAAAAGTCTAAAAGAATATTGAGTCTTTAGCAACCGCACGATATTATCTGCTTCCTTCGTCCAAGATTGGAGTGCATCTTCAACCCAACCTTTTTCTTCCTCATCCAGGCCCGAAAAGCATGAAGAATGGCCCAAAACCTGCTGGGCCTGAAGATCCTAAGACTGAGAAGGGATGGGCTGATTTGGATCTGGCTGGCCCAACACCTTATGGGCTTGATCCTGTTCTGGCTGGGCCTTAGCCTGAATCAACTTAGAATCATCCTCTTGTTGGGCCATGGTTAGATGGGCTGAATCCAGGCCCAAAAAGACTTGGTTAAGCTGGGGGATCTTTAGAAGTTAAAGTTTCCAATCAGAGGATATTGAAAATCTGGCTTTTCCCCTATGTATCTTCTCATAATTTCTGAAGATTCATCGATAAAAAATTGCTTTTCAAATGAATCCTGTGGCGTATTAGATTGTATATAAGGCTTTTGTGCTTTGGGGGTCCTGACTACTCCCTTATCAATTTTAGATAGAGTCTTCGCCTTATTAATTTTAGATAGAGTCTTCGACTTATCCAAAAGTCTTTTACTTTTTCTCCCACCTTCCATTTGATGCCAAGGGGGAGAAGCTACTGCGCCATCCTCAATGGGAGGAGGAATATCCTCGCCACCAGAAGAAAAAACCTCCTCATTATGGAGACATGAGAGCATCTTTCTCCTCCTGAATAACTTTAGTAGCAATTTCATCGAAGAGAATATTAGCCACCTTCTTAATGACATCATCAACCAACTGAACACAAACAAAATCTGGCAAGTGTTGGGCTAAAGGTGACCCAACCGAATTATCAGTCTCAACTGACAAAGGTTCTGTAGGGCAATTAAGAGCACCATCAGATCTTTTTTCCACCTAAGTGGGCTTACCCAGAATGGAAGGACCAGCCCTATCTTGCGTCTGAGGCTTTCCCCAATCAGGTTTAAAGTGAGGGTGCAAGAAGTAGTATGTTTGGATGGAATGCCCACTCTCATAACAATATGAACAATAAAAAGGACAGTTTTCTAAAACAACAGGCCGGCAAAAATTAGGTTTTCTTTCAACTGAGATATAAATTTCATCATGGTAGCTTTTTCAAGCATCAAATTCTACCAAAATCTTGGCCACCGATGGTCTAGAAAAGATAGAAAGAGCTTTATCTAAGTGGATAGCTCTGTCAAATTCGAAGGCCAGGGATTTAAGACCTCCCCAAAATTCAATAGGGAGACTTGAGAATGCCACCCAAATCGAAATAATTGAAAATTCTTGCACTGGTCTAACTCCAACACCCCATTTCCAAATTCGTAGAGGAATATTCTTTTTCAAATAATGGTTTGGTGGACGGGGATGGCGGAGCGGTGAACGGGAAGAGAAGAACTAACGGGGAGGTTGTTAGCCTTGTTGGGTAGGTCGAATATTTTAAAATTGTTTCATAGATCTTTTATAGTAACTACTAAGATATGCTTATAAAAAAAACCTACTAAGATATGATATGATTTTCTTCCAACAAAAAAAAAAGATATGATATTTACACATACGTAATTGAAAAATAAGCAATAATTAGGTTCCAGAATTATGAAGTATAATAATTTTAAAAAAAAAGAATTATGAAGTATTATTTACATCATATTTGATATCAAACAAGATAATCACTCTTTAAGCATATCCATTATTCAAAAGTTTAGCCTATAACCAAAATTACAAATATAAAAATGATGATATTAAAATGGGAGATTTACTTATATATAAAGTTGATAACTCCATTCAACCCAACTCTAATATTGGTGTTGAAGTAGGATGTGGGGGTCCCAGGAAATACCAAAGAGAAAGAGAGTTCCGGGAGAAACTAGTTCATGGCAACCAGAGAAGCACACCGAGATTTAAGGTGGTTCAGGGAGGGAATCTCCTACGTCCACCGGTTGATTAGCAGAGATATTTACTAATAAGAAAAAGGTAGCCCTAAAGGCTTGTACAATGCTTTCTTAGAGAAAAGAAAAAGAAGAAGAAAGGGGAGCTCCTTAGTTGGGGCTCTGATACAGTGAGAATTGTCCTAGAGAGAGAGTTCTCTATCGTTCTTGGTTATTAGTTGCTCTCCCTTTGGAGAACTGTTCAGCGGTATTTATAAACGTTTGGAATGTGTAGCTTCACCCTGGTTTTCTGGAGAGAAGGTGATAGGTAAGCTTTGAAGCCCCCACCGTTCGCCTGTCGCTCGAGAGACCTGAAATTGTGAAAGGAAGGTGATAACATTTAATACTAATACCTTTTCTGGAGATTCGTGACTGCTGAGGCATACAGATTCTTGGTCTGCGGATCTTGGGGATAGGTGCCTTGTACGGGGAACGGCGTGGTAGGTGAAGTTGATAGTGACAGGCGTTGCTCCGTAACCTCATGCCCGATGTTATAGGGGCGGTCCTGTGATGTCGGGGGCGAGGTTAGGTTGAACCCTCGTGGCCGAGGTTTGACCTGGTCAAAAAGTCCTACAAAACCTAGAGCTGAGTCAGCAAATCAATCAGTCAAGTGGAGGCCAGCCAAGCGCCACGCATACGGTCCGGATACAGCGCAGGAACACGTGTTAACATCAGCCCCCCGCATTGTCAGGGCGCGAATATTAATATGGGTCCTGGAATGCGAACCGTCGCGAAGGTGGATGCGCTGCCCAAGGCCTGCAAGGATAAGATGGGGGTGGCGCTCGCCGATTCGTATCCTTGCGCCTCCACTCCGAAGCTTCCCCTATAAGAAAAAAATAGTCAGAGAGAATTTGTTCAGGAGATGGAGGAAGAAGAAGCATGGGATGCTTTGGTGAGCATCTCCAAGAAGAAGAGGAGGGCAGGCGGGACTCCGGCTGAGGCTTCTCCGAAAAAGAAGATGCCAGAGGTGCTGCCTGAGGAGACGCCATGGAAGGAGGCGACGATACATGCTGGGGCGGCCCCTGGAGAAAAAGAGGGGGACCCGGCGATCAAGGTTGCCGGTGTTTTGGCACAGGTACTGGAATCCGTGCAGGAGCTGGTAAGCACGGAGGCTATTGAGGTGGTTTTTGTTTCCGATTCTCCTGTCAAGATGCCTCAAAAAACTAGGGAGTTAAAGGAGGTGGTCTTGGTAGGAGAAACATCCACCGGAGAGAAGCTGGCGCCGGAAAAGATCATGCTCAAGGATGAAGAGATTGAGCGGCTCCTTCCCAGACTCGGGGCCCTTTCTGAAGGTGTGAGGGAGTCACCCCTGGTTGTTTATAGACCTACTCCCTTAGGTGCCCCAATACCTTCCTCTGAGAAGAAGAGGAAGTCCTTCCCTCTTTCTCTCCCTCCATTGGACCTTCCTAGTGATGAGAAGAAGGATGAGAAGGATAAGAAGGGTAAGGAGGAGGAAGGCACCAGGATGGAGGAAGTGACCAAGGGGAGGAAGGAAGAGTCTCTCCTTACTGCCTCTGCAAGTGCCCTTGGCACTGAACGGTCAGGAGGCAAGATGGACTAGGGAAAGGTCCTCCCAGCTGCTTCTAGTGCTATCTTCGGTACTGAAGGGGACTGGAGTGTGCTGGGAGATTGATTATATGAGATAAGGCAGGCAGAGGAGAAGATCTTGGGGAACACCTCCGAAGTTTTGGAGGTGATAAAATCTCTGAAGGGCAAGGAGGATGTAGAGGCCCGCTGCCTTCGGGAGGTAAGGGAATTGGAGGGCACTCTGTTTCAAGCTACAAAGTGCTCTCTGGCTGATCAGAAGGAGCAGTTGGGGAAGATGTACCAAATGGAGGATAGGTTGGCTTCCTTAGCTCAGGTTAATGCGGAGTGGGTTAATAAAAGTGAGACTGCGAGAGGAGAGTTCAATCACAGTCTGGCGGATGTGAATCAGACCCACTCTGCCCATGTCAAAGACCTCCAAAAAATAATAAGGGATTTGGACAATGATAGGGAGGCTTTGAGGGAGGAAAGTAAGAGGCTAAGGGAGGAGCTTGCCAAGGCCAGGGAGGCTTCTTTGGGGGCGAAGGAGATGATCTTAGAGGCTTGTCGCCGGGAGGAGCAGCTGAAGTCTGAAGTCCGCTCTCTATGAGCCTTAGTGGAAAATAGCTCTGGATGACGGGGACGACGTATGGAGGACCTGGAGGAAGCAGTGAGGAGGGCAGTGAAGATTGTCAGTGCCTCACCGGTGGGTCACCACGTGAAGAGCCAGGCCGCTTTTGATCTTCTCCTGCAGACATTAGTTGATGTAAGTATCTTGAATCAGGAGAATATCAGAGACCCAGCAGTTCTTTCCTTTTGTGGTCCTAAGGAGCCAGACAGGTTTTTTGACGCTGGGAGCCACTCCCCAGAGGAGATTCCTCCACCAAGATCCTATGCAGGCTGAGGGCATCAGCTAACCCCCCCGAAGGAGCCCTAAGGAAGGTCAGACCACCCCTCTTGAGGCCAGATGGACGGGATTAGTGCTGTCTCCCCAAGTCCGGCAGCAGGACCAGCCAGGGGGTCAAAAGTGACGGGCCGTCCTCCTCAACCAGCTCCTCAGCCTGATAAGGGAACCCTCTCCCTCTGCAGCACTTGACAGATCCATTTTTGGGATGGACAACCTTGAGAAGGCACTCAGGGTAAAAGAGATGTGGGGATCCTTCTCTCTGGGGCATCTGAAGAATCTATTTTTCAGATGGACAATCTTGAGAAGGAACCCAGGGAAGAGGAGACCTCAAGGAGGAGGGATCTTTGATTAAGAGGTCTGGGTCACCAGTCCAAGTGTTTAAGTTCTAAAGCCTTGTATTTTTTTTTGTTTCTTCCTGTACTCATGAGAGAAACATGTGAGGACAAAGAAAGAAATTGTAACAAGTTTGATAGCTTTCCTCGTGCACGATATGGGAATATCGAGCACGGGGAAAAGAATGACCATCCCTCGAACCCTCGCATACGATATGGGAATATCGAGTACAGGGAAAGAATGACCATCCCTCGAACCCTCGCGTATGATAGTAGGATTTCGTAGGTGTCGTACGACAGGATGGGTGGAAGTGACGCTTTGTAAACTGTGCATTGCCTCGAGACCCGTGCATCGCCTTGATTCTTGAAATTGTTAGGGAGTACGATTTGATGTTGCCGCCGCAGCCGGAGTATAGGAAAATCCTGAACTCCTTCCAACTTGTCCCCGCTCAACTTTCTCCCAACGCCATAGCCTACGTGTACTCCCTCTTGAAGCTTTTGCAAACTCAAGGGATTCCGTGGACTCTGACGTTGTTCAGAAGTTTGTTTAGTTGGATGACGGTACCTGGGTATGGGGGGTGCTTGGCTCTTCAGTCGAGGACGAGGAGGGCGATGTTTGCGGGAGCGAGTAGTTCCCACTCTGACTGGAGGGACTATATTTTTTTGTTGGAGGTGATTTGGGAATCCCTCTGACGCCTGGGGTGTGCCCCTCTGAATTCTCTGGGGAAGCGAAGTGGGTAGCAGGGCAAGAAACCCTGAGTAATTTGGAGAAGTTGAAGGGGCAGAGCTGGCCCTTAAAAGATTTTCTGAGGCATGTAAGGAATGATATATCCTTACATGACAAGACGCTGGGATACAACGTCCTGAAAGAAGTCGCCCCTCTGTCCAGTGTGGCTACGATGAAGAGAGCCAGGAGGGGGCATCCTGTCACCCAACTCAATAGAGAAGCAGCTGTGGAGGGGGGAGAAGAAGAAATAAGGGTTCCAGAGCCGGTCTGCGGTGGAGCCGTCGTCGATGTAGTATCCTCTCCTGATGATACCGCAGATGACAAGAAGACATTGGCTGGGCTGGGTTACATAGGAAAGGGTAAGGAGCCCATGCCAGCCACCAAACCCTAGGCAATCCCTAAGGGAGGCGCAGGGATTGCCATAGGGGGAAAGGAAGAAAGCAATAAAGCCACCGTAGGCCAGGAAAAGGATAGGGTGGAAGAACCCCGCTCGGAGTTAGTTCACAAGGAGGTTCCTGGAGAGAAAAGGGGTAATTCCGAGAATTCGGAGCCGGAGCCCCCAAAAAAGAAAGCAAGGGGCGAAGAAGAGGGGGGCTTCGCCGCGAGGGAGGTGCACAACTGGGAGAGGAGTGTGGAGCCCCCGTATTGTACGAACTTCGTCGGACTCTTTGGGGACGAAGGTGTAAGGATGGCAGTGAGGACGACTGGGGAAGATAGGAGGTTGACTATCATCACCGTGCCATCCGAAAATAAAGGTCGAACCTACCGGGGAGAGGTAGGTCTGGCCCTTGGAAGTGGCTTGGTGTCCAAGGATTTTGAGGAGAAGATGGAGAGTACCTCCACGCCAGATCTGTACTCAGGGTATGCGAATAGGCTAGCTATGGTAAGGATTCCTCATTAAGTTTTCTTCAAGCATTACAGTCCTGCTAATTGACGTGTCCCTGCCTGTAGGCTCTTGCTCGCCTGCCGTTGGCTCTGAATAGGGCTCTGAGGACTGAAAAGCAGGTGCTGGAGCTAGGAGCCCAACTTGCTGCCAAATCTTCACAGCTTGGCGTTGCGGACGGAGAAAGGGTCAAACTGTTGGAAGAGAGGGATAAGCTGCAAGAGGAGAAGGTCAAGCTACAGGAGGAGAAGGTCAAGCTGTCCGAGGAGCTTGCAGCTCATCGGTCCGCCCTTATTTCGGCAGGGGCCGCTAATAAAGCCTCGCAGAAGCAGCTTGTTGAGGCCGCCGAACAACAGGAAGCCATCATCGCAGAGAAGTCCATGGCCGCCGTGAAGGCCTACAAAACGAGCCTACCCTGTAGAAAACTGAGGTTAAAAGGGATCAGACGGTCATGGGAGGGACTGGCTTCCACTTTAATTCAAGCGGGGAAGGTTACTGCCGCCGAACTTGAAGAAGTGGATCCTTTCCCTTGCATGGCTGTTGATCCTACTTACAAGAAAGAGAGTTTTGACCTATCTGACGAACTTATCCATCGAGTATTTAGGCTCTTGGATAGGGCTGACAGGGGGTAACCCCTTTTTTTTGTAAGAGTAGTGAATGTAATCCCCTTGTAATTTTTGTAAGCAATAATAGAAAAAGTTTCTCATACTTGCTTTTGCTTTGCATGTGTATTGAACAAGTACCTTTGTACAAAATTGAGATATTCAGACTGATTCTAAGAAAATTTGTAATAGATTTTCTGAACCTTATAATAGATGAGTTCAAATTTGGAACATCTTGACTATAATTCTGAGAGAAAAGCCTCCTAACAATATAATAAGGAGCTTTTGAACCTCATAGTAGTTGAGTTTAAATTTGGAACTCCCTCGGGGATCCATGTAGGAAAAGGAATAGTGTGATAGTCAGGGTGGATCCCGCCCAAAAGGCATCTTTGATCCAATGCCACAAGGGCTTGAACGCCTAAAACATCGTGTACGATGTTTGTACTTGTCGCAAGGGCTAACCTCGGGGATCCCCTTTAGTAGAGTTATAGATATTCCTTTGTACTTACTTGACTTCAATGCAATGTAATGAATAGCTACAAAAATATCACTATTTTACTCAAATTCATTGATTTATCCTAAATCAGACCCGAAAAGTCATTATTCCCTTAAAATTGATCGATGTACCGACCAAAATATGTATAATTATGGGTATTACATTAAAATGCAATTAAATATCCCTAATAGATCACCACATCATTTTTTGACTGAAATACATCAATATAGCTAACTTAAGTGTGTAATCAGAGTATTATGTTAAAACCTTCATAAAGATAAGATTAAAGTTAAATTGCATATATGCTCTTCAAATACATTAAAAACTTATTGAATACTCACACAATTGCTTTACATAATAAGTTATTTTAACTGAATATAAGCAATTGTATAAGTATTTAATTAATTTTTATTGTATTTAAAGAGAATATATATACTTTGACTTTAATCTTGTCTGTGTGAAGTTTTTTTAATATAATGCTCTGATTACACACCTAATGTTTCCTATATTGATGTATTTCAATCGAAAATTAATATTTGGCGATTTATTAGGAACTTTTGATTACGTTTTAATGTAATACGTATAATTATACAACTATTTATCAGTATATCAATTAATTTTAAGAGAATAGGCACTTTTAAAGTCTGATTTATGACATATCAATGAATTTGAGTTGAATAGTAAAAGTTTTGAAGCTATTCGTTGCATTATATTGAATTCAAGCGAAGTATAAGCATTTAGAGTACGATTCATTGCTTAATAAGTTATTTTAACTAAATTCAAGCAATATTGTGGATATTCAATTAGTTTTTATTATATTTAAAGAGAAAATTTGCAATTTGACTTTAATCTTATCTATATGAAGGTTTTTTAATATAATACACTGATTACAGACCTAATGTTTGCTATATTGATGTATTTTAGTCGAAAAATGATATGTGGCGATCTATTTGAGATATTTGATAGCGTTTTAATGTAATACCTATAATTATAGATCTTTTCGTTAGTATATCGATCAGTTTTAAGAGAATAGACACTTTTAAGAATTGATTTATGAGAAATAAATAAATTTGAGTTAAATAGTGATATTTTTGCAGCTATTCATTGCATTACATTGAATTCAAGGGGAGTACAAGCATTTAGAGTACGATTCATTGTATAATAAGTTATTTTTACTGAATACAAGCAATTGTGAGAGTATTTAATTAGTTTTTATTATATTCAAAGAGAATATTTGTAATATGACTTTAATCATGTCTATATGAAGGTTTTTTAATATAATACTCTAATTACAAACCTAATGTTAGCTATATTAATGTATTTCAATCAAAAATTGATATTTGGCAATCTATTAGGGACATTTGATTGCGTTTTAATGTGATACCTATAATTACACATCTATTTGTCAGTATATCGATCAATTTTTTGAGAATAAGCTCTTTCAGGGTCTGATTTATGGCATATCAATGAATTTGAGTTAAATAGTGATGTTTTTACAATTATTCATTGAATTACGTTGAATTCAAGTGAAGTACAAGCATTTTGAGTACAATTCATTGCAAAATAAATTATTTTAGCTGAATACAAGTAATTATATGAGTATTAAATTAATTTTTATTGAATTTAAAGAGAATATATATAATTTTACTTTAATCTTGTCTATATGAAGGTTTTTTAATATAATACTCTTATTACACACCTAATATTTGTTATAATGATGTATTTCAATCTAAAATTTATATTTGACAATCTATTAGGATTATTTGATTATATTTTAACATAATAGCTATAATTACACATCTATTTATCAGTATATCGATTAATTTTAAGAGAATAAGGACTTGTAGGGAATGTTTTATGACAAATCAATGAATTTGACTAAAATAGTGATATTTTTGCAGCTATTCATTGAATTATATTGAATTCAAGTGGAGTACAAGCATTTAGAGTACAATTCAATGCACAAAAAGTTATTTTAACTAAATACAAGCAATTGTGAAAGTATTCAACTAGTTTTTATTATATTCGAAGAGAATATTTGCAATTTGATTTTGATCTTGTCTATATAATAGTATAACTTAATGTTTGCTATATTGATGTATTTCAATCAAAAATTAATATTTTGCAATCTATTAGGGACATTTAATTGTATTTTAATATAATACCTATAATTACACATCTATTTATTAGTATATCGATTAATTTTAAGAGAATATGCTCTTTTAGGGTTTGATTTATGACATATCAATGAATTTGAGTTGAATAGTGATGTTCTTGCAGCTATTCATTAAATTATGTTGAATTCAAGTGGAGTACAAGCATTTAGAGTACGATGCATTGCATAATAAGTTATTTTAACTGAATACAAGCAATTGTGTGACTATTCAATAAGTTTTTAATGTATTTGAAGAGCATATATGCAATTCGACTTTAATCTTGTCTATATGAAGATTTTTAACATAATACTCTGATTACACACCTAATGTTTGCTATATTGATGTATTTAAGTTGAAAAATGATATGTGATTATCTATGAGGGACATTTGATTATATTTTAATATAATACCTATAATTATACATCTTTTGGTCGGTATATTGGTCAAATTTAAGAGAATAGCCTCTTTTAGGGACTGATTTATGATCTATGAATGAATTTGAGTTGAATAGTCTTGTTTTTGCAGCTATTCATTGTGTTATGTTGAATGCAAGTTGAGTAGAAGCATTTAGAGTATAATTCATTGCAAAATAAGTTATTTTAACTGAATACAAGCAATTATGTGAGTTTTCAGTTAGTTTTTATTGTATTTAAAGAGAATATATGTAATTTGACTTTAATTATATTTATATGAAATTTTTTTAATATAATACTCTGAATACAAACTTAATGTTTGCTATGTTGATATATTTTAATTAAAAATTGATATTTGGCGATCTATTTGGGACATTTGATTGCATTTTAGTGTAATACTTATAATGAATTTGAGCTGAATAGCGATGTTTTTGCAGCTATTCATTGCATTAGGTTGAATTCAAGTGGAGTACAAGTATTTAGAGTATGATTCATTACATAATAAGTTATTTTAACTGAATAAAAGCAATTGTGTGCGTATTCAATTAGTTTTTGTTGTATTTGAAGAGAATATATGCAATTTGACTTTAATCTTGTCTATATGAAGGTTTTTAAAATAATACTCTTATTATACACTTAATATTTGCTATAACAATGTATTTCAATCAAAAATTGATATTTGGCAATCTATTAGGGACATTTGATTGCATTTTATTATAATACCTATAATTACACATCTATTTATCAGTATATCGATCAATTTTAATAGAATAGACTCTTTTAGGGTCTCATTTATGCCATATCAATGAATTTGAGTTGAATAGTTATATTTTTGCAGCTATTCATTGCATTACATTGAATTCAAGTGGAGTACAAGCATTTAGAGTACGATTCATTGCATAATAAGTTATTTTAACTGAATACAAGAAATTGTGTGAGTATTCAGTTAGTTTTTATTGTATTTAAAGAGAATATATGCAATTTGACTTTAAACTTATTTATATGAAGGTTTTTTTAACATAATACCATAATTACATACCTAATGTTTGCTATATTGATGTATTTCAATTAAAAATTGATATTGGCGATTTATTTGGGACATTTGATTGCGTTTTACTTTAATACCTATAATTACACTTCTATTTGTTAATATATCGATCAATTTTATGAGAACAAGATTTAGGGTCTGATTTATGACATATGAATGAGTTTGAGTTTAATAGTAATATTTTTTCAGCAATTCATTGTATTATGTTGAATTCAAGAGTACAATTATTTAGAGTATAATTCATTACATAATAAGTTATTTTAACTGAATAAAAGCAATTGTGTGTATTCATTTAGTTTTTATTGTATTTGAAGAGAATATATACAATTTTACTTTAATCTCATCTATATAAAGGTTTTTTAACATAATACTCTGATTACACACCTAATGTTTGCTATAATGACATATTTCAATCGAAAATTGATATTTAGCGATCTAATAAGGACATTTGATTGTGTTTTAATGTAATATCTATAATTACACATCTATTTATAAGTATATCGATCAATTTTAAGACAATAAGCTCTTTTAGGGTCTGATTTATGACATATGAATGAATTTAAGTGGAATAGTGATATTTTTGCAGCTATTCATTATATTACGTTGAATTCAAGTGGAGTACTAGCACTTAGAGTATGATTCATTGCATAATAAGTTATTTTAACTGAATATAAGCAATTATGTGAGTATTCAATTAGTTTTTATTATATTAGAAGAGAATATATGCAATTTAATTTTAATCTTGTCTATATGAAGTTTTTAACATAATACTCTGATTGCACACCTAATATTTATTATAATAATGTATTTAAATCAAAAATTAATATTTGGCGATCTATTATGGACATTTAATTGCGTTTTAATGTAATACTTATAATTACACATCTATTTATCAGTATATCGATCAATTTTAAGAGAATTGACTCTTTTAGGGTCTAATTTACGACATATCAATGAATTTGAGTTGAATAGTAATTTTTTTGTAGTTATTCATTATATTACATTGAATTCAAGTAAAGTACAAGTATTTAGAGTACGATTCATTGCATAATAAGTTATTTTAACTGAATACAAGTAATTGTGAGATTATTCAATTAGTTTTTATTACAGTCAAAGAGAATATTTGCAATTTGACTTTGATCTGGTCTATGTGAGGGTTTCTTAGCATAATACTCTGATTACAAACTAATATTTGCTATTTTGATATGTTTCAATCGAAAATTAATTTTTGGTGATCTATTAGGTATATTTGTTTGTGTTTTAACCCAATCCTTGATCTCTCAGCCAAAGAGTTCTCCTTGGTGCACATTCCTAGAGAAGAAAACCAAATAGTAGATCGACTCGCAAAAGGGGGGCTCCCCGACCTCTGCCAACATCAATTATTCGAAAAGCCTAGCTGCGAGCGCATGGAGATTCACTCTGAAGGGCGTCCGCTCTACTGGATGGACAGGATCTTCGATTACTTGAAGAATGGGACTCAACCTGACAACAGGCAAGAGGCAAAGAAATTGAAGCTCGAACGCATCAAATACGTCCTCATCAATGAAGAACTTTACAGAAGGTCTTATACCAGACCTCTCACTAATTGCCTGAGACCAGAAGAGGCACAAGAAGTCATGGAAGCTGTTCACAAGGGGAGTGTGGAACCCACGCTTGCGACCAAAGCTTGGTCATGTGGATCTTATGTCAGGGGTTCTTCTGGCCTAACATCCACAAAGATGCTTAGATATTTGTGAAAAAATGCTCTCAGTGTTAATACTATGTTGACATGCAATCGGCCGGCTACCTCATGCCGATCAATTTATCTTTGCATTTTGCTATTTAGGGGTTTGACTTTCTGGGTCTAATGCCCACCGCTATTAGGAGTTACAAGTGGATACTGGTCACTGTAGACTTTTTCACGAAGTAGATAGAAGCCAAACCTCTTGCTCAACCTACTGCTCAGAAAATCAAAAATTTTCTATGGTCAAACATCATCTGCAGATATAGTGTACCCATAGTGATCATTATAGATAATGGTACTCTATTTGCCAATCAGCAGGTTCGTGTCTTCTGTGGTAGACACTAGATCAACCTTAAGTATGCATCTATTTGGCATCCTTATACCAACGAATAGGCGGAAGTTGCTAACAAGAATATCCTAAACATCTTAAAGAAGCACCTAGACGGTGCCAAGACCTTCTGGCCAGACAAACTACCAGGCGTTCTTTAGTCATATCACAACTCCGTCCAAAGTTACCCAAGAATCTCCTTTCTCCCCGTCCTTCTGGATGGACGCTATTATACTAGTCGAGCTAGAACACTACTCCCCCAGAGTAGAGGTTGCAGTCAACTTCGATCCCGAAGATTTGAAAACCTGGATAAATGAGAATGATGATTCACAGTGGATCGACCTAGACCTCCTAGAATAAAGAAGACTGATAGCTGCACTAAAGCACCTGGAACACAAATGCTGGGTCAAATGATACTTCAACTGGAAGGTCAATCCCAGAGATTTCACTCAGGGCGATCTGGTGCTCAAACGACAATTGCTTGCTGGCAATAATTTGGGCGTTCCCAAGCTTGAACCAAATTGGGAAGGTCCATATATTGTACGCGAGATTGCTAGGCCTAATGCATATTATCTCATGACCTCTGAAGGTACTCAACTCCCCAAGACTTGGAGCGGAGATAATCTGAAGAAGTTCTACGCTTGAATCAGAACAACAATCTATCCTCATTTTTTTCACAGAATTCATTTGTACAGATTCATCCAAAAATTATTTGTACATATTCATGGGATATTTTCTTCCTGGATTCTTTCATCTATTTGGACATTTTATATTCTGGGATTCTTACGACATTAATATTTATATTGAGGTATTCATATCATCTGAAGCATGGCCAGCTCATCTTTTATTCAAGCATCGTGCGACATGTATGACTCTGGCCTCTCTTCAACTATCATACCTGAGGTTTCCATACTTCGTACATGATGGTCTGTATACTCATGCTTCATATACGAAGGTCACCGAGCCTAGTTACGCCTGGCAGACAGGGTCTCCCACCGACATTCGGAACCCTTCTATAAGCCCACCTAGCTAGCAGAAGGATAGAAGGCTCGCTTGTAATCTTAGGGCAGTCCCTATTATCTACTTATGACGCAAGTCCCCCCTAAGATGAGTGCTTTCGCTTCCCACTAGGATCTGCCCTAATAGAGGGCAGCCCATACCTCAAGTACAAACATCGACTATGATGTTTCAGATGATCCATCCTTTTGGTATTAGATCAGATAACTCCTCCTAAGCAGGATCTCCACTACTACTATTATTACTTCTTTCCTATACAAGATTACAAAGAGGCATGATTCCAAATTAGATCTCCAGATTAGCCCCTCATGGAGGTTAGCCCATACCTCAGGTACAAACATCGACATGATGTTTTAGATGATCCGTTCTTTTGGTATTGGGTCAGATAACTCCTCTTAAATTGGGTCCTTATTATTACTATGTGATTTTTCCACACATCCATATAAAAGAATGTGGTTTGAGGGTCAAAGCTCTAAATACTCTTAGATCAATCGTCCTATAAGCCCAAATGCTATATATGATGTCTCAAGCTGTTCAAGTTCTCTTGACACTTGGTCAGACAATGCCTCTTAAACACTAAGGAGATCTCTAAAGGTGCTCTGTATGATTCAACTTGTTACGGAGCTCATTCTCACAAACTGGTGTTTTAAATTGGACTGCTCATTCAAGAATTCAAACACATCTCATAATACAATTTGTGTTCATTCAAGATACATGCTTATCTTACAGATATAAAAATCAGGTATCAAAGAAAAACTTTTCACTTATGTATATTCATATTACAAAATTGAGGTTACATGTTTGTTTACATTGGAGCGAGTTAGTCTTCTTTGGCCTTATCCAAAAGATCAAACATCTGATGGATAAAATCATCGTCCAAGTCCAACCCATCCTTTTATAAATGGAATCATCGGCTAGGCATGCGATAGGCTCCACTTCCATAAGGTCATTTGTAGTGATCTTACCCTTGCACATTAAAGTGGAGGCCAAGACCTTCACAGGCTTGCCTGATTCCATCTAACTTCTCTTTTCTACATTATAAGCTTGTCTTGTAGGCTTCTACAGCTGCAGCAGATCTTCTTGTAGCAACAGTCTCCTGGTCTTTAGTGACCTTATTCAGCTTCTGTCGCAGGGCTATATTATCAGCCCTTAGCAAGCCTATGACAGATTTGTAGACTATGAACTCCTCTTGTAAAGCATCACACTTAGAAGATTTCACAATAAGTTGCACCCTCAAGGCCTCAATCTCCTCAACCTGTCGCTGAAGTTGGCCTCCTTGTTCTAGCACCTGCTCCTCTATCCTCAAAGTCCTATTCAGAAGTAGAGGCAGACGAGCAAATACCTAATGAACAAAACAGAGTTAGTGCATCTCAAACAAGTAAGCTTGCAAAGGATTGAAAGGGAAATGTGTGAGAAATCCTTACGATGGCCACACTGTTGACTACACCGGCATAGGCATCCGTTATGGAAGATCTCTCCATCTTCTCTTCCAGATCCCTGGTCGCCAATCCTCCTCCCATGGCCAGACTCACATCCCCTTCGATGGCATTGCTTTGGTCGGATGATTGCTGGGAGACAATTGTTACCTTTCTTTCTTCCCCTGTTGTCCCCACGACAACCTTCAAACCTTTATCTCCGAATTCCCTAACAAAGTTGACACTGAATGGGGGCTCTACACTTCGCTACCAATCATGCTCCTCCCTGGCGGTCCCTTTTTGTTCCGTTAGGACCCTTCCCTTCTTCGCAGGAGACTCTGGAAGCATGTTCTCTGAAAGACACCTTTTCCTCTTGGGACTTTGCTGAGCACTAGGCCCAGGCAGGGGCTTGCAGTCTCCCCCTCCGTTTTCTTCTCCAAGCCTTCCCCTGTGGCCTTTTTCTCTCCTTTGTCTTCCCCAATGATGATCCCCTTTTTGTTATCACTTTTGGAAACCGTCTTGGGTTTGGTTGCTGCCATCCTCTTACCTGCATCTTCAAACAGCTTGGCCAAGGTTCTCCTGTCATCTGCCGTATCCTTTGGGGATGATACCAAGCCGACAGCAGTTCCGCCACAGATTAACCTTTATTATTCCCTGCTCCTCCACCTCTTCAGTAACCTCCTTACTGAGCTGGATGGCTTTAGGATGCCCTCTCCTGGCCCTCTTCATTAGAACTATGCCAGGGGGTGGATTTGCCTCCTTGAAGATGACATACCTCAGCGCCTTGGCATGCAGGGATATGTCATTCTTCACATGTTTGAGAAAATCCTTCAAGGGCTAGTTCTGCCCCTTCAGCCTCTCCAGATTCTTCAAGGTACCCTCTCCAGCCATCCACTTGGCATCTTCGATGAACTTGGGGGGGGGGGGGGGGGGGCAAACTCCGGGCACCAGAGGAATCCCCATATCCCCTCCGATGAAGTAGTAGTCTCTCCAGTCTGAGTGAGAACTACTCGCCCCGGGGAACATCACCTTCCTTGTCTTCAATCGCAGGGTGAAGAAGAATTTTTCACGAGTGGAGGTGAAGACAAACATTTCTTTCTCTTTCCCTAAACTACGACTTTATGGGGAACAGTGGCGACTCTTTGTTTTCTGGCCGTCTGATCTTTTTGATCAGTGCGCAAGCGCAATTAGGCCGTTCATTTTTTTGATTTTTTCAAAATTAGAAGTGGCGCACAGAATCAAAGCGTCCCTTCACCTGCACTCTTCATATGCTCGTGCACAATGTTTCTAAACATCAGACTGCACTGCCTAGTTTGTTCTCCCACTATTGTTCGCTGATGTTTTGCCTCAGCCTAACATCGTCCACGATGATAGTTGGAAACCTTTAAACTTCTATTTTTTACCTTTGGCTTTATGTTTTCTTATGAATCCCTATTTTGTTCTTTCCAATCTCTTATTACCTTTTTCTAATAAAGGAAAAATGAGATAAACGGAAAACACAGTAAACTAGATTCATCTAGAATAAATTTTTGAAAGAAAAAATATATTTCGTTAATGATAAAATTTGTCTCTTTCTTGAGTATAGGACATACAAGGAAATCAAAAAAAATTACAAGGCTTTAGAACATAGGTATTTATTGTAATAGTGTCAATCTGAAATATAAGACAAGCCACATATCTGGGTTGACCTATTACTCTCCTTACTAGCCAGCAGCACGCCCTCGGAGAACTACTTGCTCCCCTCCTCTCCAATCATTCCTACAAATGTGTATTGATGATGAGGCTGAGGAATGAGAAGCAGAGGAAGGAAGCAAGTCATCTCTAGCCTTCGAGATGAACCTGTTACTACGCCTCTGGCCCTCTTTAGGACTTCTGCAGGGAGGGGCAAGTTGATATCCCCCAGCTGGCATAAGCACCTGTCGGAGGAATCTCCCTTGAACTATGGCTTCCAGCATCGAAGAAACCTGTTTGGTCCCTTGGGGCCACAGAAGGGAAGAACTACAGGAACTCTGATATTTTCCTGATTTAAAATACTTACATCAACTAGTGTTTGCAAGCGAATTCCCATTCCTCCCGACTCTTTACATTTTTCATCACCTCCAGGATCTGGGAGGCATTCTCCAGGATCTTCTCTTCTTCCTTCCTTATCTCAAATAACTTCTCCCCCAAGTTGCTTTTTATCCCTTCAATGCCAGGGGCGACTTCAGATACAACCTCGGGAGCCCCCTTCTTCTCCTTAGTCCCCTTTTCCATCTTGTCTCTTCTCTCCTCCTTGTCATTCTCTTCCTTCTTCTCCTAGCCTCGGGCATTCGTCGGGAAGAAACGGGGAAAAGAGGTTCTCCTTAATTTAGCTGGTGAAGAAATTGGCTTTTTGAGAGAACTAGAACCGCAGATCACCAGGGGCACCTTCGCTGGCTCCTTCATGAAGGTTACACCAACCTTGGGAAGGAACTGCTTAATGTTTTTATCCTTGACCAGAATCTTCCCCATGAGTGTCTGGTGCACTACGGTTTAGTCCTCTAAGTATTGTACTGGTCTTTTTGGCACCCTATTCTCACCTTCGTTCTCACTTTAGTCCTTTGAGGCACCCTGACTGGGGAATCAGTGGTGCCTACTACTTTAGCCGCCTTCTCCTCCCTTTTAGAGACTTGTGTGGACTCCAGAGCATCCACAAGACCCCAACAACCTTGACCGGTGGCATCTCCTCAGCAGGAATCACAATAGGGACCCTCACTCCTTCTTCCTAGGCACCTCAGTGACTTCCACCACCGCTTTTGGCTCCTTCGCTGGTGGTTTCATTTGTTTATTCTTCTCAGGGGAGGAGGCATCAACCGGAGAACTGTCAGCCCTCCTTTTCTTTGAAGGAAGGCCAGACAAAATCTTCCACCTATGCCTGCTCTCCATCTCTAACTGTTATCTGCCTTGCAGGATCTTCAGAACAAGTGGAGGGGGATGCAAATCGGTAGGGCGCCGCTCCAGTTTTATCCTGATAGGTCTCGGGCAGCGCATCCACCATCATGATGGTTTGCATTCCAGGACTCACATTAATGTTTGCGCCCTGATAATACGACGGGCTGATGTTAACACGTGGCTAAAGCGCTGTATCTCAGCCATACAAATGGCATTCTGGGAAGTCCACCCCTTGTTCTTCTTTATCATTATTTTCTCTTTGCAGGAGTCCAACCTCATGGATGAGGTTTCAGTCAACTATCGGGTCTGACATTCCAATTGTCTACCAATAATGTCGATGATGATGGTCCCCAGCTTTACCTGTTACTATCGGCGTGCCATGACCATACCATTTCAAAGGTAGCATGCTTCCCCCTGGCGTACAAACTAAGGACCCGCATGCTCAAGCCGATGCAGATCCCTAAAAGGATCACCACAATCGAGAAGGCTAAGCTCCTCATCCACTACTTCCAGCTCCCCCAGTGGCCATCAGTGGAAAGACCACTAGGATAGATTCAGTAATAAAATACTCATCTCCTTTCGGGAAACCAGGGTTCTGCTACATTGCAGCTATAAAATCCAGTGAACAAGCCACGACAAAGAGGACGAATGAAAAAAAAAAGAAACAAGAAGGTGGTGAAGAAACCAGGGCAAAAGCAATACTTTTTTTCTTGTTTTTCTTGTATTAGAGCCCCAAGGGAGGAGCTCTCTCTTCCTCTCTCCCTAGCTCACTGAGTATTGTACTGGTCTTTTTGGCCATCTCCTCTCTCTTCATAGTGGAATCCTTCACTCGATCACCTAGTGGATGTAGAGAATTTCCACCTTGAACCACCTTAAATCTTTGTGTGCTGCTTTGTGTGTCTTAACACTCTGTGTGCTGCCATCTTCCAGGACTCTCTCTCTCTCTTTCTCAGGATCTCCCACATCTCACATCATCAGAAGCCTAAAGGGTCAAGCACGTATCTCAAAGCCTAAAGCCTGAAGCCTGAAGTCCCATGCCTTAAGCTTGAAGCTCGAAGCCTGCTTCCTGAAACCTGATGCACAAAGCATGAAGCTCATGGACTCAAGGCTGCTTCTTGGAACTTGATGCACAAAGCATGCTCATGGCCTGAAGCCTAATGCCCGATACTCAAAAGTCCAAGCCTGATGCCCGATACTCAAAAGTCCAAGCCTGATGCCTTCAAATCGAAATCCAAAGCCCAAAGTGTGAAGGCATGTGCTTGAAGCCTAAAGCTAAAAGCTTGAAAGCCCAACCCAAAATCCCTAACTCTAAAGGCCCAAGGCTGAATCATGTAGCCAGAAATTTGTAGCCCAAAACATAATGCCTAAAGGACCAAGCTCGAAGCCTGAAGGCCCAAGCCCAAATCCCGAGACTTTGGGCTTCGGGCTTTAGCATTCGAGCTTCAAACTTGAGCCTTCAAGTTTAGGCCTTCTGGCTTAGAGCACAGGACTTCAAGGTTTTGGCTTCAAGCTTAGGTCTTTAGGCTTCTAGCTTTGAACATCAGACTTTGAGCTTTGGGCTTCAACTTTCAGGTTGGGCTTTGGCCTTTTAATCTCGGACATTAGACTTGGGCCTTCGGCCTTCGGGCTTGCAGTTTAGGACTTGTGGCTACACGCATGGGCTTTCAGGCTTTTGGCTCAGGCTTAAGAATTTGGGCTTCTAACTTTGGCCTGCGGCCTTCGAGCTTCACGCTTCGGGCTATGGTCTTCAAGCTTGCACATAAAGGGTTCAAGCATCAGGCTTAGGCCATCATGATTCGAACTTCAGGCATGGTCTTTTACGCTTTAGACTTCAAATATCAGGCTTGGGCATTTTGACATTAGGCTTCAGGCTTTATCTTTTAGGCCTTAGTTTAAAGCTTCGGGATTTGAGCTTTGGACTTCGGGCATAGTCTCTCAGTATTTGAGGTTCAAGCTTCGGGATTCGGCCTTTGAACTTTGGGCTTCAGGATTCAAGCTTTAGCCTTCGGTCTTTGGATTTGGGTTTCCAGGCTTCAAGCTTCTGCCTTTAAGCTTTTGGCTTTAGGCTTTAGGCTTCGAGCTTTGCTATCGCAATTTCGATCTTCGGGCTTTAGGCCTTTTAGTTGTAAGCATGGGCATTCAGGTCTCGGGATTTGGGAATAAAACTTCAAGCTTTAAGCTTCCAGCATAACCCTTTGGTTTTTGGTCTGACCTTTTGGGCTTGGGATTTTGGCTTCAGGCTTCGGGATTCGAGCTTCAAGCTTGAAGCTTTGGGCGATAGTCTTCAAGCTTGCATATGGAGGGTTCAAGCATCCGGCCAAGGCGATAGGATTTGAGCTTGAGGCATGGGATTTTGCTCTTTGGGTTTCAAATTTAAGGCTTGGGCATTTGGGCATTAGGCTTTAGCCTTTGGCCTTAGAGTTTGAAGCGTCCCATCACCTACACTCTTCCTGATATTGTGCACCATGTTTCCAAACATCAACTTGCGTTGCCCATTTTATTCTCAACTAATTGTCATTCGATGTTTCACCTATCTAGCATAACATCGTCCACGATGATAATTGGTCTTTGGAACCTTTTAACTTTAGATTTTACCATTGACTTTATAAGTTCATAAAATTCCTGTTCTTTTCTTTCTAATCTTTTACTATTTTTTTCAAACAAAAGAGAAAGGAGACAAAAGAAGGAAAGCATAATAAACAGGATTCTTTTAGAGCAAGTTTTCAAAGAAATATTTTCTATTCATAATAAAACTTGTTATAAATCTCATTTTTTTACTCTTACATATTTCTCTGTTGAGTACAGGACATGAAATGAAATAAAAAAAATATAAGGCTTCAAATCATAGACAGTAAGGGTTATAGTGTAAATCTCAAATATAAGAAAAACCTCCCTTTGAGATTAACCTATACTGCTCCTCATCAGAATAACACACCCTCCATGGTCTTTTCGAAGCTCCCTTTTCTCTGATTGTTCCTTCAAACATATTGATGATGGGTTGGAGGATGAGAAAGAAAGAAAGGAAGAAAATCATTCCCAGCCCTTGGGTTATCTTGTTGCTACGCTTTAGGAGTACTTTGGCCTTCATTAGAACCTCTGCGTGGAGAGGCGAGCTGATATCCCCAGCCAGCGTAGGCACCTATGGGGGGAATCTCCCCTAAACCATAGCTCCTAGAGTCAAAAAACCTGTCTGGACCCTTGGGGCCACAGAAAAGAAGAACGGCTAGACTCTGATGTTTTTTTGATTTAGAATACTCACATCAATCAGAGTTTATAGGAGAACATCGAAGGCTGCTTGGCTCTTCACATGGTGACCTATGGCTGAGGCGCTGATGATATTCACTGCTGTCCTCACTGCCTCCTCTAGGTCCTCCATACGTCGCCTTCTCCATCCCATGCTATTATCTATCAGGGCATGCATGAAGCGTATCTTAGACTTCAGCAGCTCGTCCTGGCGATGGGTCTTGAAGGCCATTTGCTTTGCCTTGGAGTCTACTTCCTTGGCATCCATGACCTCACCCCTGAGCCTATTTCTCTCTCTTCTCAAAGCCTCTTTTTCATCATCTAATTTCTTTATTCTTTTCTAGAGATCGTTGATGTGGAAAGAATAGGCCTAGCCTATGTCCAACATAGTGCGGTGGAACTCTCCCCTCACAACCTCGGCTTTGCCTGCCCATTCCTCGTTCTTAAGAGTTAAGGAGGTCAACTTCTCCTCCAAGTCATGCAACCTCCTTAACTCCTTATCCTGCCTAGCTCGGGATTGTTCTGTGCCCGCCGCCAAAGCCCTCTCTAGCTCCGCTATTCTCTTAAAATAGCGCATTTTTTCTCCTCAATCTTTTTATTTATACTATTTACCATCTCCACTATGTGGGAGGTGCCTCTTAAGATCTTTTCCTCTCCTCTTCTTATCTCAAGGGCAGCCCAGGGAACCACCTCCTTCTTCTTAATAGCCTCCTCCATCTTGACTCCTTCTCTCTTCAGTCCCTTCTCTTCCTTCTTCTCATCACCTCGAGCACTCACCGGAAGAAGACAAGGAAAGGAAGGCCTCCTTGCCATAGATGGAGGAGGGACTGGCTTACCAAGGGGAGTAGGGCCGCAAACCACTAGGAGCATTTTTGATAGCCCCCTCGCATGCATAACCCCTATCGTAGGAAGGAACTGCTCAATGTTCTCATCTTTGAATAGAATCTTTCATGGGTTGAGGCTTTCTCTCACGAGCATCTGATGCACTACACTCAGCTCCTTCTGCTCTACAGCCTTCAGAGGCACCTTGACCGAAGAGTGAGAGATGTTCACCGCCTCCACTACCTTCTCCTCTATTGTAGGTCATTGTGCAGACTCTAGAGTTTGCATCAGAGCCCTGGGAACCTTAGCTGATGGCATCTCCCCTGATGGAACTATAGCTGGAGCCCCTGCTTCTTCTTCCTGAAGCACCACGACAGTCTCCTTAGCCGCCGATCTTGGCGATCCATAAGACGGTTCCAAGATTCTCTTCTTCAGAGGATGGAGGGTTGCTAGCCCTCTTCTTCTTCAGAGGAAGACCCGACAGAATCTTCCACTCGTGGCTCCCAGCCATCCCTCTAACAAATCTACACCCATTCTGCAGGATTTTTAGAAATGGTGGAGGAGAATGCGAATCGGCATGACACCACCCTAGCTTTATTCTGACAGGCCTTGGGTAGCACATCCACCGTCACAATGATTTGCATTTTAGGACCTACATTAATGTTCATGCCCTAACAATGCGAGGGGCTGATGTTAACACGTGGTTCCAGCGCTGCATCTCGGCAATACATGTAGCGCCATGGGTATTAACCTCTCTATCATTTTTATTATTTTTCTTGCAAGTCACCAGCCTCGGCCACAAGGATACAATAAAACCTTGATTCTGATGATTCAAGGCCATTTCCCTGCAAATATTGATAACGATGTATCTTAGCTACATCTGTTAGTGTGCCATGACCTCATTATTTTTAATACAACATGCTTCTTCCAGGCACATAAACCAAAGGTCCACGTGCTTCAGCCATCACAGTCCCCTAGAAGAATTACTAGAATCAAGAAATAAAGTTCTCCTTTCACTACTTCAAGCTCCTTTAGTAACTGACAATAGTAAAACCACCAATGCGGACTCAGCAATTGAATATTTTACCCTCTTATAGCAAATTCAGGTTGAGCTCTACTCCCTCCTACCTATAAAAGCCATTGAACAGGCTTTAGGTGGGAAGGGAGAGAAGATAGGAAAAAGGGTTGGATTAGCCACGTCTTTATCCTTCTATCAACTTATAATAGAGCTTGAGATAAGGAAGCTCTTTCCCTCTTTCTCTCTTTCACTCTCTTTTTTTTCTTTTCACATTTTACTGGTCTTTACGACCACCCCCATTCTTTACCACTAAAATTATCTCACTGATCATCTGGTGGATATAAGGAATTTTCTCCCTAAATTATTTTAAATCTCTGTGTGCTATTTTGGGTGCATATTACTCTTATTTAAGCATTAATCATCAGGCTTAGCTCTCTGCATGCTGCTATTTCTCGGGACTCTCTTTCTCTTTGTGTTTCTCAGGATCCTCTACTTCCCACATCAATGGCTTTAGGGTTAGGCCATTGGGCTTCGAGCTCTAGCTTCGAGCTTCTAGCTTCGAGCTTCTAGCTTCAACCTTCAAGCATCGGGCTTCAAGCTTCGAGCTTCTGGCTTTCGGAATCGGGCATCGGGCATCGGGCTTTAGCTTTGGGCTTTGGGCTTCGGGTATCTGGCTATGGGCTGTGCGAGATATAGATTTCATGCTTAAGGCTTTGGGGATCGAGCTTCATGCTTCGGTCTTGGGCTTTTATTTCAGACTTCAGGCTTTAGACTTGAGCCTTTAGGCTTTAGGCTTTAAGCTTAGGCCTTTAGGCTATGGGTTTTAAGGTTTAAGCTAGTGCTGACAGAGTTTGATCTTCAAGGCTACGGATCCATGCTTGGGATCTCAAGTTTCAAGCCATAGACTTCAACTTTGAAGCATTAAGCTTCAAGCTTCAGGCATGGGCCTATAGACTTTAAACTTTGGCTTTCGAGCTTTAGGTTTTAAGCTTCAAGCTTGTGCCATTTGATTTCGATCTTCATGGTTAAGGATTACAGCTTGGGCCTTCGGGATTCAAGCTTTGGGCTTCGACTCTTGGCCCACCAAGATTTGGGCTTAGGCTTTTTGGCTTCTATCTTTGGACTTTGAGCTTTGGGCTTCAAAGGATGAGCTTGGGCCATCAGACTTTAGGCTTCAAGCTGCGAGCTTCTGTCATCGAGATTCAGGCTTATGCTATGGCTTTCTAACTTTGGGTTTTAGGCTTTAGGTCAGAGATTTGGGCTGAGGCCTTCGGGGCTTGAGGCTTTAAGCTTTGGCTTTTTTGCTTCAGGATTTGGGTTTAGGTCATTGTGCTTCTAGCTTGAGCTCTTGGGCTTTGGACTTCAGGCTACAAGGTTGGGCCTTCTGGCTTTAGGCTTAAGCTTATGGGTTTCAAGCTTGGGCCTTCAGGATTAGGTCTTTGGACTTGGGTCTTCGGGCTTTGGACTTCAGACTTAGGCCTTCGAACTTCAGGCTTTAGGCTTCCAACTTTTGTCTTCAAGCTCAGGCTTACGGGCTTTGGGCTTAATGCTTAGGGTTGGGACTTCAAGCTTGGACGTTTAGGCTTTGCACTTAAGGCATTGAGCTTCGGGATTTAGGCTTCGGGCTATCAGGCTTTGGGATTTAGGCATTTACCTTGGGGTTTTGGGCTTTGAGCTTAAGACTTTGGACTTCGGGCTTGGGACATCAGGCTTTAAGCTTCGTGCATCTAGCTTTGGGATTGAGCTTGTATGCTTCACAGTTTGGGCTTTGATCTCCAAGGTTGGGCCTTCGAGCTTCGGGCTTAATGCTTAGACCATTTGGCTTTGTGCTTCAAGATTCCATCTTTAGGTCTCGAGCTTTGTTCCTGGGACGTCTGGACTCAGCTATAGGCATCCGACTTTAATCTTCAAACGTAGACCTTTGGCCTTCTAAATTGGGCCAGGGATTTTGGGATTAGGCCTTCAGGTTTTGGTCTTTGGCCTTGAGGCATGGGCCTTCAAGGTTCGTACCTTGGACTTGAGCCTTGGGGTTAAGCCCTTAGGCTTCGGACTTTAGGCTTCGGCATTCGGGATTCAGAATTTGGGCTTCACGCTTCGGCCTTTAGGATTCGAGCTTCATGCTTAAGGATTCCGGGATCCAGCTTTGCCCTTCGGGTTTGGGCCTTCTGAGTTTGGGCATTAGCCTTTGGTCTTCGAGCTTCAGGCTTTGAACTTTGGGGTTTAGGCTTTAGGTTTCGGGCATCGTGCACCGGGGGGCTTTGGGTTTCAAACTTTGGGCTAGGGGCAAGAGCTTTTGGGCATGGACCTTCGAGCTTTGGTGTTGCAATTTTAGTCTTCGGACTTTAGGATTCAAGCATCAATCTTTGACCTTCATGTTGCAGCTTTGGGCCTTCGGTCATCGAGATTTGGGAATAAGACTTTAGGCTTTTGGCTTTCGCCTTTTGGCGTGTGCCATTGGGCTTTTGGTATGACCTTTTGGGCTTAGGGTTTGGGCTTCGGGCTTTGAGCTTCGAGCTTTAAGCTTTGGGCTATGGTCTTCAGGCTTACACATAGTGGGTTCAAGCTTCAGGCCTAGGCTATCGAGATTAGAGCATCAGGCATGGGCTTTTGTGCCTTGAGCTTCAAATTTCATGCATGGCATTTGGGCATTAGTGATGCAGGATGGAAAAAAGTGTCAATGATATTTTATATTTATATTCAGCAAAACTGATTTGCAAATTATTTTAATTAAGAAAAAAATATTTTCTAGATAAATTATATGATAAATAAGATTTTTGAATTCCGTAAATTAAGGTATTTTAAAATTAAACTTAAATTGGATCGTATGATAAATAAGAATTTTTCAATTTAGATTAGGGCGTCAATTTAAATTCAATAAATCAGATCTGAGGTTCAGGAATTTAGGACAGACTTCTCACAGTTAAATGCAACAGTAATTGACACACAAGAAATATCAGATCACATAATTAGAGCCAAATAAATAATTCAAATCAAGGGAATAATTTATATTGAAATCAAATAATCATCTTAGTGGGGTTCGAGAAAGAATTTACCCGAGGTAGACGAGTGCTGAGGCAGAATCGCCCAAGCTGAGTGGACAGTGAAGAGGGTGAAAGCAAGGCTGATGGAGCACATCACCGTAGTGCACTGGCGAGGGAGATCGTCAATCAGCAGAGTGGAGGCGCCAAAGTGGGGCGATTGGAGGAGAGAAGTCGAGGTAACCGGCATCGCCGGTGGCAGGTAGATCGGCTGGAACAAAGGTGGCGGCAATCGAGCGCCTGTAGGTGGCACTCGAGCGCACCGAGCGGTAGAGCAGAGGCGGCATAACCCCGCTATCGTAGTGGCAACGACGTCGCCAGAGGTCGGAGAGCTGTCTGGGGCAGAGGCGGGTGGAGGCGTGGCAGTCGGCAGGCGAGATTAGCAACGCGGGCGGAGCAATCGCAGGCAACGAGCGAAGACGGGCTCGGCAAGGGGCATAGCCGGTGGAGGAGTGGGGCGACCAGAGGAGTGCGCGCGGCCCACAGGGAGGTGGCGCGTGATCGGGCGTGCGGGTAGAAGTGTGCCGGAGCGCGGGAGCAGGCAGGCGCCAGCAGTTCGCGGGCGGGCGTAGGCGGGCAGAGCAATGGGGCGGGCAACGTGGGTTCCCAAGCCGGCAGCGAGGGAGGAGGAAGATTGAATATTAGGGCTGGGAAAATACTTCAAGGGGCCTGGATTTTGGTTGAGCTGAAAGAAGGAAAAGATTTTTTTATTTTGAAAAGTGGATAACTAGGCTAATTTGAGGATTCTCACCAAAGGCTAACCCTACTTTTTCCTTCACCGGAATATCAACCCCTTAACTCGAATCTAGGCTCTGTGAAAACTTAAACATAATTTTATTTATCACAATTCTCTCTCTTTTACAATGCAAAGCGACCTCTTTATATAGAGAGATCCCATGTAGAAATTTGAAAATACAATATTAAATGCAGAAAATAAAATACTAAATAAATAAAAGCAAATATGGAACTATTTCTATTACAATAAAATAAAATCAGTTCCAAATGGGGAGAGTCTTCAAATCTTCCGGATATGCTCTGAATTAAATCAAATCAAATATAAATAAAGCTAATATGGAAATCTCTAATAGCTCTAATTAATTTGAATTTGAATTTTGATTCAGCACATGACATCATCCTAGCCATCCAATTTGATGCTGATTTGTGTCCCCACCAATTCTCCCCATATGGGAGGAACTCGACCCCATCGAGTATGGGTCATGCGACTCATGTGTCTCCAAGTAGGTCAGATCAACTGTAACCTTTGAGCCTCCTGAAAAGGTAAAATTCTCCATCAAACCAAATATCACTGATAATTGAATTCTATTAATATTACTTGCTCAACAAGTTTATTCAATTAGCTCTAAAATTATTGAGATGGATTTTAGCTGTGGTCTGTAATGAGATCAAAGGATGTTACAATATGGTATCAGAGACGACCTCCCATAATACGATGTGGTTCGAGGATGAACTAGGCGGAAGATAGTAGGCATGTGACGCCTGTGGCCGAAGATGGCAGAGAGTGATCGCCGGGTGATGTCCTAAGAGAAAGGAATTACTGAGGTAAAGTGCGGCTCCTGGCAGGCTTCTCGGCTAAATAATGAGTAGTGAGAGAGACACAAGAATGAATCATCCCACATCAAAAAAGGGGGGAGATCCTGAGTTGTATAAGTAGATTATGTGATCTCAAATAGTAGAGGCACCTTTTGGGGCAAAACCGTGAGGCTAATGATGGAAAACTTTATAATTGAGTATGATTGAGCTGGAGTAGCACTAGGATGGGAGCAAAGTTCGAAGGCCCAACCCCGAAGCCTGAACCCCAAAACCTAAAGACTGTGCTTGGAGTTTGAAGCTCAAATCCCAAAGCATCAAACTTGTTACCTCGTGATCTGCAAAGCAGTATCTGGAGCGTACAAGTGGAGAGCAGCCTAGTGATCAGTCGAACGGTCAGGATGAAAGGCAGATAATCTTCCCGAAGGCAAAAAAACATCAAGTCGAAGAACCGAGTTGAACATCCATACCGCTGCGGACCGCTCGATAGGACGTTTAATGCCCCACCCTACGCATCATTAAAAGAAGTATGGTCTATAGCAAGCATCGTACAACCGTACCAGCATGGCCGGTGGTCTACAGGATAGGGGGACAGTTTGACCTTTGCACTTTGTGCTTTGGGCTATAAGATTCTGGATTCAGGCTTCAGGTTTTGGGCTTTGGGCTTTGGGCTTTGGGCATTGTGCTTTGGGTCTGGGCCTTCGATGTTTAGGCTTAGAGCTTTGAATGTTGAGTTTGGGCATTCAGGCTTTAAGATTTAAGCATTAGGCTTTAGGGTTTAGGCATTGGCCTTCAAACTTTAGGCTTTGGATTCTAGGCTTTGGGCATGGACCATCGAGCCTTGGTATTGCAATTTTGGTCTCCGGGCTTTAGGTTTCAGGCATCAAGCTTGGGCCTTCAGATTGTAGGCTTGGGCCTTCGGTCATCGAGATTCGTTCTTGGCACTTCAAGTTTTAAGCTTCTGGCATGAGACTTTGGTCTTTAGGCATGATCTTTTGGGCTTGGGCTTTGGACTTCAGGTTATGTCATCAATCTTGAACATGGAGGGTTCAAGCATCAGGCCTAGGCTTTTACAATTTTGTGCTACAGGCATGGGCTTTTGCAATTTCGACTTCAAATTTTGAGCTTTGGCATTTAGGCATTGGCCTTAGAGTTTGAAGCCTTGGCATTTGAGCTTCGGGTTCTGGGCATAGTCTTTCAGTATTTGGAGTTCAGGCTTTGAGGTTCGGCCTTCGAACTTTAGGCTTTAGGATTCAATCTTAGGCCTTCGGTCATTAGGTTTCGGTCTTTAGGCTTGGGCTTTTAGGCTTCACGCTTTGGGCTTGGAACTTAAGTTTTGGGGGTTCAAGTTTTGATTGTAGTCTTCCGGGCTAGGTATTGGGTCTTCGACCCACTGAACTTGAGCTTTTGACCTTCGAGATTTTGGCTTCGGGCTTAAGCATTCATGCTTTAGACATGAGCCTTCGAGTTTAGGCCTTCTGGCTTAGACCTCAAGCCTTCGAGGTTTTGGCTTCAAGTTTAAAGTTTTGGCCATCTGGATTAGAGCTCAGGCCTATAAGGTTTTGGCTTCAAGGTTAGGTCTTTAGGTTTTTGGCTTTGTGCTTCAGCTTTCAGGTTGGGCTTGGGTCTTTGGCCCTTGGGTTTCGAGTCAGGCTTATGAATTTAGGTTTCTAGCTTCGGCCATCGGTGTTCGGCCTTCAAGCTTCAAGTTTCCAGAAATGGTCTTCAGGATTCGGTCTTCTAGTTTGCACATAGAAGGTTCAAGCATTAGGCTTAGGCCATCAGGATTCGTGCTTCATGCAAGGCTTCAAGAATTGGGTTTGGGCATTTTGGCTTTAGGTTTCATGCTTTGTGTTTTAATCTTGGAACTTCGGCCTTTGACATTGAAGCTTCAGGATTTGGGCCTCGGGCTCTGGGCTTAGCCCTTTAGTATTTGGGGTTTAGGCCTTGGGCTTGGGCCTTCCAACTTCAAGCTTCAAGATTCAAGCTTAGGCCATCGGTGATCAGGCTTCGGTCTTCGGGCTTGGGCTTTCAACTTTCATGCTTCAGGCCTTTAGGCTTTAGGCCTTCGAACTTCTGGATACGGGCATGGTCCTTTGGGCTTAAGAATTTGGGCTTCTATCTTTAGCCATCGGCCTTCGATATTCAAGCTTTAAGCTTCGGGCTACAGTCTTCAAGCTTCGGTCTTCAAGCATGCATATCAAGGTTTCAAGCTTCAGGCTTGGGCCATCAGGATTCGAATTTCAGGCACTGGCTTTTAGGCCTTAGGCTTTAAATTTTAGGCTTGGGCTTTTGAGCATTAGGCTCCATGCTTTTTATTTCAGGCTTTGGCTTGGCCCTTCAGACTTTTGGCTTCTGGTTTAAGAATTTAGGCAACTAGCTTCGATTATGAGCCTTCAACCTTCGAGATTCAGGCTTTAAGCTATGGTCTTTGGGCGTCGATTTTCAAGCTTGCATATAGTGGGTTCAAGCTTCAGGCTTAGGCCATTAGGATTCGAGGTTCAGGCATGGGTATTTTCGCTTTAGGCTTTAAGCTTTAGGCTTGGGCATTTGGGCTTTATGCTCCAGGCTTTGGGCACACATCAGGATTTTCAAGCTTGCAAATTTTGGGGCTTGAGGCTTTGGCCTTTGGGCTTAGTCCTTTAGACTTTGGGATTCAAACTTGGTTCTATAGGCTTCAGAATTCGAGTTTTGGGCTTTAGGAATGCGGCTCCCCTCCTCCGGAGGATATTTTGGTCTCTAAAGAGGATGGCATTTTATAATGACATGCCTGAAGACGTGGTTGATGTGGTTGACAAAGTCCGCTCACAAGGCGGTCGCAGGAGGAGCTTGCCGTCTGTCGGAGGCCCGCAGTCCCGGAGGTGGCCTCAAAAAGGCCACGAATCACCTTCTTCGGTTCGGAGAGAGCCCCCGCCGAACAAGGGAGTTTGCGAGGTTTGGTAATAGCGGCTCCACGGCCAACTGCCGGGACTAATGCTAGTGTTCAGATTATGGGTACCAGCGTTATGGGGAATGACGGGGTCCAATCTTCAATGAGGGCAGTCCCGCCGCTGGTCGACCCTTTTGTCCATGCAGTGAAGGAGACGACGCCCAAGCTCAAGGCATCAGTCGCGTCGGAGCGGTTTGGCTACTCGGTTGGGGTGGACGCCTCTACAGAGGGTGCTAGCTCCGCGTCCAGTGTGTTCAATGCGTGATATGCCGCCCGCTCGTTCTGTTAGAAACTTGAGAATGTCGAGAAGACCGGGGCAACCTGAAAACAGGTGGTAGGGTTGGAGCAGAAGGTTGATGACATCTTGGCGAGTCTCTGGAGGCTGGACCCGTCGGAGGCAGTGAAGGTGCTTGAAGTGCTGGAGGCGAAGTGCCCTTATCAGGAGATCGACTTGGTAGCAGCAAGGGCGCGAGTCAAAGTGTTGTAGAAAGAGAAAGCCGATATGGTGTCTCGTGTCAAAGAGTTGGAGGAAGGGAATTGCCGCTGAACACACTTTGCTCGTGCCATTCGTGGGTTGCTACTATCTCCGGAGTTCAGGCTGTCGCTAGATTAGGGTTTCTTCTTTTATGTTCCCCCCTCTCTCCTCCTATTTTTTGTCTTTTTTTTTGAATCTCCCTTCTTTATGAAAATCTTATTGTAATGAAATGAGGATTTTCGCCTCTTCTTGTAATGGTGTGATGTGACTAATTGCTCGGCCGAGGTGGTGTGGGCTTAGGTGTCAACCTCGGGAAGCCAAACCGCCCAGGAGGCCTATAAAACTTCCTCTTGTGGTCCCTGTCGAAGTTATTTTAGGCTGAGATGGTGAAAAGGTCACATAGCCTGGTGCGAGAGATGTGGCTAGATTTTGGGCGGGTTGTCGGAGAGGTGTGTTGTCTTCAGCCGCATACGTTCGAGGCGGAGGTCCAACAGGTTTGGGGGCATGACCCCCAGGTTGGGCTCGAATTCCCCTCAGAGGGGATGACATTCAAGCGCCCATCGGAGGGGAAGATTGCGGTGTGCCTCCACCATCTGTGGGGGGGGCTCTTCCTCCCTTTCCAGCCGGAGTTTGTGAATGTGTTCAACTACTTCGGTATCATCCTGATGCAGCTCCCGCCGAACGCCCTGATGATGATTTATTGTCTCATCAAGGAGTTGCGGTGATGAGGGGTTCTCTGGGATATTGAGATCTTCAAGGGAGTTTTCGCTGGGAGGCCAACCCCTGTCTTCATGGTTGCTTAAATGGGCCTTCCCAATTTGAGTTGAGATTTCTAGGAGGCATGTCTCTCCCAGTGGTGGTTCTCAGTTTTAGGACTAGGTCGCCTACTTCAAGTGACCTCCGTCGTATGTGTTTGTTGTTGTTCGTCATAATGTGTCTTTTGTGTTTAGCCTGGCGAAGTGCAGCTAGTTCTCATGTTTCTTTAAGGAGATCTAGCTCGAGTTTTCTACTGCTGTCATTTTGTTGGCACCATTCGGGAAGTTGTTGTAGCTCAAAGTTACTGGCGTCTTCGAGTCGGGGGGAGTATATCTCCAGTTTGACTGGGATGAGTGCTTCCCTGCCAAAAACCAGGGAGTACGACATTTGACCTGTTGCAGCTGTCGATGTGTAGTTAAGTCCCCAAATGACGGCTGGTAGCTCATTGGCCCATGAGGATCTGGCGCCTTCGAGCCTCCTCTTCAGTGATTTGAGAAAGTTCTTGTTGGTTGCTTCAGCTTGATTGTTCGACTTGGGGTGCCGAACTGAAGCAAAATGAAGAGTGATGTCGTTTTCGGAGCAAAGGTCTCAAACGGAATGGCCTATGAGAGCGTTCCATTGTCGCAAACTAAAGAAAGGGGAACTCCAAATCGGCAGATGAGTTGTGTCTAGATGAAGCTTTTGACGCCTAAGCTTTTTGGATGTGCCATCGCCTTAGCCTCCACCCATTTGGAAAAGTAGTCGGTTGCAATTAAGGCATGTCGTAGGTTCCTGCCTAACTTAGGGAATGGGCCCAAAAAGTCGAGTGCTCTCATCAAAAATAGCCACGAACTTGCTAGTGGTTGGAGTTGTGACGCGGGTTGCCTGGGGATGTTTGAGTAGATTTGGCACTGAGGGCATCTTTTCCTGAAGTCTTTAGCATCCTTGTGGAGGCGTGGCCAGTAATAGCTCTATAGGAGGATTTGAAGGGCCAAGTTCTGCCAGGTTGCGTGCGTTCTGCACTCACCGGCGTGGATCCGTTTGAGTATAGTCTTCGTGTCTTGGATATACCTTGCAGCCTTCACCTGGAGTTTGCGAGCTTGGTGCCTGTCTGACGGCAGTTCTCCTTCTCTCAAGAAGCGCGAGATCTCGTCTATCCATCCTTCGGGGATAGGGGTTACTTCACAGACTTCGGGTCTATCGTACGCGAGTGTTAGGATATCTTGGTCATCGCCCTTTTCGTCTTTGGCCAATTCATCAGCAGTGGTGTTCAACTCTCGGGGTATGTGGAGCAATTGTGCTTGAGCAAAGTGCTGTAATAGGGCTTTGGCTTTCATCCTGGAAATGAACCTGCTGAGGGCCGTAATTCTCCTATTTAATTTCTGAATGTCTGTTATTGTTCGGGGATGGTCCAGGTCGAGGATAGCCTTAATTGTTTTGGGGTTAACCTCGATCACTCTGGCCGATACCATGTGGCCCAGAAACTTTCTGTAGGCATCGCCAAAGATGCTCTTGGATCGATTCAGTTTAATATTGTGGACCTAACAGGTCTCAAATTTTTCGCGGAGGTCTTTGAGATGGTCCACTCCGCTCCAGCTTTTGATTAGTAGGTCATCTACGTAAGCCTCCATATTGTGCCCCTTTTGTCCTCGAAAGACTCTGTCGATCATGCATTGGTAAGTAGCTCCCGCGTTCTACAGACCGAACGACATGACTCTATAGCAGAATGTCCCATGGTTGGTTATGAAGGACGTTGCTTTTCGTCTTGTTTTGTCATCCGGATTTGGTGGTACCCGGAGAAGGCGTCCAGGAAACTCATCGTGGTGTATCCGGCTGAGGAGTCGACTAGCCTCTCTATCTTCGACAAGAGGTAGAAATCCTTGGGGCATGCTTTGTTAAGATTGGTGAAGTCTATGCACATCCGCCACTTGCCTGTGCTCTTTTTTATGATGACCACATTGGCCAGCCAGGAGGGGTAGTCGATTTCCCTGATGAAGCCAACCGTGAGGAGCTTTTCAACTTCTTCTCGTATGGTGCAATGTTTCTCGCCGCTGAAATTTCTTTTCTTCTGTCTGACAGGAAAATGTCAGCGCTGAGGCTTAGTTTATGTTTAGCTATGCTTTTGTCAATCCTGGCAAGTCTTCAGGTCCCCAGGCAAACACATCAAAATACTCAAAAAGTAGCGCTGTCAGAGCGGGAATATTATTTTCAGGAAAACCCTTGGAGATTAGTACAAATTTTCCATCAGAGATGGTTACTGTTGATTCTGGTCATCCGGTAGGAGCAGCTGGTCCCTGGGATTGAGGTGTTCGGTGTGGAGATGAATGTTGGCCTCAAAACATTTCCGGGCGTATACCCTGTCTCCCATGATCGTTGTGACGCCGAGCGGCGTTGGGAACTTGATGCAGAGGTGGAAGGTCAACGGCACCATCTGAAATTGTGCCATTGATGGTCGCCCCAAGATCGTGTTGTAGCCGGAAGGTGCGTTTATCAGGATAAGGTCTACTGACTTTGTTTCCCGTCTGGGGCCATCTTGAAGGGAGAGCCTGCGGGCCGATAGATGTCGCTGGAAAAGCTGGAGACTGTCATTGAAGGAGGGAGATGTTTGCACTAGCTGACCCCCATTTCTTTGAATGCTTGCAAGTATAGGATGTCGACAGAGCTTTCGGTGTCGATCAAGGTGCGGTGGACATCACACCCTTCGATTTTGGCGATGATGACTATGGGATAGTCGTGGTTAATGCCCCCAGCAGGAAAATCACCTACACCGAAAGTGATGTCAGGCAAAAAGGATGGGGTTTTGATGGCATGCACCTAGTGATGACTTGGGGTTGAGCTGATTTAACAGAAGCTGAAGATAGTCAGGACAGCTTTCTTCCCACTAGACTTCGATGGTGAGCAAGTCATGGGAGCCGGTGGTTCGCCTTGGGGGAATAGGGTTTTGGCGGCCTTTGACGGCATCTCTTCGACTTTCTTGTAGCCAGTGAGGTGGCCCTTCTCTATGTACTCATTGACTAGTGCTCGAAAAGAGTGACATTCGTGTAGGAGGTGGCCATAGCATTGATGAAACTTGCAATATTTCGATGCGTCCTCACCTGGCTGGGGAGGTTGTCAGTCACCTCTGTTCGGGAGGAAACCCCTGTCCTGGAGGGCCGAAAAGATCTCTTCGATGATGCAAACTTGAGTTGGAGTGCGCGGAGTCTTGATATCAAACTTGCTCTTTCCTTGTGGGGAGAATGTCCGGTCCAGAAAGGCTTTCTTAGGGGTACTTTGTTCCGCTTTTCGGGTTAAGTCCTTTTTTGTCATGCATTGTAGGGTCTTTCCCTGCACTCGCCTTCAATACTTTCGCATCTTCTATGTGAATGTGTCTTTTCGGCGCACGACTGTGCCTCCATCAGCATTCTCGGC
Source organism: Apostasia shenzhenica (assembly GCA_002786265.1). Classification (NCBI taxonomy): domain Eukaryota; kingdom Viridiplantae; phylum Streptophyta; class Magnoliopsida; order Asparagales; family Orchidaceae; genus Apostasia; species Apostasia shenzhenica. Next base: position 8,689,725 of record KZ452001.1, read on the forward strand.
ATGTCATCGATGAATGAATCATAAAGTTTCCCTGGGAGGATGCTGCGGACGAAGATCATAGTCGATCTATCATCTGTGGTGTCCTTCATCTCTGCATTCATCTTCGAGAAGCGGTCCATGTACTCCCGCAAGGATTCATTTGGACGCTGCCTTATTTGCCAGAGTTCGTGGATGGTTCGGAAAGTAGTCTTTGACGTGCCGAATCTAGTCCATAACTGGTCGGCAAATTGGTCAAAACTTTGGATGGAGCCCTGGGGGATTTCGTCGAGCCAGTCCAATGCCAACCCTGTCAAGGTATTTCAAAAGAGATGATAATTGTACGCGTCTGAGATGGGCAGGGTCGGTGAGGCTGTTGTAGTCGTTGACTTTGGGAGCTTTATAGCTGCGGGGCACAGGGGCGGCCATTATCGTAGGGGAGAAGATCGTGGTCACCTGAAGCTTGAAACCTTTATGTGCAAGCTTGAAGACCAAACCCTAAAGACCATAGCCCAAAGCCTGAAGCTTAAAGGCCAAGGACCGATGGCTAAAGATAAAAGCCAAAATTCTTAAGCCTGAAGCCAAAAGTCTGAAGGATCATGCCTGTAACAAGTTCGAAGGCCTAAAGCCTAAAGCCTAAAGGCCCGATGCCTGCAGGTCGAAAGCCCAAGCCCGACTACCGAAGCCCAATGACCGATGGCCTAAGCTTGAATCCTTAAGCTTGAAGTTCGAAGGCCCAAGCCCAAATCCTAAACCCCAAATACTAAAGGACTAGGCCCGGAGCCCGAGGCTCAAATCCTGATGCTTCAACCTTAAAAGACGAAGTTCCAAGACTAAACACAGTATGAAGCCAAAAGCCAAAATGCCTAAACCTAAATCTTGAAGAACAAAGTGCAAAATCCAATGCCTAAAGCACGAATCCTGATGGCCTAAGCTTGAAGCTTGAATTCTCTATGTGCAAAATAGAACACCGAAGCCCAAGCCCAAAGCCATAAGGCCTAAACTCGAAACCGCAAGCTCAAATCCTAAAGCCTAAATCACGAAGCTCGAGATCGAAGCTTGAAGCTTGATGAACAAAGCCCGATGGTCGAAGATCGAAGCTCGAAACTAGATGATCAAAAGGCCTGAAGCCTGAAGCCCGAAAGCCCAAGCCCGAATCCCAAAGTCCCCATCTGGAAGTATGAGGGCCCGAGCCAAACGTCCAAAGTCTGGAGGCCCAAGCCCAAAATCAGAAGTCCCAAGACCGAAGCACGAAGCCTCAAGCCTAAACCCTAAACCTCAAAAGTCAATGTCTAAAGCCTGATTCCCCTAGCCCAAAGTTTGAATCTCAAATCCTGATACCCGATAAAAAGCTTTAAGCCTAATGCCCAATTGCCCAAGCTTGAAATTTGAAGCCCAAAGCACAAAAGCACATGCCTAAAGCTTCAACCCTCCATGTGCAAGCTTGATGACCGTAACCTGAAGCCTGAAGCCCAAGCCTAAAAGGTAATGCCTAAAGACAAAAGTCCCATGCCAGAATCTTAAAGAGTGCCAAGCCCAAATCCCAACAATCAAAGGCCCAAGCCTGCAACTAGAAGGCCCAAGCTTGATACCTGAAACCTAAAGCCTGAAGACCGAAATTACAATACCAAGGCTCGAAGGTCTATGCCCAAAGCCTAGAACCTGAAGCCCAAAGTTCGAAGGCTAATGCCTAAACCTCGAAGCCCAAAGTTTGTAGCTCTAAGCCTAAACATCAAAGTTCCAGACCCAAAGCTTAATGCCCAAAGCCAAAGCCCAAAGCCTGAAGCCTGAAGCTAGAATCCAGAATCTTATAGCTCAAAAGACTAAGCCCAAAGGCCAAAGCTCAAATTCTGAAGCTTCAAGCTCAAATCCTGAATCCTGAATTCGAAAGCTTGAAGGTCAAAATACGAACCCAAGTTTTAAGGCCTGAATCTCAATGCCCAATCCCAAAGCTCGAAGGCCTAGGCTTCTGGTCTTGGGCCTTCTGGCTTTGGGCACAGGCCTTTGCGCTTTGGGCTTCAGGCTTAAGTATTCGGGCTTTAGACATTTACCTTCGAGGTTTAGGGTTCAAGATTCAGGCTTCATGCATCGAGTATTAGGATTTGAGATTCAAACTTTGGCTAGTGGAATCAGGCTTTAGACATTAACCTTCGAGGTTTAGGGTTCAGGCTTAATGCTTTGTGCTTCGGTCTTTGGCCTTTTGAATTTGGGCTTGGGCCTTCAGACTTCAGACTTTAGGCTCAGGCCCTCGTACTTCGAGATGGGGAGTTTGGGATTCGGGCTTGGGCTTTTTGGCTTCAGGCTTCGGGCATTTTGATCATCAAGCTTTGAGCTTTGACCTTCGACCATCGGGCTTATTCATCATGCTTTGAGCTTTAATCTTCGATCATTGAGCTTCATGATTTAGGCTTTAGGATTTGAGCTTGAGGTTTCAAGTTTAGGCCTTGTGGCTTCGGGCTTGGGCTTCAGGCTTTTAGCTTCACGCTTAAAAATTTGCACTTCTAGCTTCAGCCACCGGTCTTCGGCCATCGAGCTTCAAGTTTCCAGAAACAGTCTTTGGGCTTCAGTGTTATAGTTTGCACATAGAGGGTTCAAGCTTCATGCTTAGGCCATCAGGAATCGTGCTTCAGGCATTGGCTTTTGCACTTTGTGCTTCAAGATTTAGGTTTAGGCTTTTGGGCTTTTGGCTTCATTCTTTGTGTTTAGTCTTGGAACTTCGACCTTTGAGGTTGAAGCATTGGGATTTGAGCCTTGGTCTTCGGGCTTAGTCCTTTAGTATTTGGGGTTTAGGCTTTGGGCTTAGGCCTTCGAACTTTGAGCTTTAGGATTCAAGCTTAGGCCATCGATCGTTGGGCTTCAATCGTCGGGCTTGGGCTTTTGACCTGCAGGCTTTGAGCCATTAGGCTTTAGGCTTTAGGCCTTCAAACTTGTGTCTATGGGCATGATCCTTCAGACTTTGGCTTCAGGCTTAAGAATTTGGGCTTCTATCTTTAGCCATCAGCCCTCGGCCTTCAAGCTTCAGGCTTCGAACTTCAGGCACGAGCTTATAGGCTTCAAATTTTAGGCTTGGGCTTTTAAGCATTAGGCTTCATGCTTTGCATTTTAGGTTTTCGCGATTTGCCTTAGACTTTGAAGCTTTTGGAATTGAGCTTCAGGCTCTAGGCATAGGGTTCTAGGACTTGGGCCTAGACCTTCAGGCTTTGGTATTGTAATTTTGGTGTTCGTGCTTTAGGTTTCAGGCATCAAAGTTTGGCTAAAGTTGGAAGTCCGAAAGCTTAAGCTTGAAGCCCAAAGCCATAACCCGAAAGGTCCAAGCATGAATCCCGAAGCTAAAAGCCCGAAGCCTATAGGCTCAATCTAGAAACTTGAATCCCAATGCCTCATAACCAAAGTCTGGGGCTTGACGTCTGAGAGCCCAAACAAAAAGTCTTGAGTTCTAAGCTTAAAACCCAAAGGACCAAACTTGAAAACCAAAACTCGAGGTCTTAATGCCTAAGCTCGATACCCAAATTCCAAAACTCAAAATTCGGAGGCCAAAGACCAAAGCTAGAAGCCCCAAGTGTGAATGCCCAAGCTAGTTCTGATAAATTTAGTGCACGAGCCTAATGTTTTTAACCCTAAACCCTAATAGAACGCCAAAATTTATGTATTTTTGGCCTTCAGTATTTGAGCTTTGGGCTTTGGTCTTCGGGCTTCAGTATTCTACTTGGGCTTTCTAATTTCATGGTTCAAGCTTGGGCCTTCAAGATCCATACTTCAAGCTTCAATTTTTGGGTTTTGGATTTTGGTCGACAACTTCAAGCTTCAGTATTATAGTTTGGGACTTTGAGCTATGAGAGTGGGCCTCCGGTCTTCGTGTTTCAGGCTTCAAGCATCAAACTTGGGCTTCAGTCTTCAAGTTTCAAGCTTGGGCCACAGGCTTTTGGCTTGGTTTTGGATTATGGTCGACAACTTCTAGCTTCAGTATTATAGTTTAGGACTTTGAGCTACGGTCTTCGTGTTTCGAGCTTCGAGCTTCGAGCATCGAACTTAGGACCCAGTCTTCAAGTTTTGAGCCTGGGCCAAAGGCTTTCGGCTTTCTTCTTTAGTCTTGTGCTTTTGGCCTTCACGCTTTAAAAGCGTGAGCCTTAAGGCTTGAGGCTTTGGCTTTCATGCTTTAGGTTTTAAGCTTTAGGCAAATGCTAACAGACTTTGATCATTGGGGTTAGGGATTCAGGCTTGGGCTCTCGGGCTTCAAGCCACAGGCTTCGGCTATGAGGCATTGGACTTCAAGCTTCAGGCTTGGGCCTATAGGCTTCAGGCTTTCGCTTTCATGCTTTAAGCTTAAGGCAACAGGCTTTTAGCTTCAAAATTCAAGCTTCAGCCTTTCGAGTTGTGGCTTTGGGCATCAGGCTTAAGCCTTCGGGCTTCAGGCTTCGGGCTTCCAACTTTTGCCTTCAGGCTTGGGCCTATGGGCTTTGGGCTTTATGCTTGGGGTTGGGACTTCAGGCTTTGTGTTTTGGGCTTTAGGTTTAAAGCTATAAGCTTCTATCTTCGAGATTTAGGCTTCTAGCTTTGGTTTTCTGGCTTTGGGCATTAGGCTTTAGTTTAGAAACTTTGGACTTCGATCTTCGGGGATAGGTATTCAGGTTTGGGCCCTCAAGGCCTGAGCTTTCGGGCTTCGTCTATTTGTCTTAAGGATTCGAGTTTAGTCCTTTGTGCCTCGGGCTTGAGCCTTCAGGATTTGGACTTCGAGATACAAGATTGGGCCTTCGGTCTGTGGGCTTTAGGCTTAGGCCTTCGGGATTTGGGCTTAGACTTTTGGGCTTCTTCTTGGGCCTTCGAGCTTTAGGCTGCAAGATGATTCTTTTCGAGCTTGGGCCTTTGAATACACATCAATTCTTGAGCTCCGCTATTATTTGTTACATTCAAATCTCTTATTTCAATCCGAGGAATAAGAAAAAAAAAGAAATATTGTCTGTCTAGACATGTCTTTTAATTAATTCAATAATTTAATTAATTAAAAAAATAATGTTTATTCTGTAAAAGCGCTCTGTTTTAATTGATTAAAGAGTTGCAGTTATTTTGAAAAGGCATGTCTTTTGATAATTTAATTAATTAAATGATGCATTTATTTGGATATAAATAGAAAGAAAAAAAAAATATATTTTATTAAAATGGGCTGTAAGCTTCAAACATGGCACTTCAAGGTTTGTACCTTAGGCTTCAGATTTCGGGCTTTGGACATCGGGTTTCAGTCTTCAGGCTTTGGGCTTTTGGGCATCGGGCTTTGAGTGTCAAGCTATGGGCTTCGAGCTATGGGCTTCATGTTTTGGCCTTTAGGGTTCAGGCTTCAGGCTTAAGGCTTCGAGGATCAAGCTTCGTGCTTCGGTATTGGGATTTGGGCATCAGGCAATGGGCTTTGACCTTTGGGATTTAGGCTTCAGGCATTGGGAATCAAGCTATGGGATTCGAGCTTTGGGCTAGGGGCATCAGGCATTGGGCTTTGTCTTTTACCTTCAGTATTTGGGCTTTGGGCTTTGGTTTACGAGCTACAGTATTTTGGCTTGGGCTTTTTGGTTTCATGCTTCAAGATGCAAGCTTAGGCCTTTGTGAGTCGTACTTCAAGCTTCAAACTTCGATCATTGGGCTTTGGATTTTGGTCGACAGGATTCGAACTTCAGAAAAATAGTCTGGGACTTTGGGCTACAGGCTTGGGCATTAGGCAATGGGATTTAGGTTTGGGCTTTAGGCTTGGTCTTCAGGCTTTAGGCTTGAGCCATTAGGCTATAGGATTTAGGGTCTAGGCTAGTGCTGATAGATTTTGATCTTTGGGGTTAGGATTCAAGCTTGACTCTCAGGCTTCAAGCCTTAAGCTTCAGCTTAGAGGCATTAGGCTTTAAGCTTCAGACTATAGGCATTGGGCTTTACGCTTTGGCTTACGAGCTTTAGATTTTGGGCTTTAGGATAGTGCCTTCAGGCTTCAATCTTCTTGGTGAAGGATTAGAGCTTGGGCCCTCAGGCTTCAAGCTTTGGGCTTTGACTCTTGGCCCTTCAAGGTTTGGGCATAGGCTTTTGGGCTTCTAGCTTTGGACTTTGAGCATTCTAGCTTTGTGTTTGGGGGTTGACGGAATTCAAACTTCAGAAATACAGTCTTGCAAGTCCTTCAGTCTACGTGTTTTGAGCATCGTGCATCAAACTTGGGCCTCGGGCTTCGACCTTCAAGCTTAGGCCACAAGCATTGGGCTTTAGGCTTGGGCTTTTGGGCTTTAGGCTTGAGCTTTCGGGCTTCAGGCTTTATGCTTAAGCCATTAAGCTATAGGTTTTAGGATTTAGGCTAGTGCTGATGGGCTTTGATCTTCGGGGTTAGGGATTCAGGCTTGACTTTCGGGCTTCAAGCCTCAGGATTTGACTTTGAGACATTAGGCTTCAAGCTTCAGGCTTGGGCATATCAGCTTCACGGTTTAGAATTTAGGCATCAGGCTAGGCCCTCGGGCTTCAAGCTTTGGGCTTTGACTCTTGGCCCTTCAAGGTTTGGGCTTTGGCTTTTTGGCTTCTAGCTTGGGACTTTGAGCGTTTGGGCTTCGTGTTTTGGGCATTGAGCTTGGGCCTTTGAGCTTCGATCCTAACACTTTGGGCATCGAGCTTTGACCTGTATGCTTCGAGCGTTGGGCTTTGATCTTCCACTATGGGCCTTAAAGCTTTAGGCTTCGCCAATTGGGCTTTTTGCTTCAGGTTTTCTTAGGATGTTGGGATTCAGTTATGGGCATCAAGCTTTGGGCTTCAGGTGTAGACCTTTGACCTTCCAAATTGGGCTATGAATTTTGGGCCTAGACCTTCAGGTTTTGGGCTTTAGGCTTCATGCTTGGGCTTTCAAGATTCGTATTTTGGGTTTGAGCCTTGGGCTTTATGGTTAGGGCTTCGAGCTT